>CM068373.1:141143298-141350798 GCA_034769895.1 Magicicada septendecula
CCTCTTCTAGTATTGACAAAATATTAACTTTTGATTGGGAACATTTATGCTTTTTTTTGCAAAGAACAAGCTGATGATGCTGTAGAGAAAAAGAAAAGAAAAGAACTGAGAAAATCTATTAGGGTTGTCGATTTTTATGAAACTAAAGATTTTGTAATTAACTTAATTAAAGGTCAACGATCTGACTGGTATAGAGGTATTTTAAGAAGGCTTTGTGGTGTTAATGACTTGATTGCAATAAACACTCGTTACCATGCAGAGTGTCTTCTAAGAATTAAAAATGAGATTACACACTAAATATGAATAAAAAATATACACACTAAATTAAAATGAATAAAAAATCTAAGAACACACAAAAGCACTCCACACCACTACAGAATCTACCTTCGCAAACCACCTCATTGAAGCAAACCACACATATAAAAACATCGACAATAATATGAACATACTACACGTACACACAAAAGGCCGAAAACTAGACACTCTAGAACAATTAGAAATATACAAACACACAAAAACAAATAAAAATGACATCCTAAACGATCAGACACAATTCAAATCGCACGCATTATTCGAACACATCTCACCACACACACACAGCTTCGATCTTTCGAAAAACTATCTCGTCATCAACAACGAGATGAACAGCGCTACTAACGACAGCCTCTGATGAAGCCTTCTATAGGTGAAAGCCGGTTTAGGCTGTAAGGTAAAACTTTACGTTTTTACTTATAAAAAACTTAAGTGTTCCGAGTCGTCAATATTATAGTGATATTTAGTTAAGTAACGGACACGTCATGGACAATGAAATCCAAGAAATTAAGAATTCATCTATGAAACTTGACAATCCCTGGTCAAAAGTTAGTAATGCAATGGAAGAAGTATTTAAATATATTGAAGAAAATGACGATTGTCAATTCACTTTAAGAGAATTGCGGAATGTTATAACTTCAGAGTATGTCCCAGATGAAAGGACAATAAAAAAAAGGCTGGAAGAAAAATATAAAGATGAAATTGTCATATCAAACAAATTCGGAAAATCAAGTATTGTTTGCTTTAAAAAAAAAAGAATATGAAATTGTGACTGCAAAATGGTACCAGGAAAGGCTGCAAGATGATACACAGGAGGAATTTCGCATTTTGAAAGCAGCTGCTGAAATTATTCGTCATATTCATGGAACACCTTGTGACAAGGAGCATTACCCGGCTAGTGATTAAATGTTCACGAATATAAATGATTGTATTCCTGAACAACTGACTTTTTTTTAAAAGAAATAATTTTAAAGGAGAAAAAAGCGAACCAAGCAAATAACCAATTATATGAACGAAAATGTACCTCTGTAGCCCATGCTATTATGTCAGCCACACGTCCAATGTCATTCATATCGCCACTGCAACTAGCATTAGCAACAACTTTTCATCAAAAATTTGATTGTAGGAAGATTATTGATATGTGTAACCATCTAGGGTTTTGCAGCTCATATTCTGAAACTCAGTTATATGAAATTTCAGCAGTGTTTCAGGAAACATTGATTTTAAAACAAGGTGCTTTTCTACAGTTTGTTGCTGACAATGCTGATTTCAACATTGATACTGTTGATGGTAAAAACACTTTCCATAATTTAGGATGCATTGAAATTATTACGCCTTGGCACTACATTAAACCACATAACCCAATAAATCGACTCGAAAAAATCCCTCCTGAATCAGAGATTATTCAAAAAGGTAATATATCAATTCAAACATATAATGGTTCAAAGCAATATAATAATCAAATATAATAATCACATATAATATCAAAGCAAATGGCGGCTTGAAAAAATTATTGGTTAAAGCACTTGAACAGGAACTTAATTTAAATTTAACCACGACAGGTGAACTGAATGTACTATGGATGTATTTAAAATATAAAAATGACAATAATTTTCCTGGGTGGAATGCTTTCATGAATATGCTTACAACTTCGTGCAGTGACTTTCAAATATCTACAATAAATTATTTACCATTTGTTAATGACGCACCGAGCAAGTATAACACATTATATACAGCTCTATTGAATGTGATTGATAAATCCATATCTTTGGGTATGAAGTCGTGTCTAATAACATTTGATCAACCACTATATATTAAAGCTCGGGATATTATTTCGGCCAAGCGTCTATCTGACCAAATATTCATTATTATAAGACTAGGCGGATTTCATGGCCTCATGTCATTTATAGGGTCTATTGGCAATGGGGGGCAGTGGAATCAAAGAAATACTTAGCCTCATATATGCAGAATGCACAGTTGATCGAATACTAAATGGTCATGCATACGCTCGAGCATTCGTGCCCATACACTTTTACGATGCGCATTGTCAAAAGTCATTTTAGAAGATTTATGTAAAACAAATGCTGAATTTGCCTCTCTCGTTAAGGAAAAGGAAGATTCTGACATTTCTTATATGCTTAATATAGATGAAATTCAAAAATGTGAATCATTTCAAAGAATTGTTGATATCTTTGAAAATAAATTATTCGAGCTCGAAAAACGAGGCAAAACCGCTAAGCTATGGGTGCAATATTTTAGAATGGTGTCCATCCTAAAAGATTTTATCGCTGCTGAGCGTATGGGTGATTGGAACTTACATTTGCACGCGATAGAATTAATGATTCCATTTTTTCACGCCTCTGGACACTTCCACTATGCCAAATCTACGCAAATTTACGTTCAAGACATGCAAGATTTAAAGAATAAGATGGACCCTCAAGAGTATGATAGTTTCACTAAAAAGGGTTATTTTACGACAAGAAGGACAGATAAGTTTTTTAGTGGTAACTTTTCCGATCAAACAATAGAGCAAACGCTCATGAAATCTATGAAAATCGAAGGAGGCCCTTTTAAACGAGGAGCCACAGAAAGTGTAGTTTATAAGTGGATAAAAGGAGCTATTTACACCAAAGACGTTATTGAAGGAATAGAAAAATTTTGCCACATTTCCTTTAATAAAAGTTTCCAGCATGTTGATGGTACAGAGCCTCGAATTGAGAGAGATATGCAAGATTTGAAGAAAATTGAAGAATTTTTTTCTATAAGTAATCCTTTCCCCGAATGTGAAAATATTATGAGCATCGCTACAGGGCTAATAGGGAATGGAAAAATTAATTCCTATGATGCATTTAACGTTGGAATAAGTATTATGAAAAAAATTACTGGGTTGAATTTTAAGGATTTAAAACTGTCAAAGATGGATAACGTGCAGTCCCTTTTAGCTGTAAACAGTAAAATTGTAAAAGATAAGGAAGACATTCTAGTAGACCCTTTGCTATTGTTCCAATGCATATGTGTGTTAAAGAAATCTGACGATGAACTGAAAAACTATCTTAATTTTGAACTGTCACCTTATCCTTTGTCTTTGTTTGATGAAGCAGGAATAATGCGGAAGACAACCAAAGCAACTTTTTATGATATTTTTTTGAGAATTACCGATTAATGTGGACGATGTTGATAAATTTAACTATGTGATTGATGGTGGAATGATGTTATATCAAGTAACATGGCAAACTAATGAAGAATATGATAAAATTTTTAAAAATTATATCTGATATTTACGAGTAAATTATGGAAACAATGTTGTAGTTGTTTTTGATGGCTACAATGCTAATTCTACACAGTCGGCCGAAAGAAATAGGCGAGCTTCAAAAAATGCAGCAAGAGAATGGAAGTTTGAGAGAAGAAATATGATACTTGAAACTACTCAAGATAAATTTCTTCCGAACTATAAAAATAAAAATAGATTTATACAGCTATTGCAAGAAGTATTAGAAGAAAGTAACATAACTTCATATCAACATGAGAGTGATGCCGATAGACTCATCGTGCAAACTCCAATAAATATAAATTCCAAAAATACAGTTATAGTTGCCGAAGACATTGATGTTTTGGTGTTGTTAACTGCCCTGGCACCCGACGATAATGAAATATATTTCCAAAAGTTACCAAGAGGTAATGTGCCATCCAAAGTTTACTGATCAAAAAGTTTGGAAAAAGTGCATCCTGTGTGCAAAAAATTTGTATTATTTTTGCATGCTTATACAGGGTGTGACACCACTTCTACATTTTTTAATCAAGGCAAAAATAAATTTGCTAAAAAATTAGAAAAGCAAGAAAATTTACAATTTGCTGTGAAAATTTTTTATGAAGAGAATCAAGATCCTATAAAACTGATGCAAGCAAGTACGGTGTGCACTATTGCTTTGTATGGAGGTAATGATAAAGACGATTTGAATTCTTTAAGATTTAAAATGTTTTCTAAGGCCACCACAAAAAAAAAATTCAGTCCAACTTAAGGCACTGGTACCAACTGCTGATGCTCTAAAAGAGCATTAGAAGCGTGTATATTTCCAAGTTCAATCATGGCTTAGAAATACACTAGTTCCTGAAGACTGGGGGTGGAAAAAAAATGGAGAAATACTAGATCCTACTTATATGACTCAGCCACCAGCACCTGATAATGTCTTGAAAATGATATTTTGTGGGTGCAAGAAAGTATGCGGTTCTTCGTGTGGCTGTAGAAAAACGGGTTTATTTTGTACTTCCACATGTACCGAATGTAGTGGTACAAGTTGTTTAAATTTTTTGCCTCCTGATGACGAAGATGACCTTATTATTGATGAAGAGGAAGAAGCAGAATGATGCGTTTATGCATTTAAAAAATATTCAATATTAAAATGAGTAAATATTTTTTAAGCATGTATATGATTAATAATTTTAAGACTAAAAATACAATAATTTTATGCGTAATAAAAAAATACATGACAATTTGATTCGATTTTGTGTTATTATTTCATCTTACAATTATTCAAACACAGTGAATTTTAAAACCCTTATTTTAATTAGTCACTATTTTCATATTAAGTGATTGTTTGTAAGTGATCTATTAATACAAAATTTTATAATTTGCCGATCTCAAAAACATCATGGTACCATTTTTTGAACGCGCCTTTTGATTATTTACTCTTACAGTAATTTATTTAATTTTAGTGGTGGCTTTTACCCTCAACTAGTGGATGAAAAACATTTCTGGCATCATATTTAAATGTGTCGACCTCAAAAACGCCCAGATACAAATTTTCAGCCGGTTTATTCGATTATTTATTTTAATAGTAATTATTTTTGTATTAATAGGGGTGGTTTTCACCCTGATATAGTGGATGAAAAACTTTTCTGGCATCTTATTTGAATTTATCGACCTCAAAAACATCGAGAAACAAATTTTCAGTTGTTTTCTTTAATTATTTATTTTCATTTAAATTTTTTAATTACAGGGGTGGTTTTCACTTTCTTACGTCGTCGCCACGCATATTTGTGTCTACCCTGGACATGGTCTTACGTAGTAGCCTTTAATGTTGCTCTAAAAACTAATTATACACCAAAACGCGGCATTAAAGCATTAAAAATGCGAATGTTCTTATAACCACCCCCGACAAATTGTCGATATCACCCCAAATATAGAACTAATGTTAATTATCATGTCATATTTACATTCAGCACCCTTCAAACCTCACCCAAACAAATTTGCAGCCTCTAATTCCAATTATTCAGTCTCCCACGTATTTTTGTACTTTTGGGGGTGGTTTTCACCCTTTAGGGGTGAAAGCGTACAATTTTTTTTTTTTTAACTTTGATCTAAGACCCAAATGGTGTGTATAAACAAAATATCATGTTGATACATGTACAGCCAAAATTTTGTTACGTTTTGGCATTTTTTCCGCTCTCCTTACTGGACTATAAGTAAATGAATAATACACTATATTGTAAATGAGAATGGTCTTGCAGAAGAAACCTATGAAAAAATGTTTCACTGATTTCGTCTACATATTCAACTGGCTATAAACGACGTTCAAGTCAGTATTAGTGCGATATACTGACAGTGCGGTTCGAGAGTTATAGTTGCGCGTTCAAGTGGTTATTAGTTAAGAGTGGTGTTTATAATCGGACGGTATAATTGTAATACAATTGTGTTTAATTTTAGTGGACATTTTATTGCATGTGAACAATTTTCATTTGATCTGTTGTAGAGACTATGTTGTTAATTACGAACTGTTTAACTGTAAAAATTAAAGGTGTGATTAGTGACTTAATTGGTGTCTTGTATTTTGTTGTTTTCCACTGTACCTACGATGATCGAGTAGACCGTCGTAACAGTGGTGTCAGAACTGGGATAAAACAGTTAACAGTGGACACTTTATACAAGATGAGTGTAATTCGTAATTAATCGGTAAACATGGATCTCAGTCAGATGATGGAAGCTTTCCAAATGCTGCTGCGCCAGACACAGGAAGAAGGAGAAAGACGACAAAAAGAAGAATGAAGACAAGAAAGAGAAGAAGCAGAAAAACAACAGGATGAGAAAGGCAGACAAGACGTAGACAGGAGGCGGAAGAAGCAGAAAAACGTAAGCAGGAAGCAGATAAAATGGAAGCTCTCTTTGATGCTATGCAGAAACAGTTGCAAGAACACAGTACCGCAGAATTGGGTCTCCTACGAGGTGAGCTTAATAAACAAGTTACCAAAATATCAGAGGTACAAGAATCAATGACATTAAAAATAGCTGAAGTAGAAAAATCTGTCTCGAGTGTTGAAGAATCGATGTCTAATAAAATAGCTGAAGTAGAAAAATCAGTCACGAGTGTGAAAAAAGCTATGTCAACAAAAATAGAAGATTAGATTACAAATATAAAAGAGCAAATTAAAAATGAAGTCGAGCAGTGCCTTAAGTTACAACAAAACAACTTTGTGAACAGTGTGCCAATAATAAAGACAGAAAAAGACGCAGAAAATAAGTTAATAGAGAAAGTCACTTTGCCTGCAGTAGGGACAGTTCATGTCAAAGCTCCAACCTTTGACGGAAGCAGTCACTGGGCAACGTACCTCCGCCAATTTGAAGCTGCTGCGTGCGCAAATAATTGGACAGAGAAAGACAAGGCAGTCTCACTCGTTCTTGCATTAAAAGGACCAGCAGCAGAATTACTACAGAAAGTGCCACCTGACAGCCAGAACATCTATGCCGAGTTGATAAAAGCTCTAGAATTACAGTATGGTGATAAACATTTGCGAGATGTGTACTGCACCCAGTTGAGAGCATTCCGGGGAAAGTCTTCAAGAGTCTGAAGCAAGTATCAACAGACTAATTAGACTGGCCTATCCTGAAGCGCCACAAGATTTTCGAACAAGTTTTGCGATGCAGACATTTACTGCCGGTGTCCGAGATAACGAACTACAGCAAGTGTTACGAATGGCAAGACACCAGAACAGTGCGGATGCCCTGGAACATGCTTTTCAATTTGAGGCTGCCAAATCAGCGTCTGGTTGGACAAGTGCGGGCGCTAAAAGATCGTGACGGCACAGACGATGAGAAAGAAGAACAAGGAACAGAGACTCGACGGTCGGCGCCACAAAATAAAATAAGAAAGGATGGAAGACCAAAGTGTTATAGATGTGGGAAACCTGGACATCTACAACGAGATTGTCGGGTTAGAATTCAGTAGCAGGGAAACGAGCAATAGTCGGTACAACGGGGCGTGTGCTGACTAACTGGAGGAACGAAGCCCCTAGACAGTACGCAATTTCTATACTTCAGAAAAACAGCGGGAGCTTGGTGGTTACTGGATTCGTTCAAGAAAGGTAACAGTTGACACAGGTGCAACAGTTTCCATTGTGCGGCCCAACGTGGTGAAAGATCTCAAGCCAATCTGGTGCTCTTGCAGCTTGTGAACAGCTACTGGACGGCCTGGTAAAGTGGAGATACACCTACGCCTCGGTCGACTTGAGTTTAATCATCAAGTACTTGTTGCAGACATTGTGGATGAAGCAATTCTTGGTGTGGACATTATGAACGCATGCGGATTCATAGTCGACCTCAGAAACAATGTCTTGAAAATCGGAGGCGAAGAGGTAATGCTATCAACAATGACAACAGCAGAAAAATCGATGGACGTCATAAACCAAGTGGCCGTAACTGTTCCGCCAAACTCCGAAAAGATCATCATGGTTAGAACCGATGTAGATACTAGGGGCAACCAGTGCTCTATATTCGAAACCCAGATAGTCAGCACACCAGGCATACTAATTACCAGAAGTTTAGTAAAACCTGACAAAACCGGAAATGTACCTTTTAGAGTGGCGAATATTTTGTATCAAGCTATCACTTTACAAAGCAATACGCTCCTAGGCAAATTGACTCCTGTGGCCTGGGTAGCTGGAATAACGCAACGAAGATCCAGTTCTTCGGATACTTCCAAATTACCAGAGGAACTGCAAGAATTATTGAACAGATCTTCTAACGACCTCTCAAGTGGTGAGGTAAAAGAACTCGGACAGTTTTTACATGAATTCAAAGACTGTTTTGCAGTTCGGGGACAGTCATTGGGAAGAACCTCTCTTGTGCAACATCGCATCAATACCGGGGACACAACACTGATACGCCAACCTCCTCGAAGGCCTACATTATCTAAACAAGAGGAAATGTCTCGGTTAGTACAGGACATGTTGACAGAGGGAGTAATCGAACCTTCGTCAAGTGCTTGGTCTTCTCCTGTAGTGCTGGTAGCAATGAAGGATGGTGGATTGCGTTTCTGCGTAGACTACCGGAGGTTAAATGACGTTACAAAGAAAGACTGCTATCCATTACCTCGCGTTGACGATACACTTGACACGTTGTCCCGTAGCACAGTGGTTTCCCACATTGGACCTGAAGAGTGGATATTGGCAAGTGGGTCTTCATCAAGAAGACAAGGAAAAGACCGCTTTCTCGACCCCAAGTGGCTTATTCCAATTTAACGTCATGCCATTTGGACTCTGTAATGCACCAACAACATTTGAGAGATTGATGGACCTGGTACTCCGAGGCCTGACGTGAAAAACTTGCCTTGTTTACTTAGACGATGTCATAGTGATCGGGAAGACTTTCGAATACCATTTGGAAAACCTTAAGGAAGTTCTAACTAGAATTCACGATGCACAACTGAAGCTAAGCCCGAAGAAGTGTTCTCTATTCCAGAAGGAAGTACAGTATCTGGGCCATCTGGTTTCAGCATCGGGTGTTAGCATGGATCCTAATAAAGTAGATACCGTAAGAGACTGGCCAGTGCTGAAGAGTAAACACGAAGTTCGGAGTTTCCTGGGGTTATGCTCATATTACAGACGTTTTGCGGAAGGCTTCGCTACTATTGCTAAACCACTACATGAGCTAACGGAAAATAAACGAAACTTCCAGTGGTCAAGACAGTGTGATCAAGCATTTAAGACTTTGAAAATTGCATTATGTTCGCAGCCAATTCTTGCTTTCCCAGCTTCCGAAGGGAAGTACATTGTGGACACAGATGCAACCAATACTGGTCTAGGAGCAGTTTTGTCTCAAGTGCAAAACGGTGAAGAACGAGTAATAGCGTATTACAGCAAGACACTTTCTAAACCGGATAGAAATTATTGCGTTACAAGGAGAGAGTTGTTGGCAATCGTCCGAGCGTTGGAGCACTTCCATAAATACCTCTATGGAAGAGAGTTTTCACTACGTACCGACCATGCTGCGCTTGCATGACTCTTGAGATTTAAAAATCCGGAAGGACAGTTGGCAAGGTGGCTTGAACGTCTCCAAGAGTACAAAATCGACGGGGGCGCCTGCATGGTAATGCAGATGGCTTATCACGAAGATCGTGCCAGGAAGACTGCCGACATTGCCACAGAAAGGAAGAACAAAACTCAAGCGAACATGTTCAAGCCATCACTGTAGATTTCCTGGAAGACGGCTGGACAACAAAAGACTGTCGACAAGAACAGATGACTGATGAAGAAATTGGACCAATCTTGACAGCAAAAGAGGAAGGTCGCCGCCCAGATTGGCAAGATATCTGCCATGGTTCCGAAGTGCTGAAGGGCTACTGGGCACAATGGGAATCTCTTACCTTAGAAAACGGATTGCTGAAAAGGGCTTGGGAAAATGCAGATGGACGAGAAGTAGTTGATAGTTCCCCGAAGTAAAGTGCAGTCTGTTTTGAAGGAGATGCATGATGGAACATCTGGAAGCCATCTTGGCGTTAACAAAACCCTTGACAAAATACGGAAGCGATTCTATTGGCTTCATCTTCGCCACGACATAGAGGAATGGGTTCAGACGTGTGAAATATGTGCTGCAAGCAAGGGCCCACAAACCAGAAGCAGGGAAAACAAGACAGTATAACGTTGGACTGCCTTTGGAGAGAATTGCCAGACATTGCTGGACCATTCCCAGTTACTGACGATGGAAACTGGTACATATGTTTGTAGGTGACTACTTTACTAAGTGGGTGGAAGCCTATGCAATTCCAAATCAGGAGGTTACCACTGTGGCAAAGCAGTTAGTTCACAACTTCTGTTGCCGTTATGGAGCCCCTATGGAAATCCATACAGATCAAGGGAGAAATTTTGAATCCGGAGTGTTTAAAGAATTATCCCATCTACTCGGAATTCGAAAGACCAGGACAACGCCTCTGCATCCTCAGTCGCACGGGATGGTTGAGAGATTCAACAGGACACTTGAGCATCGTCTTTCGAAAGTTGTTGACGAGAACCAAACAGACTGGGACCAACGTATACCACTATTTCTTATGGCATATAGGTCATCCGTACACGACACAACCGGCATCACTCCATCAAAATTGGTGTTTGGGCAGGAGATTCGTCTTCCTGGGGACTTGATGTTTGGATCACCTGAGGCTCAGTCCCAAGAGCCAAAGAACTATTCCTCACAATTAGAAAACCAACTGCGAGAAATGAATCGCTTGATAAGAGGACGGCTGAAGATAGCCAGTGATAAAATGAAAACTCAGTATGAGATTCGCAGCAATAGTGTGGGTTTCCAAGAAGGAGATCAGGTTTGGTTGTTCAATCCAAAGCGCCGTCGTGGTCACTCACCTAAGCTTCAGTCTAACTGGGAAGGACCCTACACTGTGAAAAAAAGAATAAACGATGTTGTTTATCGGATTCAACAGGAAGGACAGGAAAAGTTCAAGGTCGTCCACCTACATTGCTTGGCTAAGTAGTACTTCAGAGACGGTTTGCCAGTTTGGGATGAACAGGCTTAAGGAGGGGGCAGTGTTACGACATCACAGAACAATCTACGTGTTTGTCGAATGTGCCAGAAGAATCTCGATGTAACGCGTGTGGCGTACGTGCTTGCCGACGCATTTTCTAGATGGTGCGAGAATTCACTGTCAAGGGCACAAGCAATTACATCATAGTTTAGAGGTAACACGTAGTATGTGGAATCGTCTAGATATTCAACTGGCTATAAATAAAAGAGACTGGCTATAAACGACGTTCAAGTCAGTATTAGTGCGATATATTGACAGTGCGGTTCGAGAGTTATAGCTGCGAGTTCAAGTGGTTATTAGTTAAGAGTGGTGTTTATAATCGGACGGTATAATTGTAATACAATTGTGTTTAATTTTAGTGGACAATTTATAAATATAAATTGTGTAATTTATGTGTTCATTGTGTAATTTTATTGCGTGTGAACAATTTTCATTTGATTTGTTGTAGAGACTGTGTTGTTAATTACGAACTGTTTAACTGTAAAAATTAAAGGTGTGATAGTGACTTAATTGGTGTCTTGTATTTTGTTGTTTTCCACTGTACCTACGATGATCGAGTAGAGTAGACCGTCGTAACAATATTGCAACCTATTCCAGCACCCTTTTAAGCACTTCCTAAGTTTACTGACAGAACTTCTCTTTGATTTACAGTGAACCATTTTCGGTGTTCTATTTTTCCATTCTATCAAGATATCTTCTCACTTTCTCTTCTGTTCATTTATTTTTTAATTAATTTAACATATTTTCAAGTAGTTTCTTATGTGCTCATTCTTCATCCTACCCCTTCTTGTACACCCTTTTACACACCATAGGAATTTCATTTCCACTGTTTGTATGCAACTGATACCTTTTATTAATCAATATCGAATATTTCCTCCCATACATTTACACTGGGACAGCTATGACTGTAAAATTTCAGTTGATTTTTGTCACGCTTTCCCTCTTTAAAGTTGTCATAATTGATCTACAGATGGGTTGAAAATTATGGAGTTTAATACTGAAATCCCCGTCAATGTCAGAGCTATCATAAATCAGCTAATTAAAATGTGAACTTTACACATTGACGATTTCTACATAAATTTAAACCTAATTTTTAAAAAACAGTTTTTACTCATCACCAATATACACATACTGCCTGAAAGCTTAAATCATCCTCTTTCATACGGTATCTGATAGGCAACATGTTACATGTATTACACTGTAGGCATCCAAATTATACCATTTTCCAAAGTCATTGTTACGGAATATGGAACATTCTCGTACAGTTGATAGTGTCATTCTACATGCTTCTCAACTAGCCCAGCAGGTGCGTGTTTCTGCCAAGGCCATGCTGCAAGTCCTCTAGAATTTTCAAGTGCTTGGTAAGTATGCATATTATGGAACCCTGCAAGCTATAAATAGCCAACAGCTGGCACTTGGAAGTCAGTTTACGTTGGGCAATTAGCCTACTACTCAGTAGGGTGGGTCGAAAAAAGTGAATTTTCGAGTATCGAATTCTAATAGTGCGGAAAAGTTGCGTATTCGCATGCTAATAAACGGAAAAATATTGACAAAATTCCTATATTTAATCTTCAGTTCGCGCAAAGGGCCTAAAGTTTGAAAAAAACACCAACTACTGCCTTAACGCTCAAATTTTACAGATTAAGTTTTTCGACTTCTAATAGCGTGAAAGTACTTCATTTTAGTTGCCTGATAATAGAAAAAATATTTAAAAAATCGCGCGTTACATATTGAGTTCACGCATAAGGCCTAAAGTTTGCGAATTATGGTGAAAAATTGATATTTTTACAGTTTTACAAACAGACGGACTGTTGTATTAAAAATATGTACAAGGCCATTTTTTTTTATTAATTGTTCCTATGAGTGATTTTATATATTCAACTTGGATCCGAATACATCACCTTGCAGCTCTTCGCCCATTTCGCAAAATTATTTTTGCTGAAATGACCCAGAACTCAGAAATGTAAGTGTGAAAAAGACAAAAAGATCCAACCCATTGAGAGAAAATTTATATACGATCAACGAACAACCAGGATCGGCTGCTTTTTGCAGTTTGGATAGAAAAGAAACAGTTGAACTTAGACAAAAGAAAACAACTACAATTGTTGCGAGAAACTGTTGCGCCCGACTGTGACACGGAAGCTACTCGGAAATCTTCGCACGAAAGAAGCAGTGAAATCGATTTGTCTTCAGTTCCTTCTACATCTCAAATGAGGTTGAAATTGATGTCTACTGCATTAGTAAGCGATAGATTTGGTGTTTCTGACAGAGCCACAGCTGCTATCGCTTCTAGTGTTTTGCATGATCTTGGAATGATCTCTGAAAAAGATTCGTCGCTAGTGATCGACAAAAGCAAGATAAGAAGAGAAAAACAGAAGACACGAGAGGCCGTAGTACAAGAAATGCACCGGCTTACAGTAACAAAGGGAATATATTTTGATGGTAGAAAAGATAATACTATCGTTCAAGAAAAAATAGGGGCTAAAATGTACCGCAGAGTAAGGAAAGAGGAACACATTAGCATGACTCGTGAGCCTGGTGGGCAATATATCGGCCACGTTACACCGGCATATGGAACTGGAAGTGAAATAGCCAAGTGCATCCTAAACTACCTACAAAATAATGATTTCGACATTAATGAACTGGAAGCGATCGGTTGCGATGGCACAGTGACAAACACAGGGTGAAAAAATGGTGCAATTCACAATATCGAGGTCAAAATTCAGCGCCCATTTCAGTGGTTCATTTGCTTACTTCACTTCAACGAGCTGCCCTTCAGACATTTGTTTTGAGTACTTGGACGGAGAGACGACGGGACCAGCGTCATTCTGTGGGGAAATCGGCAAACAACTGCCTGGCTGTGACAAATTACATGTAGTACATTTCGAAACAATCGAATCCGAGGAAATCAATATAACAAAAACTGATCTCAGTAAAGATGAACAGTACCTTCTGGACATTGTCAAGGCAATCCAGACAGGAGACTGTGCTCCAGATCTGGCTGTAAAAGATCCTGGACCTCTCAGTCATTCCCGATGGTTGACATGTGCAAACCGGGTCTTACGATTGTTCATTTCCCAATCGAGTCCTACGAACGAACTGAAGATACTTGCCAGTTACATTGTGAAGACGTATGCTCCTGTCTGGTTCGACGTTAAGAGATATCACTCAGTAAAATACGGTCCTAAGCATATCTTTAAGGTTGTACAAACAACGAGACATTTGCCGGACAACATTAAAAAAATCATCGATCCTGTGATTCAGAGAAACGCGTTCTTCTGTCATCTAGAGAACATGTTGTTGGCTATGATAGTGGATGAGAGACAACATATATGAGAGTTGGGTTACAGGAGGATACTGAAAGCAAGAAATCAACAGCCGAAGGGAAAATCTGTTAGAACTTTTACGCCTCCTTCAATAAATTTTGGTGCCACGGACTACAGTGAGCTGATTGAGTGGACGAAATGTAAGCTGTCGCCCCCTCCAATGATGGAAAGCTTGACAACAGAGAATATTTCATCATTTCTGCAAAATAACACTCTGCCCGAGTTTGAATTTTTAAACTTTCCCTGCCATACCCAAGCAGTTGAAAGATGCGTAAAACTTGTGACAGAGTCCGCCGGAAAAGTTGCGGACAAGATAACAGAGATGGCTACATTAGAGCAACTTTGCACTCAAGATCTTCGATGCCAAAATTCAACCAAAAATCCGATTTCAAGATAACGCCCTTGACTGATAGTGGCGAACCAACATAATTTACCATGCCCTGAATGGTTGGGTAGGGCGTGGGTGGAACTCGAATTGCAGCCACCTCCACGTGGTGTTCTGGGTCATTTCAGCAAAAATAATTTTGCGAAATGGGCGAAGAGCTGCAAGGTGATGTATTCGGATCCAAGTTGAATATATAAAATCACTCATAGGAACAATTAGTAAAAAAAATGGCCTTGTATATATTTTTAATACAACAGTCCGTCTGTTTGTAAAACTGTAAAAATATCAATTTTTCACCAAAATTCGCAAACTTTAGGCCTTATGCGCGAACTCAATATGTAACGCGCGATTTTTTAAAATATTTTTTCTATTATCAGGCAACTAAAATGAAGTACTTTCACGCTATTAGAAGTCGAAAAACTTAATCTGTAAAATTTGAGCGTTAAGGTAATATTTGGTGTTTTTTGTCATTTTTTTCAAACTTTAGGCCCTTTGCGCGAACTGAAGATTAAACATAGGAATTTTTTCAATATTTTTCCGTTTATTAGCATGCGAATACGCAACTTTTCCGCACTATTAGAATTCGATACTCGAAAATTCGCTTTTTTCGACCCACCCTATTACTCAGTGCCTCTCAAGTGGCTATTACTGAAAAGTGATATTGTGCATGACTCAATCAGTTGACATTATTATTGCATGTGGGCAAATTTAATTTGAATTATTGTATGAATATAATCTGATTGAATAACTTGTTGATTACAAACTGTTATTTGTGATTACTTAAAGCTGTTGATTAGTGACTTCATTGGTGTCTATATTTTGTTTCCACATACCATACGATGATCAGCGAGACCATAGAACAATATTTTTACAGCAACGTTTCTGCACATCAGTATCAATATTTTTCAAAACATCTTCGGTAAGCTATTTACACGAATCCATTATAATAAACCATGAAACTAGTGCAACAAAATACTCAGTACATGTCACAACACAGCACAAACAAAGAAAGTAATTGCGTTTGCTATCAAGCTGGTGCTGCCACATTATAAATAAATGTGTCTGCCAGAAGATTACACTGCACTTTTCACACGTTTTCTATATTGAAAAAGGGTATTAAAACTGCCTACAAAATTCATACTATGTTAATAAAATACGACGAGAGTGAGAAGAAAACAATCACAGTCACACTGAAGCTACCAGTATCGAACTGCTAGAGGTGATGACTTATTTACTTTGAGAAACAGAATGATACGTCAATTGTTGAATTGATGACTTTGAAGAGACTACACGATTGTGCAGCAAGGAAAAGTCAAGATATTTCAGTCCGAGCATAGTTTTTGTTCAACTGTTTGGAATTTCTTATAAAGATTCTGTACAAAGCGTTTTTATAAACAGTACATACTGTCAATGGATTTTATGAAGGGTGTCTGTGAAATTCTCGATTTTCCAAACAGCACATCAGATAGTGCAACTAATAGAATGTGTAACATGGTGCAACCTAGTAACCTAGTGAAAACTGCAATGAGCTTTGCTTAGTCATTGTGCTGCCCCCGTTTGTAACGATAAAACTGATAAAATTGTTGCATCCATGTTATGGAAACCGCTTGTTCTAACCACTGTTTAAGAGGTAGCTGAAGAAATAAGGTTTTCAAAAACTGTCTGTTATGAAATTATTAAACAAAATTTAAGCACGCGATTATACCTCACCCTTTGATGAGTAAAACACATTCGAATTGATGTGGGACAAAAGCTTCTGAATTGAGTTATGAGAATGAGAACTTTTTAAAAATATCAATACTGGTACCAGAAATGAGACAAGGGTGCATGGATATGATATAGAAGGAAAAGCTCAATTACCACAGCGAGTGTCAAAAGAGTCCCCACAACAGAGAAAAACAAGACAAACACAGTTTAACATTAAAGTCATGCTGACATTTTTTCTGATAAAAATTTTATACTATCTTAATGAAATGTCTTCGTGAGGCTACCTGAAAAAAAGCCCCAGTGCTCGAGGTCAGTGATAGATGCTCCGTACTGACAACCCTCTCACGTACACAATGGTACAAAGCCATCGGTTTTTGGTAAAAAACAAAAGTCAATCCACATCCAGTTTATTCATCTGTCCTAGCACCAGTTAACTTTTTTTCTATTCCCCCAATTAATTATGATATAGAAAAACAGAGGATTGAAGGAGGATTCAATACAGGATGCTTCGCTAGTGGAATTGCACAATATCCTGAATGAAGAGTTCCATAAATGTTACAAATGATGGAAGAAATGTTGGGAGTGGTGTATTCGAAGTGGACATTAGTACTTTGAAGGCAACAGGTTTAATTCCTTCTAATGTAATTGGGAATTTTTTAATTAAAAAGTTTTGTAATTTTACTTTCAAACTTTTTACTTACTTTACTTGCAAACTTTCAAGTGAGATATACATTGTATTTCACTTTCGGTTTTTGTCATTCCACATTTCACCTTTGAAATGTTTTTAAATTCTCGTTTAAACATGCACTGGCATTAAGAGTCTTGTTATTTTCAGTCTGATTTTTTTTTTTTAATTAACTACATTTAAAAATAGTTGTAGACACATGTTTGTACTAATTTTAATTACTTTGGCTTTTCAGTAATCCAGACTGGTTCTGGTCCCATGAAGTTCAGATAAATGAGACTGTACTGTACTGTTCCATGTGAACACAGTATGTACTGCAATGGAACATCGCAGAAAAGGGTCTTTGTAGCTATGACTAAATGCTTTTATACAATTTATGATGTTATAGACATGTTGAAAATTGATTTTGTTAAAATCTTGTAAAATAGCTATACGTTTTGAAATAAGAAATGGGTAATTAACTGTTGTATATGTCACAATGCCCACAAATTTATTTTCTGTCATGTCAAGTGTGAATTTAGTGCGCGTTATTCGTATTTATATGAATAACTCTGGTGTAAATTAACGTATCGAATTAAAACTTGGACAGCTCATACTTATAAATTAGCACTACATTTTTCATATGTCAAAAACTCAAAACATATTATTTTAATATGTATTAAGAATCCTTATCTTCTAAAAGTCATTAAAATTTTAGATAAAATCTATACATGCTTTTGCAGTCTTCAGCAAAATTGATCAGGACATATGTCTATCTAGCTAAACCATCAATCATGTGCTATAGGTTTTAACCAATTGGAGGCTCCAATTTTCATTCAGTTTGGTCCCTCGCGGAAGAAGCTTCGCTCAGTTCAACCTACCAGCTCGGCCTTAACAGACGCTGTCTCTGTGCGAGTTTGTCGTATCAGTTGTAGCATGACAGATAATCCACTAAGTAATAATTCCATTCTGATCATAAATAAATTTAAATTACATTAACTCAAAGGAAAATTCAAAGGAAAATAATTAAATATCGAAGGAAAATACCATCATAAAGGAAAAAGTAAAATTAAATCATAAAAATGTAACAAAAATGTATCAAGAAAATTAAATCCGAAGAAACTAAAATAAAATCAGGATAATACCCAGGTAGGATAGGAGCAGGTAATAAAGAAGATACCCCGAACCAACCAACGGACATAATAAAACCCACTTACCTTGGAAAACCCAAGAAGGAAGAAGTGAAGAAAAGATGTAGGATGGGAGAACTACGAGGAATACCCATGAAAAACCTATTACTAATAATAACAAACCCCGAACCAAATGTTAATGTCACCCAAGAAAGTATAACACCCCTAAACCTCATAGAAATGTAAAATAATTATAAACAAAAGTGTTTAGTAGTGTAAATGGAAGTGCACCAACTAAAGTTATTATATAATAAAATAAACAAATCTTCACAGTCCATTATAACTAAAAGTTTGGTCTTACAATATTGTAGAACTCAAATATAAATCAGACCCAACAGTGTAAGTGAACCAGTGCAAGTGATTATATATAATACACTTCAAGTAAAGGTGTAACCGATACTTTAACTATGTACAATTAAATAACTTTATGTTTTATATAAATACAGAGATGACATACCATGAAGTATTATTATGAAAATATTTCTAATGTTTCATAGAAGAGGCCACCTGTTATCAAAAAACATTCTTTGAAATGTAAATGATAAAGAGAGCAGGTGGGGAATAATTACTGTGACAGGGATTAAAATGTAATACACCATATAAACAGAAAGGACTGCAATCAAATTAAGTTTAAGAAAAAATAAAAATTAAATGGCTAATTATGTTTGTGTTTAAAGCCTATGAACTCCACATTTCAAGGTGGGGTATAGAATAAGAATTATAATTAATATAAGAACGTTTATTATGTATAACAGTGTTCATACAGACTAAAATGTCTCTGTATGTATACCATACTAGTTTATAAAATGTGTGTTATGTATTTCTAAAAATAGTTAAAACTAAAATGTCTAACTTTAAAGACTAGTAATTAATTGTCAATACTGTTTTTGTATTATGAGCATGAATACAGTGCTACATGTTCCAATAATTATATAAGGAGATTTTATTTAATATTAATGTTAACTTTAGAAAGTCAGAAGGGGTATAGAAATAGTATTATTCAAGAAACAGTAAATGTAAAACCATAAAATCTAGGCCAAATAGGAAATTCCAATAGCATTATAATTGAGTAAGGAAGTTAAATAAACCAAGTAAACTAATGAGATTTATATAAGGTGAATCAATCACCAACTACTATAACTAAAACTATACTTTAAAAGAATAATATAAAAAGAGGTATAAAATTATTAAAAAAATTTGCAAATGTAAAGTCTAACAATTTCAGAGGAGGAATAGTAAATTCATGAATTATAACTAAAAGAATGATCAATTGATAAATTTGTAAGAAATTAAGGAAGGATAAAGATTTATATCAATCTGAGATTTATTATAATCATATTTATAACACATAACATGGCTAAAATTTTGGACAAGAACAGGAAGCAGATATTGAGCCTATATTTCCAAAATGACAGAAATATAGCAATTTTGACAAAAAACTTTATAAAGATGGACTATTATATGTCAAATTAAGCAGAAGGAGTTAAAGAAACTGAATATGTATTTACTAGTTCATGAAAGTAATCAATAACCAAAATATATTCTGAATATAATGTACTGTAATCATAGGCATAGGAAGTGAATAATAATTGAAACAATACTTTTCTAATATTAACTTGGCAAGATATTTCAGAAGACAAAGGAAGTAAAACAGTTCTTAATTAACATTCGAAGCGAACGGTTGATTTAAGCTCGCGCTAAGAACCTATATAGCGAATACTTTAATGGTGTATACAAGTTAAGCCTATCATGCAGTAAAAAACCGAGAGTTACCGAAATTTGTATATTAAACTTAAAATCAATGAACACAACCACCACAAACAGTGAAAACAATTAATACGGAACAGAATGTAAGTGAAATAAGCTAATAAAACTATAAAACACGAAATATAACATAACCAAACGAACTTCACATTTTTCGACAGACACGCAGACAAAGTGAACACACCTAATACAAAACATTTAAAGTCAGTGAACACAGAACACTTAACCAGAACACCTCTAACAACACAATAGACATTATTCAATATTGCAGAAACGAGGAAGCAGTTGTGAAGGCATCTTTATTGTAAGAAAATTTCACTACGCCGATTCAAGTTTTACCGAACAGCGAGCAAGCCGCCATTTTGAGAAATCCCATCATGCAAAGTGTCCACAAGGAATGAGATCTATCGTCACGGCATTGGTTTGACTTTTCAATTTTATAAACATTATATATAATAATATAATTTTGTAATTATTAAGATTTATTTTGTGAATGTTATACTTTCTATACTTGCCCCTTCTCTGACTATTATAATTATAACCGTTCAAGAACCATTCGAAAATATTTATATAACATGTATTGATAATCGATTACCCCTGTTAGAGAGTCGAGCTTTATCTAATAATCGATTTTAAATCGATATTCTAACAAATAATTGTCAATAAATAATAATAATTCAACAATCTGGTTTTAATTTTATTTCACACGTTAATATAAGAGTTTTAATTAACCACAGGACAAACAGAAAGGCGACCATTACTCCAGGGGAGTAATATACTTGAGAAAGAAGAAAATCGCCAATCGATTAGTGAAGTGAGACAATCTTATTAACTCCAGATTTATTTACAGTGAATCAGAAGCGAATTTATTGACACAAATAACTTAAAGAACTTTAAAATTTCAACAAAACCTCATCACAAGAATTATTTATTAAATATTTACATTAAAACAAAACATTAAAAATTTTTAATTTTTATTTTCGTACAGAACAAAAATAATTATTTGTAACCGCGTATCGTGGCTTGTTACAAATTGGCGTCCAACTGAAGGGCTTTAATTAGCGATTGGAAGACTACAGTAACTTGCCCAATTACTAATTAAGCTTGGCAGCGGTTATACCGTCAAAGAAGGAAACAACATGGAACGTCGTGCGACTTCTAAGAAAAGGGCGGCAGAGGCCAAAAAGGAAATCGATATGTGAGACAAGGAGGCAACACCCGTAGAAAAGGTGTAAACATTATTACCCCCGGTGGAACCTAAACAACCCGCACCACCAATGGAACAACCTGAAGTACCAACGCAAACAGGAGAAGTCAAGGAACAGGAAAAACAGTTAGAAAAATCTACACGAACCGAGAAAGAGGGCATGCAAGAAATGTTCAGGATAATGATGGAGAAAATGGAAGATTTGAACGGGGACATTGGAAATACCAACAAAAACATAGAATCCACAAAAGAAGATTTGAAGAAGGACAACCAATCCACGAAGGAAGAATTAAGCAAGAAAATGGATGACAACAACCAGTCCACCAAGGAAGAATTAAATGAAATAAATAAGAACATAGAATCCACGAAAGAGGGATTAAGAAAGGACATGGAGGAAAAATAGTAAGAAGATGGAAGAAAATATGGAGGAAAATAGTAAGAAGATGGAAAGCGACAACCAGCAATTGAAGGAGTTAAGAGAAAATAACAAGAAAATGGAAGAGAAGCTGGAGGAAACCAGCAAGGAAATGAAAGAGGACAATCGATCCTTCAGTCAGAAAATTGATAAAACTAATCAAAAGATGGAGGAGAACAATAAGAAGATGGAGGAGAAACTGGATGAGAATAACCAACGGTTAAGAGAAGAATTAAGAGAAGTCAACCAGGAGAACATGAACAAGGTAGATGAGAGTAGAGTTGGCAAAGGAAGAGTTGAGTAGGAAAATCAACGACAATAAGAGATCCATAAATAAAAAATTGGAACAAGAGACAATAATAATAAACCAACAAATCAGGGAAGTTGACTAAAGATGTCGCCAAACTGAGAGTGAAGTACAGGAAGTCAGGGAAGTAATAAATACCGAAATTACCCAGATCAAAGAACACCATAAGACAAAGTTGGAAGAAAACCGAAAGGAAACACAGGAGGAAATAAGTAAGGTGCATAACCAAGTTACAGAAAGGTGCGACGGGATGGAAGCGGTGATGACGAATATCACCGGGCAAGTGTGGCAGAGCCAGGAAGAGATGGAGGTAATCTGAAACCGACCAACTAACTTCACTAATTTCCCCGTGAATGAGAATCGAGAATGGCTAAACTTTCGCCAATACAAAAGGAAACCCATGGAGTTCTTGGCCCGGATAGAAGAGTATATCGCCAAACACAGGGGCAACAGATGGGTCAACAACTGGGAGTTATTAGACGAATCATTTCGGGAAATGACAGATCATTGGTGGATGGCCAACCGTAGTGATATCGAGGATTACCAGCAATTCAAGAGCTTATGTAAGGCGAAATACTGGTCTGAGACTACCCAAAATTTAATACGTGACAACATCTGTCACGGCCGTTACAAACAACAGGTGGGTAGCTCAATGACAGCATACTTCCTCGGCAAAGTATGTATGGCTAAGCATTTGGAACCAGACATACCAGAAGAATGCCTCGTCAACAAATTATCATTACACTATGATGAAGAGGTAATTCGAGCAAGGAGAGGCAGCCAAATCAAGACCATACAGGCCATGACTGAACTTCTCGAAAATTACGAGAACGAAGAGTATTACCGACAAAGCCGGAGGAGGAATGATCGGCCAGAACCCAGGAACAATCCGTATACCAACAACGGTACCAACAACAACAATGGCTACCAGGGAAAACACGCCAATCCACCAAATAATAACAACAATAATAATAATAACAACAATAACCACGTTCAAGGTAATCAAGATAATAATAGAACGAATAATGGTTATCAGGGTAATAGAAACCAATATTACCCAAACCCCAACGTTAATAGTCAGAGAAACCCCAACTATAATAACACTGAACGTTATTATAATAATAATCGTGGGTATCAACCAAATAATAACAATAGTAATAATAGGTTTTCCAGACCGAGGGTGAACTTCATACGAGCTGAAGACAGTCGCCAACGAAGGTACTACCGTCAGCGACGCAACAGCTACCATGAATATGAGGATCGGCGGAGGAGCCGAGATCGTGACGATCCAAGGTATAGTCAGACTAGACGGAGTACCAGTCTAGACAATACGGAACGGCAAACAAACCGTGAACAACCGTTGGATCATCGCACAGAGCGGCAGGGACCCATTCAAGGTCTCCCGACTGATGCATCAATCAGTGCAACCCATACTAATAATGATGACGATCATTTAAATGGGAGGAGGCAGTAATAAATCACATAGACCCTTTACTGCTCCTATCTCCTGGGTATATAAAGGAGTTGCCAAGAGCAACTGATACAAATAGTATTACAATAATAGATTGCAATTATTTAAAAAACCTTCGACACGAGCTATTGGAGGAGGACGATACTAGCCCCAACAATAATATAAATAATGAAATAATACATATCAATGCGGAGGTAGAAGGAGTTCCCACAAAATTAATGATCGATACTGGTTCAAATGTCTCTATAATTTGTACGACAGAGTTGGAGAGAATCCAAAGGGAATGTGGAAGAGTATTGCCGACACTGCCGTTGAATAATATTATTTTACTAGGTGCCACCAGCTGCCAAAACAAGACGATAAGAAGACAAGTTTCAGCCAACGTGATTAGCTGTGGTATAGCGATTGACATGGAATTCTTAGTGGCAACCGGGCTGCCGTTTAACATATTAGTGGGGTGCGATGTGCTCAGACGGAACTCCGCCATAATCGATTTACGTACGGAGAAAATATCACTTTTTACAAATGGACAAACTTGGACGGCTGACTTGGTCGGTAGCGATACAGTAATTCCCAGCGATATCCACCAACAAATCCGTAAAATAAATTATATAAACAATATTCCTATGATTGAGCGGATAATAGACGATAACTCTAATGAGGATTTATGGTCCCAAAAGATCCAGGAAATCAGGGATTTCTGGGGCGGTATTACAAAGGAAAGGTTGCCAATACACCAAGCGGATAAATTAATAAAAATTTATGAACGATACCGCTCAGTATTTTCTGACGAACCCGGTAAAGTCAAAAACTACCAGTGTACTCTACAATTTCGAGATACAGTGGACTTTAACCGGAAGTCATACCCCATCGCGCAATCACGAAAGGAAGCTGTAAGAGCTGAAATAAGTAAAATGATTAACCGTGACATAATAGAGAGTAGCCAATCCCCATACACCAGTCCTATCGTGTCTATTCCTAAGAAAAACGGACAAGTCCGTCTTTGCCTAGATGCGCGAGAAATAAATAAGATGATCGTTAATGACAGGACTTCGCCCAGTGAGATAGAAGAGATCTTAAAACGTTTCCACGGTACCAAGTACTTTAGTACCTGGGACACAGTGTGCAGCTACTGGCAGGTGGAATTGCACCCACAGAGTCGCCAGTATCTGGCATTCATATTCGAAGGGCGTAACTACCAGTTTAAGAGATTGCCCTTCGGACTCGTGAATTCGGTCGCCGTCTTTGTGCACTGCATGGACCAGATACTTGGCCAGGAAGCACTACAATTCACCACCGTGTATGTAGATGATTTGCTTGTGACCTCAGAAACATGGGAGGAACACTGCTACCGTGTGGAACATGTGCTGAAGACATTGGCTGCAAATAACATCACGCTCAAACTGGAAAAGTCTCAATTCATTGCCAAGGAAATTCAGTTCTTGGGCTTTAAATTAAATGACCAAGGAATCTCACCGTCGGCCGAAAAGGTAGAAGCGATTCAGAAATTTCCGGCACCAAAGAATAGAAGGCAATTACAGTCATTCCTGGGACTCTGTAATTACTATCGCAAGTTCCAGGAAAAGTATTCTGAATTGACCGCCACATTTCAACCGCAACTGTAATCTAAAAATAAATGGATCTGGGGTATAGAGCAGAAAGAGACATTACAACTGATTAAAGAAAAATTTCTTGAACCCATAATACTTCGCCATCCAGATTTCAATAAACCTTTCTTCCTAAATTGCGATGCCAGCAACATTAGCCTCGGCACAACGCTATATCAAGAGGATGAGGAGGGCGAACATCTCGTGATTTGCTTCGCAATTAGAGCTTTAAACCAGTGCGAAAAGAACTACCAAGTCACTGAGAAAGAACTGTTAAGTGTAGTGTTCACGTGTGGCAAATTCCGCACCTACATCCTAGGTTACCCCGTTACCGTCCGGACAGACCATAAATCCATATCGTTCCTGAGGAGGTGCAAATTGAGTCACGGAAGGTTGACCCGGTGGATACTTGTACTGCAAGAATACAATCTTAAGTGGGAGTACATCCCAGGAAGGAAGAATGTCGTTGCAGACGTATTATCACGTATTGACGTAGAAAAGCAAACATTCGAGGGAGAGAAAGAAAGTGTACTCAAGATATACCACATTCTTAGCACCAGAGCCGATCTAGCCACATTGTTAACAAACCTGATCACCCACCAACAAGCAGACCCGAAATTAAGAAATATCAAGACTCGATTAGAAGCAGGGGACGAAACTATCGCCCGATATTATCAACTAAATAACGATATTTTATTCATTAAACCATCTTTAAGGAAGGAGACATGGAAGGTAATCATTCCAACCCATATAGAAAAGGAGATAATAATTAATTATCATATTCGATATGGGCGCCTTAAAGGTGATAAAGGCCCTGGAGGAGAGCTGCCACATGAAAAATGTCAACCGGAAGGTCCGGAAGTATATGAAAGGTTGCCACATTTGCCAACTCGTTAAATCCAATAATGAGAAAAAGGAAGGCCAAATGATTCCTATAACATCACAGGCAAAGTTGGAAAAGGTATTCTTGGACATCTGCGGACCATTTCCCCGCAGTGGCGGTCGTCACAGATATAAGTATCTGATAATCGTGATGGACCATTTCACTACGTTCGTTAAGCTATACCCAGCAAATCGGGCAACTACTAATAAAATTCTAGGAATATTGACCGACCAGTACTTCCCAAACGTCGGAAAACCAGTTTCGATCATTACAGATCATGGAACCCAATTCAAGGGGAAAAAATGGCGGGATACCCTACTATCTATGGGTGTTCGTACTTACAAAACCTCGGTCTACCACCCGAGTAGTAACCCGGCAGAGAGAGTACTACGAGAAGTGGGGCGGATATTAAGAACATATTGCCACAATCAACAGAGGAGGTGGCCAGACTATCTAGAAGCCACAGAAGAATTCCTCAACTTGGCATACCACCCAGCCATAGGAATTACCCCATACTCCGCCATGTGCGAGAAACAACCCCCAAGAGAGATCGAAGAAATACTAGAGTTCCCAAGAGATAATAATTATACTTTTGACAAAATAAAATTTTACAAGGTGGCCGAAGACCAGGAGAAACGGCGGAACAAATATCAAAAGAGTAAGGGTAAAATAATAACCTATACAAGAGGAGAAAAGATATTATTGAAAAATCGGGAATTACCCAGCTCACTGGAAGGAATAACAAGGAAATTGTTACTACTATACACTGACCCTATATAGTCTCCATGGACAAAAACAATAATACTTATGAGATAAAGGAGATGGGTTCTGGTAGAATCAAAGGTGTATATAATCAGGCTTCCATGAAAAAATATCATGAGGAGTAATAATTAAAAACCACAAAAAAACAAAAATATTGTAAGATCACCTTACTACAAGAAATTTATAAAACCATTATAAAAACAAAATAAAGAGAAATTTGAATTTAAAAACAACCAAAAAATTCAAAAATTATGTAACAACACCTTACTGACAAACTATTTATGAACAAACTATTTTGGAACAAAAAGAAAAGAATTTTGTTAAAATCAACAAAATTCAAATATACTGTAATATCAAATTACAAACAAGGTATTTATGGAAAATATTTATGATAAATAAAAGAAAAAGAATTTAGAATAAAACAAATCAATTCTAAAATATATAGTAATGTCAAATTTCCACCAATGATTTATAAACACATTCTATGAAATTAAAGAAAAGGAAATAAAAACCAGTGATACGATTAAATGAATAAACTTGTGTTGAAATAAAAATAATAACACTTTGAAGTAATACAAAGAGAAACAACGACCACATTAATATAATAATTAAAGAATCCTTTTGAATAAAAATCAGAAGAGAAGTAATTTGTGAAAAAGAACAAAATATATAAATGCAATTAAATAAATCACTAATGAGTATGATCATGAAATAAATGTCGAGTGTAATAAAGACAATTATAAGAAGGTGCTAGAACATGGAACTAGTGGAATAAATGAGTACAGTAGAAGCCCGATATAGCGCGGTTGTCGGGTGACATACTTTCCCCCGCGTTATAGGCGTAACCGCGGTATATCGGAAGGTGACCTGTACAGTGACAAATGATGGGGAGGGAGGACCGGGAAAAAGGCTACAGCATAATGCACTACTATATACTGTACGTAAATTACGTCACCAAATGTAGAAATAAAAAAATAAGAAAACTGTATTTTAATCCAATATTTTAATCTATTTTAATCCAATGGAATATAAAATACACTATTTATACATTGCTCACTCGACCTACTGTAGGCCTAATTGTTAAAGCGAAGCTTTTTATGTCGGGCGTCCGCACGGAGAGGAGTGAGCAGAAAAAAATCTTACGAGAGAAGCGTCACGAAGAATCGTCACGCGCGTTCGTTTGGCAAACGATAACAGCCGTAAATTCATACAGAATCAAATAATTTTTTGCATACAGCCCTGATTTGTAGAGTACTCAAGACCTTTTGTTTTTGGTGAAGATCGGTTAAGGGAAAGGGGTAGTTTACCTGTAACGATTTTTTTTAAATCAAGGGTATCGAATAAGTACACCAGCGTAACCATTTTTTCATCCAGCGGGGAACTTTTTTTCCAAAGCGATGACCTATACTTTTTTTTTTGCTTAACCGTTTTCTGAAAGTCAAAATAAAATTTTAAGATCACAATCCGATAAAGTGTTAAGGAAAAGTTTCGAGATATCAAGGATGTAAGCAGAGCGTAGCGGAGCATTAACCAGTAAACACGCATTAATCTGAACTGTGTGTTGTCTACATAACTGTGTTACAGACACACATGTTGTAGTTTGTCCAACGACTAAACGCTTTGTTTAGTCTAATCGCAAACTTACTATAAACGTATTTGGAAGGAACGTTTCTTGGAAGTAAAGTTGTCACCGATTTCTGAATCGTGATTCTGCGTATTTGTGAACAGTTCAGTCACTGACCAGGGGGAAGGGGTTTTGAGACATTCCAATGGTTCCGAAATTCCCTACTCGGCTAAAACACTGTAATGATTTATTTTCCTTTAGGAAGGTTTAAACGTGGTTCTGCGAATGTACAGAAATCGTTTTAGTAGACTGGTGACATTAATATTTACCACCTCCAGTTTTTGTTATAGGCTTGCCTTGGCATGAATTCTTAGAAACGTAGAGAATGTAAATACGGGGCAATTGTTTATGTCTACAGGTACACTTGAACTGGCAATTCTGGCTGTTGTTTACAACGCCGTTTCCAACAACAAGCCTTTGTTTACAATAAACGCAACGCATTCCAATATGGCTACGGAAGTCACGATAAACAATTCATAATTTACTCACTCTCTACAAGTAAGAATTTTCGCTAATTACGGGCGACATACTCTTCACCGCGTTATATCCGAATCCGCGGTATATCGGACCGCGCTATATCGGGCTTCTACTGTACTAACAAACAAACAAAAAATATCATAAGATATATGCTACCAATAAACAGAAGCAGATTAAAATAAAAACCAGAGAAGAATAAGGAAATAATAACAAAAACTTTATATTAGAATAAACAATGATAATTATATTAATAAAAGAGCTTCCCAACATAATAAGAAATGAAATAACAATAAGGCTAACAAGTCTGAAGAATAACTGAGATAGGAATATTAACAGATCTGAGCAATATACGAAGTGAAGTATTCAAAGATATTTTATAAATAGTCATAAAGTGGACTATTCTTAAATAATTTTTTTATAACTGTCTGTAGATAAATCCAGCAGTATTAATATGTTTTTTGAGCAGAGATGATTTGCCTCTGTACTCAAATAGAAGTGAAGTATTGGCCAGCAGAGTATCTAGCCTACAGTGCCTCTCTGAACTGGCCCAGCTCACGTGTTAGGGAATGATAGGGAATAAATATCCCAGGGATAAAACACCAAGTTAAGAAAAATGAAAATAAAATAATAAAAATGAAACTCAGATGACTATTACTATCAAGGAAGATCAAGTAAGAATAAAATATATGTAAGCTCGAATATGTATAAGAGAATTTAGAAATGGAAGGAAGTCAAGAATAATAAAAAATATAATAATTATCATAAGAAATTATTTCAGACAAACCAAGTATAGTCTGAACTAATCACTTCTGGAGGAGGGCAATCTGTAGCATGACAGATAATCCACCAAGTAATAATTCCATTCTGATCATAAATAAATTTAAATTACATTAACTCAAAGGAAAATAATTAAATATCGAAGGAAAATACCATCATAAAGGAAAAAGTAAAATTAAATCATAAAAATGCAACAAAAATGTATCAAGAAAATTAAATCCGAAGAAACTAAAATAAAATCAGGATAATACCCAGGTAGGATAGGAGCAGGTAATAAAGAAGATACCCCGAACCAAACAACAGACATAATAAAACCCACTTACCTTGGAAAACCCAAGAAGGAAGAAGTGAAGAAAAGAAGTAGGATAGGAGAACTACGAGGAATACCCATGAAAAACCTATTACTAACAATAACAAACCCCGAACCAAATGTTAATGTCACCCAAGAAAGTATAACACCCCTAAACCTCATAGAAATGTAAAATAATTATAAACAAAAGTGTTTAGTAGTGTAAATGGAAGTGCACCAACTAAAGTTATTATATAATAAAATAAACAAATCTTCACAGTCCATTATAACTAAAAGTTTGGTCTTACAATATTGTAGAACTCTAATATAAATCAGACCCAACAGTGTAAGTAAACCAGTGCAAGTGATTATATATAATACACTTCAAGTAAAGGTGTAACCGATACTTTAACTATGTACAATTAAATAACTTTAATGTTTTATATAAATACGGAGATGACATACCATGAAGTATTATTATGAAAATATTTCTAATGTTTCATAGAAGAGGCCACCTGTTATCAAAAAACATTCTTTGAAATGTAAATGATAAAGAGAGCAGGTGGGGAATAATTACTGTGACAGGGATTAAAATGTAATACACCATATAAACAGAAAGGACTGCAATCAAATTAAGTTTAAGAAAAAATAAAAATTAAATGGCTAATTATGTTTGTGTTTAAAGCCTATGAACTCCACATTTCAAGGTGGGGTATAGAATAAGAATTATAATTAATATAAGAATGTTTATTATGTATAACAGTGTTCATACAGACTAAAATGTCTCTGTATGTATACCATACTAGTTTATAAAATGTGTGTTATGTATTTCTAAAAATAGTTAAAACTAAAATGTCTAACTTTAAAGACTAGTAATTAATTGTCAATATTGTTTTTGTATTATGAGCATGAATACAATGCTACATGTTCCAATAGTTATATAAGATTTTATTTAATATTATGTTAACTTTAGAAAGTCAGAAGGGGTATAGAAATAGTATTATTCAAGAAACAGTAAATGTAAAACCATAAAATCTAGGCCAAATAGGAAATTCCAATAGCATTATAATTGAGTAAGGAAGTTAAATAAACCAAGTAAACTAATGAGATTTATATAAGGGAATCAATCACCAACTACTATAACTAAAACTATACTTTAAAAGAATAATATAAAAAGAGATATAAAATTATTGTGATGGTACAATTCTGGTGCAATATTAAATTTATAAAAACATGGTATAAAAGACCATAATTATTGTATTCATTTATTTTAATAATTATTTAAATATTTCATAATCCCTGTAAAGTTTTGGTGAGTGGACTATATAACTATTTTATAAAACGCAGATGTGAATTCACAGAATTCTGACCGTTTTCATTGCAAAACGACAAACTCAGCAAAAAAACGTATGTAACACATAGCGATAAAGTGCCTAGCCCTGATGACGTCAGTGGTAAGGAATCCATATTTCCGTAAACAACTCAAGGCTTGGCTATGAACAAAAGCCTGATGACGTCGCTTTTACCCCACCTACGCAATGTGAAACAAAGACTCTGGGTCATTTCATCCGGAAGCGTGAACGTAGCCGGCCGGCAAAGAAGTTCACCAACTGTGAATTTTAACTTTTACACCACCAAAAGTGGTTAAATAACTGTCTAAAATATCAGAAATGTTGGGGCGGTAAGGACTTGAACAGGTGTCATCGGCCGAAAGATCGTCAAAAAACGGCGTGCGTATAGAATCTGCCCAAAGTGTTTTCACGGGTAGACACGATGGTGTGGGCCCGAAAAATCGATGTAAAGTAGGAACAGATTGTGCACGATCGACGACCTTAGCAGTGCGGTGAGACCTGTCCAAAATACAATTTGGTGAGAACGTTCCAATATTCATTTTTATTTCAAGTAAATCAAAATTCATTCAATGACCAGTTCAAAATTCATTCAATATTATAATGACCAATATTAAACCAATTCAAAATATTTTATTTAAAGTTTAAATGAGCTCAAAATAAATTGTACCAGAGAATGAGAGAGAGAGAGAGAGTGACTTAAATCTTCTAAGTGCTGGGTTGTACGAACTATATATATGTTTAATGTTTAATAATCACATATCAAATGTTTCATGTTTACTGTGTAGGTATTTTGGAGGGTTTGATGTTTGCTAAACGCCCCATGGCGTAATATGTACGTAGAGTATTTTCGAAAATAAATTGGGTAATATCATTTGGTAAAAATTTTAACAAGGTATTATTATTTCACATAATTTCCACTACTCAAGAGTTCGCTTAAACGAATTCCTGCCCTATAGTAACTTTTAAAGGTAAGTAAAACTACAAGTCATTTACGTCTTATTTACTTTCTTGCAAATCAAGATGGCGCCCGACCTTTGAAATTATTGTTTAAGTAAAGACGTTATATCGTATATTTTATTATCAGCAATAAACGTAGAATAACAAATTGCGCCCGAAATTACAGGGACTGTATTATAACAAATGACGCTTTCCGACCAGGGACTCTACATAAAATTTTTATGTGGGTAAGCCTACAAAGAGAGCGGAAAAGTTATCTGAGGTAATAAACACAATTTTAAATACGTAAACATAACCCAATTTTTACGAGGTTATGTTATAAGATTGTATGCATGCGTGTATTATAAAAAAGCAAAAATGAGTACTACAGCTGCTTTGATGCAGCTATTATTAAATAAATTTGATGAACAGAGTGTAATAAAATTCAACGAAAAATTTACTAATTTAAATGACAAATTTGATGAGCAGAAAAATGAAATCAAAAATAGTTGTGAGGTAAATTGTGATGAATTAAAAAACGAAATTAAACACCGTAACACTAATCTTATTAAGCAATGTGATATAGTAATTTCAAAGTTGGATGAGCAATTAATCCAAATAGAAAATCAGAAGGTGAGTAGTAGTGAAAATATGACGAAAAACGAAGTACTGATTAATAAAGTAAATAACAGTGATAACTTGAATAATGAGTTTACAGGTAGTAAGAATATATTCGAAAATGATAATGAAAGTATTACGAGTGAAAATGAGGTGTTTGAGTGTATTGAGTCAAAGAGAGAGCTTGGAGAAAGTATTTTTGTAAAAGGGGTGCAGGGGTTAGAATTTTCTTTTGATGTTGTGTTAGGGGGTGAAGAAAAGTCTTCACGTATTTTTAATAAGGACGAGAGTTCCTTAAATTTATATTTGGGAGACGAAAGGTCTACAAATAGAGTTCCTTTGTGTTTTTGTGTACCTCATAAGTGGTGCAGTAATTTTGAGTTAGTGACCCCTGCATATTTGGAGAGAGAGAGTGTAATTTGGTGTTATGGTGAGAAATATATTAAGAAAGAAAGTATAGAGAGATATGGTGAGAGAAAGAAAGTAATAGAAATTTTTAAAGTTAATAGAAATTACAGAGAATTTGTAGAAGTTAGGGGTAGATACAGTGGATGAAAATAATGAATACTTACCTTATAGTAACAGTAAAATTGAAATAATAATAGGTGATGATAATAATGGTAGTAACCTGTGGTACTTACCTGTGGTAGTAATGGATGTAGCAGGAGATAATTACAATATGACTAACAAGATTATAACATATGATCTTACTGATGTAGACAGAACCATACTCGATCGTGACTTGATATATGATATTGAAATTGTGAATGAATATGAAATGTTTGATAATTGTTATGAATATAATGTTTCTAATAATAAAATTTATTCACTAAAAAATAAGATAAATAGACCTAAGATTAGAATGTTATTCAACGATGGAGGATAGATTGTTTAATTGTGTAATGAACATTAAATATATGTGAAAAGTGGTATTGAATTGGACTGCATATGGACTGATTTTTATTAATGACAAAATAATGAGTTTGGATTGAATATTTTCACTGTTTTATATGTTTTATATATCAATGTATTTATGTATTTTTGATGTTGTGTATTGCAGGTATATTTTGTGTACAACATGTATCAAGTATGTTTTAATAATTAACATGTTTTGTTTAATTAAACAAGTTTAAATAATTGAATAATAATTAAAGGTCAATTACTGAATTAATATGGTACAAAAGAAAGTTGTACTAACTTTGTAACTGAAGTTGTAAATTATTAATTGTAATAGGAAGTCTTTAATGAAGGTAATTCCTAATGAATAATAATAAATGATTAAGAATACATATATCTGAAGATTGAGAAGTACTGTTATGAGTAGGTGAGAGATGAATTTTATAATGCAATTGTCAATGATTACAGTAAGGTAAAGTGTTAAAAAAGGAATAGAGCCTGGGTATTAAAATAGAGGCAATGTAAATGGAGTTAGAAAGTTAAGAATTTTGAAGTAAATAATACAAAGAGAGTATTAGATATTTAGGGACACAGTAGTTAGTGATTATATTTGTAGAGGTGAGTAAAGTAATGGTTAAACATATATTTGTTGTTGATATTTTGTAGTGGGGGTGAGGTGATAAGGAGTAGCCAACGTATAGCGTTGTGGCAGGTAATAGCGTAGTTTAAGGGAGTGTTTGCCGAATATTTTGGAAGGGCAAAATATTATGAATGTATATAGCCAGTTAGGGAACACCCATCTCTGTACAAAGACGCGCGGTGCTATAGGATTTATCGTCGGAATGAAATTAGTAAAGGTGTTTATAATTGAGAAATTGGTGTCATGATAGGTAAATTTGGTTGTCAGTTAGAAGAAGGTGAGCAAGAATAATAAGTAAAAGCATAGTGAATATAGGAGTCACCCAGACGAAACAATGATTAGAAGATGAAAGGTTAGGTAGGAAAGTCAGAGTAGAGAGGTAGTAGGAAATGAAATGAAATAATAATAATAACGTAATATGAATATTAATAATAAATTTGAAATAAATTTTATAATAATAATAAATAATTGATGGCTAATTAATGAAAGTTTAGAATTAATTAATTGAAATTGTAATTTTTATAATTTAAATGCAACTTTAAATAGAATATGCAAATCTTAATCAAGATTATATGTGAATTAACTATTCCAATGTATTAATATAATGATAATGTTGATTGTGATGTGTTATTTATTATGTTTTATGTACTAACATACAAATTTTAACACTAAGTATAGGAAATAGTGTGTGTGGAGGAGAAAGAGGGGTAAATATTGTATTATTACCTGTTAATAATAATAATAATTTTAATTTCAATAAGATTTTATTAATTTTTTTTTCTATAATTTGTTTTTCTCCACATTTGAGTAATATTGGGGATTTATATGGGGAGTTCCATGTTTTTTTTATAATTAAATTAAATTCTTTTTCATATAAATATTTGTTTCTTTTATAATTACATTAATTATGAAACAGAAAGAGTTAATTATTATCAATGGGAATCGAAACAATATTTACAATTCAGGGTAGTCCATGAAGAGAATGGCAATTCTATGTAATTCTTGTATGTTACATTTTTTGTATTTATATTTTTAGTGGCTCAAGCAAACCCAGTGCTTATTAACACAAACCAGCACATAGCTAAGGGGAAACAGATCAGTTAAGGATAGAGTAATATACCAAGCCACTATTTTGATATTTTAGTTTATTGTTTCAGTGTTTGGTGATGTTATGACGGTGGTCCTGAGCTGGCCAGCACGTCAGAGCAGGGGCGTTACGCGCCTAATTGGCCTTATGGTGTTGGGATCTCGAAGGAGAAGTCCAGTAAGGTCATGCAGGTTCTGTCATCGTCATCAGACCACGGGTGAGTTATTGATTTTCTTTTATATAAATTGTAAGGGGGTTATGGCGACATATCCTGGCTGATCCCTTTAGGAAGTACGAATGGGTCAATGAAAGTTTTTATGCTTCCGCACAAAATCTTTCATTGAGGGGGTTTTGTGATGGTACAATTCTGGTGCAATATTAAATTTATAAAAACATGGTATAAAAGACCATAATTATTGTATTCATTTATTTTAATAATTATTTAAATATTTCATAATCCCTGTAAAGTTTTGGTGAGTGGAATATATAACTATTTTATAAAACGCAGATGTGAATTGACAGAATTCTGACCGTTTTCATTGCAAAACGACAAACTTAGCAAAAAAAGTATGTAACACATAGCGATAAAGTGCCTAGCCCTGATAACGTCAGTGGTAAGGAATGCATATTTCCGTAAACAACTCAAGGCTTGGCTATGAACAAAAGCCTGATGACGTCGCTTTTACCCCACCTACGCAATGTGAAACAAAGACTCTGGGTCATTTCATCCGGAAGCGTGAACGTAGCCGGCCGGCAAAGAAGTTCACCAACTGTGAATTTTAACTTTTACACCACCAAAAGTGGTTAAATAACTGTCTAAAATATCAGAAATGTTGGGGCGGTAAGGACTTGAACAGGTGTCATCGGCCGAAAGATCGTCAAAAAACGGCATGCGTATAGAATCTGCCCAAAGTGTTTTCGTGGGTAGACACGACGGTGTGGGCCCGAAAAATCGATGTAAAGTAGGAACAGATTGTGCACGATCGAAGACCTTAGCAGTGCGGTGAGACCTGTCCAAAATATAATTTGGTGAGAACGTTCCAATATTCATTTTTATTTCAAGTAAATCAAAATTCATTCAATGACCAGTTCAAAATTCATTCAATATTATAATGACCAATATTAAACCAATTCAAAATATTTTATTTAAAGTTTAAATGAGCTCAAAATAAATTGTACCAGAGAATGAGAGAGAGAGAGAGAGAGAGAGAGAGAGAGAGAGAGAGAGAGAGAGAGAGAGAGAGAGAGAGAGAGAGAGAGAGAGAGAGAGAGAGTGACTTAAATCTTCTAAGTGCTGGGTTGTACGAACTATATATATGTTTAATGTTTAATAATCACATATCAAATGTTTCATGTTTACTGTGTAGGTATTTTGGAGGGTCTGATGTTTGCTAAACGCCCCATGGCGTAATATGTACGTAGAGTCTTTTCGAAAATAAATTGGGTAATATCATTTGGTAAAAATTTTAACAAGGTATTATTATTTCACATAACAATTTCCGCTACTCAAGAGTTCGCTTAAACGAATTCCTGCCCTATAGTAACTTTTAAAGGTAAGTAAAACTACAAGTCATTTACGTCTATATTTACTTTCTTGCAAATCAAGATGGCGCTCGACCTTTGAAATTATTGTTTAAGTAAAGACGTTATATCGTATATTTTATTATCAGCAATAAACGTAGAATAACATTATTTAAAAAATTTGCAAATGTAAAGTCTAACAATTTCAGAGGAGGAATAGTAAATTCATGAATTATAACTACAAGAATGATCAATTGATAAATTTGTAAGAAATTAAGGAAGGATAAAGATTTATATCAATTTGAGATTTATTATAATCATATTTATAACACATAACATGGCTAAAATTTTGGACAAGAACAGGAAGCAGATATTGAGCCTATATTTCCAAAATGACAGAAATATAGCAATTTTGACAAAAAACTTTATAAAGATGGACTATTATACGTCAAATTAAGCAGAAGGAGTTAAAGAAACCGAATATGTATTTACTAGTTCATGAAAGTAATCAATAACCAAAATATATTCTGAATATAATGTACTGTAATCATAGGCATAGGAAGTGAATAATAATTGAAACAATACTTTTCTAATATTAACTTGGCAAGATATTTCAGAAGACGAAGGAAGTAAAACAGTTCTTAATTAACATTCGAAGCGAACTGTTGATTTAAGCTCGCGCTAAGAACCTATATAGCGAATACTTTAATGGCGTATACAAGTTAAGCCTATCATGCAGTAAAAAACCGAGAGTTGCCGAAATTTATATATTAAACTTAAAATCAATGAACACAACCACCACAAACAGTGAAAACAATTAATACGGAACAGAATATAAGTGAAATAAACTAATAAAACTATAAAACACGAAATATAACATAACCAAACGAACTTCACATTTTTTGACAGACACGCAGACAAAGTGAACACACCTAATACAAAACATTTAACGTCAGTGAACACAGAACACTTAACCAGAACACCTCTAACAACACAATAGACATTATTCAATATTTTCTGAAACGAGGGAGCAGTTGTGAAAGCATCTTTATTGTAAGAAAATTTCACTACGCCGATTCCAGTTTTACCGAACAGCGAGCAAGCCGCCATTTTGAGAAATCCCATCATGCAAAGTGTCCACAAGGAATGAGATCTATCGTCACGGCATTGGTTTGACTTTTCAATTTTATAAACATTATATATAATAATATAATTTTGTAATTATTAAGATTTATTTTGTGAATGTTATACTTTCTATACTTGCCCCTTCTCTTACTATTATAATTATAACCGTTCAAGAACCATTCAAAAATATTTATATAACATGTATTGATAATCGATTACCCCTGTGAGAGAGTCGAGCTTTATCTAATAATCGATTTTAAATACCCCTGTGAGAGAGTCGAGCTTTATCTAATAATCGATTTTAAATCAATATTCTAACAAATAATTGTCAATAAATAATAATAATTCAACAATCTGGTTTTAATTTTATTTCACACGTTAATATAAGAGTTTTAATTAACCACAGGACAAACAGAAAGGCGACCATTACTCCAGGGGAGTAATATACTTGAGAAAGAAGAAAATCTCCAATCGATTAGTGAAGTGAGACAATCTTATTAACTCCAGATTTATTTACAGTGAATCAGAAGCGAATTTATTGACACAAATAACTTAAAGAACTTTAAAATTTCAACAAAACCTCATCACAAGAATTATTTATCAAATATTTACATTAAAACAAAACATTAAATTTTTTTTTTAATTTTAAAATTAAATTAAAATTTTTTATTTTTGTACAGAACAAAAATAATTATTTGTAACCGCGTATCATGGCTTGTTACACAGTATACGTTCTACGTAAGGGTTACGAGTATTGGGTCTTAGCAACGAGTTGCCCGTTTACTAGATCGATTGGGTATTAGAACTCAAAATAATTTAATTATGAATTAAATAGTGCTATCTCGCGATAGTCAAGGTTTTTCCACATAGGAATCAGATGTATTTGCTGAAATACATCTGGGTGAATGCGAGGACACGTCAAGATACCGGAAGGTGTACGTAAAACACACCGAAATTTAATTAACAATAGTTAAACCCATTATCGAGCCCTGAGATAAACTCTATCAGTGAAACGGCGTCCATGCATGTGTCGCGAGAGTTCTACGTGTCATCATTGCAGCAGATCCAGCAGGCGATGAGTGTGGCAGTGGAGCAGTTCAACAGTTCGTCAAGGGATTTCGTCAAACAAGTAAAATAGACTATAAGAAAGAAAAACATTCAAACCATTTCACAGACCCTTTTAAAATTTAAGAATAAATAATTTATATTCAAATCACAGACCACATTAAATTTGTTTTAAAATAAATACCTAACTCCAGATAAAAGACTGATATTATTTTGTTATAAATTACTATGCCTTCTATTTGTTATATTGCAGTACGCAATACATATTACCCAGTATCGACCTGCTGTTTGCAGGTGCCGGTCAGCCAGTCAGTGAGGAAAAAAATAAAGCTTTGTCTTCCACATGCAACTACTAACAGTAGACGCAATGCTGACGGCCTAAATAAATTAGGGTATAAAAGAATAAGTCGCCAAAGATTCAGAAAAATTGGTATATATATTTTTGTTGTTTGACAAGAAACTGATTTACAAATTATCTAAATGTTCAAATACAGTAAAGCAGACGTACATACATACAATTTACAAGAAAGAAGCAGCTTTGTGTGTTGTTTTATTTCGCCCCACATCCAGACCCAATACATGGAGGTAAGCGGTAACGCACTACACACATCATACACGGAGCTTTACCAACTGCAATCACAATCGCAGTTGGACACCACACTGCTGGATAACAGTTGGTAAAGCTGATCCCAAGTAATTATCTTTTTTTATTATTATTATTCCCAAAGAGAACTAAGACTGTACAAAAAACTTTTTTATATATTTCATCAATCTACAAGAGATAATAACAATAATAATTAATATAAACATAATATAAATTACACAATCCTGTAGTAACTGAAAAAATGTCAATGACAGAAAAATAAACATAGTACAACATTATTATTTTTTGAAGAAATATACCATTTTTTTATATCGCCGTAAGTATAATAATAATAATAATATAAACCGAACATGACATATTCTTCTTTTATTACACTTTATACCATTATTATTACGCACAATACATGTGTTAAAACCAAGGAAACAGAGAAGTATAATATATAATAAAATCTCTCACAGGATTTCTTTTTCATTTGTTTTAAATATCTCATTATTAATAAAAAAAAGTTCTTTGCCTTCTTCTTTCTGAATCAATTATATATAATATTAACTAGTGTTATGGTAACCTCTTGTTTTCAGTTTTTTGTGTAATAAATTACATTATAATAATATTATATTACAAACGACACAAACAAAATTGTGCATTTGTAAAAAATATATATTAAATTTCTTTAATTCTCATAAGTTGTCATCTCCATTATCATCATCGTTATCAAGTATATATAACAAACACAAGAGGTACAGCGTACTTACTATAAAGAGTCCCACAATCAAAATATTTTTGTGATTTTTTTAATGCCTTATTATATCTGTATATTATTTCTTTATTATTATAATTAATTAATATTGTATCACACACACTCAATAATCTGTAAAAGTTGTTCATATGTATCAACTGTCTGTCCGTCCTGTTCCTCAGGGACTGTATAATAAATACAACAGAAGAGGAAGAAAATAGTTCTTCAATGTTTTGCATACATCCTCTTTGTTTTGATGTTTGTCACATGTTGTCATATTCTTCAAGTCCATAGGATTGTACTGATTGGTCTTCATTTAACGTGTCGTATTTGTTCAAACAGGATAGCACTGCACACATCTTCATCGATACGCACAATATAAAGAAGATACCACCACAATTCAAAGTTGCAGTTACACGTTCTTCACTTTTTTCTTTTATTCCAACTTACCAATACACAAATATGTTTATTATAACAACATAAATTAACATAATAAAATATACAAAAAAATCAACAAAAAAAGATCTAACAAGAAAATATTATACAATAATAATAAAATTTAATTCCTATAATTCAATAGTAACAATAATCACACTGAGAATAAATTACAAAATTCGCTTTCTTACTAACTCTATTACATCTTCTCTCTATGTCTCTCTCTTACGTGCACACACACACTCATGTTTGAACACAATGCAAAAAATTTGAATCATACCCAAATGAAATATATGCACAGGTTAATATTTTGCTTATTACAGTACATTATTAATATAGTAGCCCTTGTATGATCAACTTTAAACAGACAAAAAACTTTATTTGAAATCCCACCCAGAAAAAGTTACAATGGCCCTCATCATATTTGGAGGCAAAAACAGTACAAGCTAACTGTATAATTTGTGCCATAAGTTACCCAGCATGTAGATACAGACATAGAGCATAGATGAGGAAAATGAAGTGACAATCTATGAATGACAACCGATAGAGAAGTTCATTCTTACGATGGGTCAAGAAAATAATTAAAGAAATAATTAGAGAAAATCAAAAAGCTATGTATAAAATGAACAGTATTTGTTGGAGGAGCAGTGAAATATCAAAACGGAGGAAATACAAAATTTAGAACATAACTGTTAAAAATACAGTGATGAACACTGCAGAAATATGTTAATCACTCATTATGGAAACGAATGTCAAGCAAACATCTTGCAGAAACGTCAAGAATGGACAGAGAGACCAATGAACGAATAAAAGAATTAATGGGTAACAAAGAGACAATAAACGGCAATTACAACAATTATTGTAAAGTAGTATAAAAAAACAAGGACAATTTTAGGAAAGAAATTTTCTCAAACAAATGTGGCAGGTTAGAAAAGACGAAAAAATGTCAGGAATTCGGACTGTGTTGCCACTATGCATGCATGCATGCATGCACGCACAAATTACTTATGGCGTCACTGCGAGATCTTGTACAAACTAGCAGTTTGGACAATTAATAATTTGAAACAAGAAAACCTTCAATGGTGTTTACAGTAGCGACCAGACATTGTGTAAACTCTCTTGTATAAACTACATATGTATACTGCAAAATTCTTTCTCATGCAAAAACGTGCATTCTCAGTTAGGATTATCCAGCCGCATGAGTTATAGATATTTTCAATCCGTCTAATCAGAACTGTGAACAGGGATCTTCATTCATCATCAGCAGCAGCAGCCAACATTTAATATTATCTTTGATCATTACAATGGGAAAGAAAAGTTATAAAAATCATGCAAAGGAGAAAGATAAAAATTTCTACGCAATGTGTCCAGCAGACATACTGGATTTATTATGAACCTTTATTAGGTAAAACAGAGGCAGGTTAGTGTCGAGGAGGGAAAATTTGGATGATGTAGCGGAAAGTATGTTCTCAAAAGGATGGTGAAGGACAGAATGCATCACCAATATCTGACCTTTACGTGAAGAAGATATGCCAATTCGATGAAGCAGTAACTACACAACATGAATACATTCCTGTGATCTGGAATCTGAGAATTTTTATTCAATAAAACTGTTAATATATACAACATGGTGTCAAATAGTGTTCCCTATACTTAATATGCTGAAAAATGTTGTATCTGGTTATGGTGCTTTATCAACTACCTAAGCAAGTACAGCATTATATTATATACGTCTTTTATATATGCAATAATGTATACAACATTGCTAAACAGTTACTAAGATGTCACAAATGTATACATAAATTATTAAATTTGTTATTACAGTGATAATAACCCTTGGTAATCCGAATGCGCCTTAAGCGAATTATGAAAACATTTATCAAATGTTACAAGTGCAGTTAAATCACAGAAACATGTAAATCAACAACAAATTTTAACATAATTCAATTAAATCAAATATTTCAAAAGGCATGCGTTCTGATTTTACTATATTTGAATTCAAAAACTGACTACTGTTCAATCCCTTAACACACACTATTTTGCCGTTCACAATTAACACAATCAAAAGGCTACTATATACGTATTGTATGCAAATAAAGTCTCATCTCGTGAGCATGTTTTTTTTCTAGAACTTCATGTTTTCTTTCATCTGATCCTGAGCTACTGATTTCCTCATTGATATGGTACATTAATTACATACATCTCGTAAATTAAAATATAATTTTTTATTACAGAAACACATGACAAATACAGATATCTTCACAATGTTTGTAAAAAGTAAAGATTTATAAAATTACATAAGTCACTTCAAAATTATAATTTGCATTTTTAAAAGTAATAATAACAATTAGAATTAGAATTTTTGTGCAGTACTTGTCCACATAGAACAAAAATATATTTTAGAAACTAATAAAAAAACAACAGACTTACAATAAATCACTTCTAACATGTGAGCACTAAAGCTGTGTGTACGAAGTTCATAATATACTGCTGTTAATATGCCATCAATTTCCTAACTATCAGTTGAATATCACATGATGGACATGAAAACAAAATAAATGATAATAATGAATTCTAAGCATGCCATGACTTGACAGCGCTGCAACTACTTACATGCACTGATATGAAACAATAATGATAAAAACCAAAGTTTGAGGAAAAGGCCACAGCCTGCACATTTAAGAACTGCAATCTCCACAACAAGACTTCAGTGTGAATATAGAAAAAGTGGAGAGAGGAATAAGAAAAACTCGCTTCTACACCACCTGACTTTCAATAAGCCTGTGTTACGATTTCAGAGGTCTATAATTCGCACTACGTTCCCCAAGCAGTTAGCCTTGAATTAACTAGTCTTGGGGCCAACAGTACCATAAGCAGATGGTAGCTGTTGTCTTGATGTTGGATTATTCTGGACTGTTTGCCTCCAGTAATACTGGGAGGTGGGGATTGACTCAACCATGAGCTGGGACTTTCAATCGCTGAGGCATCCTCAGTACCCTTTGTTGTGGTGTCACTTCAGAAGTCTGTACATGCCTGGACAGACAGGAAGTGGTTGTTTATAGACTTTCAAGTTACTACAGAGTACGAATGCAATGTGCAGATATTTTTGTAATAATGTCTGAAACATTCCAAGATTGTAATAGCCTACAAATAACATAACTACAAACTTGTAAATAAAAAATTATGAGAAAATCTCAGGGATTACTTGTAAGAAGCATAACATTGTTATTCACAATAGGTTGCCCTGTCTACTGTAAATAACAGAACGCCATGCGCTCTGACTGGAATAAAATTCTAGTAATCGTTACCGAATTGTGAATGTGTGTGTGCACCAGGATTTTATACAAAAACTTCAATTCCATTTCCTTTATAATGATTACTACACATGTCAAAGCAAATGTTTTGCTTTGAACACACATTACAATAAAACTGAAATGCAAACCTGAAGAAATGTATTTTTTTTTTTTAGATCCCGAATTACAGTGAAACTATTGTTAAATGACGCACAGACAAAAGAATCAAGATCACTTCAAAAAAAAAAGAAAGAATAATTTAAAAAATACAAAGATAGCTGTTAAAATATTTTAAAATGCTTTTCCAAAACTATTATATAACTAATTTAAAGGTTAAAACATTTAAACTAACATAAAATTGCAGTATTTTATTAACTCCATACACATTACAAAATAACAAATATTTCAATAGCAAAATTATTATGGAAAGTGGTAAAAATGTGTTCAATTTCAAATTTTTCTGGTATATATCAATTGTTTACAGCTACAGAAACTTCAAGATATACAGTGCAAAGTCTAAAGTAAACAAATTTGCTTAAGCAAGCCGTTTCACAGTGATGTTATATGATCAAAATGTTATAATAATCTTTCATTTTTAATACTTGTATATGTTTTTACGCATCAATAACACTACAAGTAATTTATTTTCAAGCAATGAACAAAGTTAAATAATTTTTATCTCTTGTTTGTAATTCAGCGTTAACAAAATTTTTGTACAATATACATTCATAGAAAAATATTTTAAATGTGAAGAAATACAAATATTTAACATGAAAAAAAAAAGATAAATGGACAATTGTGAACACTGTACATTACCATAAAAATAAAATAAATACTTCATCAATGCAACACTATACATAAAACATTTTAAAAATTCTGTGTGTGTGTGTGTGTGTGTGTGTGTGTGTGTGCGTGCGCGCGCGTGCGTGTGTGTGTGTGTGTGTGTGTGTGAATTCTTTTTGAACTATGTTAAATGTCATTATACCCTCTTCTCCTTATAACACATTTTACAACTTAAAAATATAATTATTGTTTGAACTAAAATTCTTACAGTCAAAAGAACAACATACAATATTTCTAACATCAAATACAGTCTCCTTCATACAGCGAGTGATCCTGCAAGACATTTTGTTGCCAAATTCATTACAAATTCATACACATTGCGGTTCTGCTTTGATACAGGGCTGTAAAAACATGTTTAGCTGAACTGGCGGTAGCAACTGATTGATCGGAACCCTTATCATCATCAATTGTCACCAGTAGCTTTTCGAAAAGCACACATTTTATTCATAGAAAACAATATAATATGTACACATTATATCCACTTTGCTTTTTTTTTCACCTGTGCAACAAAGACAATATTATTATTAGATCGATTTTTTTTTTTGTTAAAAAAAGTAGTATATATATAAGACACATTGTTTAAAAAAGAAATATATTACTACATATACGCATGTATAATCATAAATCACAAAACTGTTTGTGCATATGCAAATTTTATTTAAATATCTCCAATTATATATCATCAATTCTTCTTCTTGTTGATTCACTAAACAAATTAGGCCAAATCAAAAAAGTCAGACAAACAAATGGAATAATATCCTTCACTTCAAGTCCCCTGGATACATTATACACATATTTGATGAAAAATTACATTTTTTCTTTTGTTTTCTCATTAGGAAGAGCAAGCATGTATATAATTTGGCAGTATACTATCGCTGAAGATGGCCACAGATTTGTTTCAATTCAATTTCAGATCCCTTCTTTATACACAAAACTACATATGAAAAAATCAATACAATGATGGCAGTTGAGGAAGTGTATACTTTAAATGTATATATGTATATACACACATGTACACATATATACATACATAATCACATATTTTATCTCTGGTCGTAACTCAATTTTTCTACAATCTTTTGGCAGCACAGCGAAAAAGAAATTAAAAAACAATAATAATAAAATAAATAAACCACTTCATAATTTTTAATTTTTTATAACTCTGTTAACCAGCGATTAAAATCATCTTTAAAAAAATCACAATCTTCTTTTTTTTCAATACGGAAGAATTACCGAAGATTGTGGATGTGGTCCACTTGTTGCATACCATTCTTCATGGCAATGTGTCAAACAGTTCGCTTTCACTTTTAATCTTCATCTTCTTTTTGTTACATCATCATCACCAATTCAAATAAAAATTATCTACACCAAATTATATTCTTTTAAATTTGATTGAAGAATTGTATCTTTAACTGCAGCAAATACAAAACGAATGTTTTCAGTATCTGAAAAGAAAGCATACAAAATTAATTAATTAATTGTCTTTAAAATTGTTATGCTTACATTTAATACGTTTTTTAATATGTACTACATTTTAAAAAATGCATGTTTACATACTCGTACTGTACATATGAAAAGTTAAAATTCTCCAGTTTAGACATTCATATGAAACATGAATGGACATATCAATTACAAGGTATATTACATCTGACTTTGGCTACTTTTTTTTTTTGCATTTCTAGTAGTGTTAATTAAAGAACCATTTAAATTTTTATCACAGAACAGAAAAGTGTAGTTTTTGCCATCAAAGAAGTCGGAGCTTAAAAATTATGTGAAATAAAAACATGCTATCTGATCATAATAAAATTTTACTCAGTCAAGAATGTTTTGAGAAAGTACTATTAAGTACAAATATTTACATAAAAAGACAAAACATAGTCTACTCAGGACATTCGGAGCAATTACTAGCAAAAATTAATTACAAAATTGGCAAAATAAAGACACACTAGAAATTAAAAATAAAGAATTTCTGCAGAAAAAGCAAATTTCTCACAAATATGAAAAATGCCCCAAAATCCCTGGTAAACAGATATTGGTCGAATAGAGAGGGTTCGAAAATTTAAGTATCTAGGAGAGATAATTCAAGAGAATGGCTTGGAAGTACGAGGTGTGATTGTAAAGTTTTAAGGCAGGTGCCGCAACTGCTCTATAGGAGGGGCTAGGTTTGCCCACGGGTGTGGAAGGGGAAGCTTGTTTTGTCGTTGAAACGTTGTGAAACGATCACCGCGACATCTTTGTTCAGTAGAGAGTGGCATCCTAGTGAGTGAGGACATGTGATCGGGTCTTGGCGGATTTTTGATTTTGCAAAATGGATGAAAAAACGGAACAACGAGTTTGTATCAAATTGTGTTTTAAAACCGGGAAATCAGCTTTGGAGACTTATGAACTCTTACAAACAGCTTTCAGGGATAAATGTCTGAGCCGGTCAAATGTTTTTATCTGGTTCAACAGATTCAAAGATGGCCGCAAATTAGTCGAAGATGACCCCTGGTCCGGCCGGCCTTCCACTTCAAAAACCAACGAAAACATTGTGAAAGTTCGCGATTTAGTGCGCTCTGACCGTAGACTTACAATTAGGGAGATGGCTAATGAACTGAATTTAAGTTTCTACGTGGTTCAGTCAATTTTAAGTGAAGATTTGAACACGCGTCGAGTGTCTGTGAAATTCATTCCGAAATTGTTTTCAGACCAGCAGAAACAGTCCCGACTTGAAGTGTCCCAAGAATTGTTTAATCAGGCCGAAACTGACCCAAATTTGTTAAATAGGGTAATTACAAGCGACAAAACATGGGTTTATGGGTATGACCCAGAAACAAAGACACAATCATTGCAGTGGAAGGGTCCAAGTTCGCCACGACCGAAAAAAGCGCGACAAAGTCGGTCGCATGTGAAGACAATGTTGGTGGTTTTTTTCGATTCTATGGGTATCGTGCATCACGAATTTGCCCTTAGGGGGCAGACAATCAACTAGGAATACTATAAAAGTGCCCTTCAGCGTTTGCATGAAAATTTGTGGAAGAAAAGGCCTGTATTCTGGCGAGACAAGAATTGGGTCCTCCACCACGACAATGCACCGGCTCATCGTGCATTCTCGATCACGGAATTTTTGGCCAAATTCAAACTTCTTGCGCTTCTGCAACCTCCCTATTCCCCTGATATAGCCCATGCCGACTTCTACCTGTTTCCTAAATTGAAAATTTTGCTGAAAGGGGACCGATTTGACTCAATTGAAGACATCCAGGCAAATACGGAGAGGATTCTTAAAACCCTTAAGAAAGAAAATTTCCAGGAATGCTTCCAAAAGTGGAAACACCATTGGAGTCAGTGTGTTCAGTCAGAAGGGGACTTAACTTCGAAGGAGATCCATCACAATAGCCTGTAAATACTGCCATTTTGAAATTACAAGCCCAGTCTTAAAACTTTCCAATCACACCTCGTATCTGCTATAGAAGAAAGGATTTATAAAATGGAAAGGGCATATGGTACAACTAAAGATATATACAATAAAAAGTGCATATCTAAAAACGTGAAAGTAAGGCATTACAGTACAGTAGTGAAGCCAGAAAGTCTATATGCAAGTGAATGTCTAGGACTGAATTATAATTTATACAAACTAGAAATATTGGAGAGACAAATTATTAGGAAAATATTAGGCCCATGAAAAACTTCAGAAGGTTGGAAATTAAGAAGTAATGATGAAATATATCAAAGTATAGAAAATATAACATAAACAACAAGAAAAAGACTATTATTTTTTGGACATTTATATAGAATGGACAATAATAGGTTGACAAAGCAAATCTTCAGATATCTGTGGGGAAGAAGTCAACATCAAGGAAAGAAAGTCAAGGATTAAAGAAGTCGAAAAGGATTTAGAAAAAAATAATATACGCACAGAAGAAGCAATTGAAAGAGAAGTTTTTCGGGCAAAAGTGTTCAAAATGGAGGGAGTCCAGGGTAGGAGAGATAAAAACGCAGGTTCAAAGTGGACTGAAGACAGGAAGAAGAGACACAGTGAGAAGATGAAAGAATATTGGAAAAAAAAGAAACGAACAAAGAGTAAAGAACTGAAATTAGCATGTGGTCCTTAGATGGCTGATATGAAAAAAAAAAAGACACAATAGAAGCAGAATAGTAATGGACACTCAAAAAGCTTGGTCAATAAGAGACAGGATAAGAAACAATGTGCATGGACTCTACATCAGAACAAAAAATAATGAAGACCAAAGCGAACTTGAAAAGACAAAGCTGACTAGTGGAGGTTTAACACATGACAACTAGCAAGCTAGGAATAAGTGAGAGCTCAGTTGCAAGAGAAGCTATCAGTTGTAACCAACTTACAATATCATGACAATATTATAATGATACGATATCATGTTTCTGACAATTTTTAAGTTGGGTTTCTTCAAGGCAAAATTTAAAAAAAAAATGGGTAGAATTTTTCTTCTAACCATAATATACGAATAAAAACTAACACTACTAAATGGCGAGAGAAAGTAGATAATTTTTATGAAACTTACAGTAGACAAAAGCTTTCCTGGAAGGACAGAGTCACAAATGAGGAGGTGCTTATAAGAGTAGGAGGGAAAAGGAGAGACTTGGATATCATCAGGGACAAGAAGAGAAATTGCACTGTAAGTGGCAAACGCAAGGTAATGTGATGCCGGAAGGGCTGGTAAATGGAAAACAGAATAGAGGACAGAGGAAAGGCCAGATGGTGGGCGATCTACGGATGCAATACCAAGAAATGAAGTGATTAACCTAGGATAGGAAAACATGGAGGGAGCATGCCATGTAACATCTGCCCTTGAGCAGAAGACATATGATGATGATACTGGAAATGGTGTGTTTCACCATATTTGTTGCATGTCCAAACTCAAGTATACAAACTTTTCCAACAGACAGTAACGCAAAACATTCCACGTAACATCATAATGATGTATCAACACAGTATTGAAATGTTTAAAGTGCTGTTATCATATGAGCTAAGGCACTTAGTTACACTTCCAGGCAGCTCTAAGAAAGACAACAAAAAAGTGATACAGAGGATATGTAATTGATGGAGCTGTATGAGATATCCAGCATGCCCTTCTACATGCTTGGAGCTTCTTTTGGGTGAGATAATAAACACTGACTGAAGGCAACTGGAACTGGAGTGAAATGAAAGAGAAAAAGTTACTAGAAAGTAAAATGTGACCTGTACTGTACATGATACATGATGATGTACTGTATGTAATGTGTTGTACATGTTAGTACTGTAATGAAGGTCCAGTCTGACTTAGACTAGGCCAAAATTCTGCTAGCTACCCCATGCCAAACAATCAGCTATACTCAAGTTGGCCTCTCACAGTAACACAAGAACAGTGGCCAATATTTCCACTCACAGTTGAAAAGTTCGCAAAGCAACATTTATCGTTTAGCAGTAGGACCAAAATTGAGATGGGTTAGCCCCAACACTATTTAATATTGCATTGGAATATGTAATTAGAGGCTTATCAATAAATAGCTCCAATCTGTTAATAAATAAAACTGTACAGATAGCCACATATGCAGATGACATTATCATCATGTCAAGACGGATCGCAGCAGCTAAAGAAATATTTCTGGAGCTTAAAAACAAAGCCAAGCAAGTTGGGCTAGCCATAAATATAGATAAAACAAAAATGCTTATCCAAACAAGAAGGGACCAGGTTCATAACAACACTGAGATAGAGGAGGACACAATTGAAGTGGTGGACAATTTCACGTATCTCAGAGTGAACCTAGCAAAGACTGGATCAGAGGAGCCAGAGATCCAAAGACGGAACACCATGGTTAACAAGGCATACTTTGGATTGCTGCCATCATTTAGGTCTGGGGATGTACACAGGGAAACAAAAATGAAAATATATAGGACTGTCATCAGACCGGTGTTATGCTACGGGTGTGAGGCATGGACAATCACACAGAAAACAGCCGAGATAGTAGACACCTTTGAAAGGAAAATCCTCACACGCATTTATAGGCCTAATACAAGAAAATGGCTAATGGAGACTGAGATACAACAATGAACTGTATCAAATCTATAGAGATACCAGTCTCAAAATTTATAAGAATGCAAAGATTGTGTTGGGCCGGACATGATGTGAGAATGGAGGATGGCAGGAACCCCAAAAGGGCTCTGCTGGGTACATGGGAGGGAATGAGACCTAGAGGCAGACCGAGGAAGAGGTGGGAAGATGGAGTTGCAGAGGACGCGAGGGACATGGGGATAAAAAATTGGAGGAGGGCTGCAATGGATAGAGTAGATTGGAGGCGGAGATTGGTGGAGGCCAGGGCCCGACTTGGGCTGTAGCGCCATAGGAGAACCAAAATTTAGTGTATGTTGTAAGATTCAAATTTCACGTAAACATCCGTTAAATTTCCAAATCTGTTTGTCAATTTATTCGCTGTTTACCAGCTGTTCGAAATTTATGTGGCACACATGTTTTGAAAACTGGACAAAATCAAACATCAAGTTGTGATTGGAATTCTCTGTTCTAAAGGTCTAGCACCAATTGAAATTCACAACAAATTGGTAAATGTGTTAGGGGATGTTGTGTTTTCAAAAACGATTTGTAATGGCATTCGAGTTTAAACATGCTCACCTACAAGTTTATGATCCCAACAACTCTATACTCCGGGCCACCTTTTGAACAGACTAAAGCGGAAGTGATGTTGTCGCCTCGTCACACTCGCCTTGGTTGCCAAATGAACCGGCGCGTGATTCAAAGTTATGCTCTAGCACTACAATACAGCACAGCTGTCAACGTGCTAACCGATTGTAAGTGCGGCAGCTCCGCCTTGGCGACAGCATTGCCATAACTCGTGCCCTGCCCTTCTCCTACCATCTGACAACACCGTAGGCACTGCCCCTTTCACCCGCACCTTCCCCTGGCCTACTCCCTCACTTCCACTTTGTCTGCTCAAAAGGTGGCCCGGAGTATAGATATCATTTTAAAAAAATCATACATGGTGCTGGAATACTGGTGACTGAGAGTGGATGACATTGCTGAGATCATAGACATCTCAGATGAGTGTGTGCCGTACATTTACACTCTAAAACTTGGTACGAAAAACCTTTGTGCAAGGCGAGTGCCACATTTGGGATTGTTAAAAGATCTTATACATGTCACGGACATTTGTACTGAACATCTGTACAAAATTGACATTTTCACAAACTGGTCACTATTTTCAGAATTTACACTAATGACCAGTAATAATAACAGCACTTGTATTTTCTATGAAACACTCGACTGACATGGAATAAAAGGAATCAGAACTATATTTTAAACAGCAGATTTTCGTGTTTAAAAGTCTCATCTAGATCACAGTACCAAGACTTTAGAATACAATACTATGAGGAAAGAACAAAGAGAAGAAATCATGATCAGAAATGTCAACAAGTTGATAAACAAAACTGGCTGACATTTAGTTTAGGAAATAGTTGGCTACTTACCGACACTTGGAGCTCTTATGAAAAACGTTTGCTTTTACTTAATACACTAAGCATTGTACAATAAAAACAAAACAAAAATGACAGAATTATACCAACAATACTTACAATTATCCTTTTTGAGAAGTCTGTAAATAAACTGTCATATATGTTGTACATATGTACATACTTATCATATTTATGTATTTGTTTGTCTTCATGTATGAAACAGACACATTTTATATTACGTGACTAAACCAGCAAACTTATCAAATGCATGTACCCATATAGAAGTGTTCACCCATATATAACCATAAATAATACCAACGACAAATAGACAAATAACAATAAAGGTGATTATTACACACTATATACGATCAAATGTAAATATTAACAAAAGTAGCCTCTATAAATATACCGAAATATATTACAGGAAAACCAACAAACTTGTCAAATTCATTGTTTTCAAAATGCATACACTGGTTTGAAGCTTTTTAGTATCAACAAGAACATTACAAGTTATGGAAACATATAATGCGCAGGAAAAATGAGACAGGACCAGTCATCTGTATGATTCATCTTTTTTTCTGTTTTGTGTAATTTTACGCTGTTGTTGAAACTTTCTACAACAATGAAATATTTCAAACCAGTGCCATTTTCTCTTGTAATTTTTAGTTACCAACTTTAGAATTGACTGAGACATGCTTATGTAGGACATAACTTGTTGCTCTCTATTACATTAAGAACAATAAATATAGGCAGGTGAGACGTTCCTTCCCAGTTTGTTTCATCCTCATCTCGTCCACCTCATCAATACATTACAATAGTGTGAGACTAATAACACTGTACCATGTAAGTATATCTAAGGACGCAGAAGGAATACATAAGACAACTTGTATTTCATTCACACTTTATTACACCGAGTTCTAATTTAGCAAACTAACTATGGCTCAAATAATTACAATAGCTGTCAAAACGATCTATGTCATTAACATTTTCAGTTTAAAATGTTTCCTATAGTCTACATATTTAGATAACGAATTTGGTAACTTTGTTAGCTTGCCCTCTAATAATTTTATGAATAAATAACACCTAGTGGTAACTGACTAATAAAACAAGATAAGCACAAGTGTAGTTGTAAAAGGTCTCGGCCTAACAGTTATGGTGTCAGGAGTATTATCAAATGGCTATGATTGGTTGCAAGTTCGGCCTGTCAGATGGCGTATCATAAGTTTAAAAAAAAAAACTATATACTCAAGCTGTTGAGTAAACGACTCTGATGCATGATATATGTGGTGGGAGTAAAAGCGGTACAAAATCTCTGCCAATCACGTTACAGGAATTCGTTCACGTCACCATAGTAACGGTAACCACATAGTACTCTACTGCCATATTCTTACCCAGATAAACCTGTGATCAGTTCTGTACCATGCCAGGACTGGTAAATGTAAAGCTTCCCATCTACAGTTGGCAATATCGCAGTGAAATGTCAGAGTCGCTTCCTGAATGGCTCGAGTATAGTAGTTTGACTGTTGTGATCAAATAAAGCACCTACGTGTTTCTCTCAGTAATGACCTCCATATCTGTAGTGAACCTTTTTTCAGCAATCTATTTCTTCAGACTCAAGAACAGGATAGAGTTACTGGGGGCTAAATATGGAAATACAGTGCTTATAGATGTAATTCATAACGCAATTCATGAAGCTTTGTGACTGCAATTTACGAAATGTGAGCACGTACATCATCACAACTCGACAAACAACCACATTTAAATTCAGCAGCCCATTCCTTCAACATTAACTATAATAGTGAAGAGTCTCCCAACTCACGTTTATTTCTGATGGCGTTAAACCTTTTTTAACAAAGTATTTTATCACTGCACAACATTTTTTTTTCATATCGGCCATCTAAGGACCCCATGACAATTTCAATTCTTTACTCTTTGTTCTTTTCTTTTTTTCCAATATTCTTTCATCTTCTCACTGTGTCTCTTCTTCCTGTCTTCAGTCCACTTTGAACCTACGTTTTTCTCTCTCCTACCTTGGACTCCCTCCATTTTTAACACTTTTGCCTGAAAAACTTCTCTGATAACATTTCATTTATAAATAAAATTGCATAACATTTATTCTATACAATTTTCAAAAAAGAAAACAAGCTTGTTTATTTTACCTGCTCACAACAATCAAACTAATAAATAAGCTGTTTTAATAAATGTTAATGTTATGATACTAATAAATGTTATGATACACCGTCTGAAGGATCAAATGTGTGAATAATCACAGCCATTTGATAGTCCTGGCACTATCCCTGTGTAAAGAATGTCTCACATATATGTTGGTATATATATGTTTGCTAAAATTTATATGGCAAGTAATATACCAAACTGTGATAACTGACAGAAAGTAAAATGTAGTGTTAGGTTTGGTTAAATAGTTTTCTTATAAGAAGATTCCAAACATAAATGTATATTGCAAAACTCAATACAGAAATCGTATAAGATAATTAGCATGTGACAAGTTTGCTGTTCATATCAAGGCAATGCTTTCAATAATATGAACAAGACATCTCAGCCTATGCCCATGCCACCACCACTACATGCACAAAGCTACCCATGCACTAGATTCAGCGTGTCACGCCGTATTAATTCACCGTTTACTACAGACAATCACCTTTCGTCTTACAAAGTGTCTCTTCCAGCACTACTAAATTACATTATTATAGAAGCTTTCACTATGATATAAAATGAGATGTACCCTGTAACAGGCAGACTACAGTGTTAAGTAACACACTTATTCGTGGCTTAAATGATGTAGGTTTTAGTAGATTACTATACATTTTTTCACCACTTTGGGTTTTTCGTTCTACAACCACATCAAGATATCTTACTGGTAGGTGTTTTATTTATTTATTTTTTTGTTAAAACTATCCTAAATTAATGGTTGTGTTTAAATCAACTATTTCAGTGTCTAATGATAATGTGATGTATTTATAACGTACACACACTTATTGTTTACTAATGGTACCTATAATCTCAATTTTCTGTTGTAGTTCATAGCCTAAAGGTACCATACATATGATTTGCAATAAAGTTCAATTCAATCTTTCAGTGTCAATTCAATCTTTAAACCTAAAATCCATTGGTACGTGAACATTAACAGAAAGGTTAGACTGGACAATTAGTGATGATGGAAAAATTATAATAATGATGGTAATCGTCCGACCTAACCCTTCAGTGTTATTGTTTAACAGTAATGATCAGGGACAGTGGCGTAACTACAGGTGAGGATCAGGGGATCACCCCCCCCCCCAGAACTATTCAATATTTCTGCAAAATTCCATAGTTACCATGTCTAATCGTAGGTCTATTTCTAACCCTGTTGCATGAGTCCAAATAAGGCTTGTATATAATTGTAGAATTAAAAGGAATTATAATATTTTGAAATTAACAAAATATAGTTAAGAATTTTCTTAATAATGTCAATAAGAAAATAAAGTTACAGTTTTTTTCGTAATAATGTCAATCACTCAACATCTGGTAAATAACGTACATATTTGGAGCATTAAAAAAAATGATCCATGCTCCAGAAAACAAAGGCAGTGCCTATTAATCTACCTTTGTCTTTTTCGCCCAAACATGCTTCCCTTTACACGGTTGTCTATGTCATAACTCCTCTAGTCTGATATCTCTATGGTTTGAACCATCATCTTTGCAAGGTAAACTAGCAGTTTCTTGACTTTAATTCGGAAAATAAGATAAGATTTATTGCTAGATTTTACACAAAAAATTATTTACTTCATCATAAATTACATATTGTTTAAACAGTCTTGGGACAACTTCCTTAAGTGCAAAAGGATACTACAACTAGATTTTTCAAAATATCTTTAGAAAGACTTATTTTCACAAGATTTATTACTTTTAATCTGAATAACAATTAACCAAGACAGATTATTCTGAAATCAGCACTTTCCATATTTATTAATCTAATACACTTCATGTTGGTTTACTCAAACACTTTTGAGACAGAATTTATAAAATGTATTATAAAATTATATGGGAAGAAGAATTCTGAATTTCTCATATGTTCAGAGGAAAACAAAGGGCATCCAACCTTCAAGATACCCCCCCACCCACCCCACCCGCCCGGCAAAGCAGCTCTTAATCACACCACTGGTGAATACCCACTTATTGAAAATATTGATCAATCTTCCAATGGAAAGTACAGAAATACAGACAACAGCTTTAACAATACCGTGCTAAGTTTTCTGAATATTTTCAAGCAAGGAACTTTTTATGTGGTACCAGTGTTAGATACTATGGGTCACTGATCCAGATGGTACTGTACCAATCTGCACAGTGTATTGTTAGCTGATGGCATGTTGTACTCGTAATGTGCTGCAATTTCAAAATAGACCTGAAATTATAACAAAGATCAAATGTGAAGTTTTGTGGTAAAGTCAGTAAATCTACTATGAGCCTAACTCGATGTTTTGAATGTCGCTCTTATTTCAAAATGGCCAAACATCACTGTAGGATGACAACAAGCCTAGACCATCTTGTTAATAATTTGTTTTCAACTCAAGAGCATTGTGCATTGTGCACTAGGAGATTGTTCCTCCTACACTGAGACAATTCATACACACTTATAAACTCAGATTCACAGACAGTTGCATGAGACTGATTCATAAATGAAGACTGTGGCAGAATGGAAACTGGCTCCATCGCACGCACGCACGTGCACACACATGCGCGCGCACGCGTGCAGCTTTCACAACTTGGACATTTTTGGTGGCAAACAGCAGCATGGCTGTCATGTCATGTCCTGTCCTCCTTACTCTTCAGATTTAGTTCTTAGTGTTTTTTTCCTGTTTCCAAAATTGAAATCGAAGTTTAAAGAGGCAGTGTCTCAATACGGTCGAGGGTATTCGGACCAAACTCCAACACCTACTTGACACAAGTGGAGAGAAAGACTTGTAAGCACCATTTGCCACGTGCCAGAAAGCACTGGAAGGCTATATCTATACAAGCAGACAGCGACTACTTCAAAGGAGACGGACATCTGATATAAAACAGTTTACCAGATTTTATAAGCTTCGTCTGATTTCTTTTTGACAACATCTTGTATCACTTTATACAATAGTATAAGATTTTAGTTAACTATATAGCCATTTTTGTTTTTTACTATCTGTGAATAGTTGTATTAGTTAACTATGCAATTAGCAGAATATTTATAATTCAAGAGGAACTGTGTCCTAGAAGCATTAGTAACAATTGCACAAGTGTATGGTGCTTTGTACTTTATTCCACTGATTTATTCCAGAATCCACTGGATCTTCACAATAAAGATCCTAACATATAATAAATAAACTAGTACCATGGTATTTACCCTTAACACTGTGATGAAATAACATCTAATACTCATTGTAATGCACGGTTTTATTTCACTATACAATGTATATCGTGTTAATACACATTTTATACAATTAATACAAACTAGCATAGACTGTAATATTTCAGACTCTGAACAGAATGTACACATATCACAAAGAAACGTAACAAATTTTTTGATAACCAATATAGTAATAAACCAAATTCTCTAAAAGTATTCTAAAAACTAATTTATTATCTGTTTCGTAATTATGGTAATTCACTCAATTATCTCACAAATTAAAATTTTCAAATAGGTTTTCATATCAATTTCTTACTCATAAACACTTGTACTACTTTTCCTAACATGAAATGTTTTGCTCATTCTAAGGCTGAAGTCAGCAGATGTTGCTCTTCCATCAAAATCGACACATACAGCTGACTCTCAAACAAGCACTATTTTGTAATAGAAATCAACATAATGTACATAGTTGTGACGGAGTCATGGATTTTTTCAATTTACTTATGTGGCAGTATAACTTGCACACCCAGACCATTTACACGAACAGTGCTTTGATGTGATATGTTCTTATTGCTGTCCAAGTGGCCACATGGACAGTGATACTATCCATGTAGCGCCAATCAGATTGTCCTATTAGTTTAATCACAGGAAGATGTCTTGTCCACATGGACTTGGCACCGCCACAATTAGTAGGCCTATTCAGCAATTGTAGCTTTTCATTTGTAGCAATTCTGCTGTGTGTGTGTAGGTTTTTGTTTAAGTGATACAGCAATATGGCAACAACACAACTATACAATTTAGCTAAAAAATTAACTGCAACTGATAAAGACTTGCTTTGATAGCCAACATAAACGAATTGAATGAGGTGGTATGTTATTTATGAAAATATCAACAAAGAAAGGATATGCTACATTTAGAGCTAAGGCAAGAAAATTCACGTGATAAGGCAAAAACCTATTGAATTCATGTTACAATACATTTGACAATATACATATCTTTTGCTTGTCTATGGAGCATGTCTGCCATTTATCTCACAGCTGCCATTACAACTATATATACTCAGCATGGATGGATCATGCTGAGTCCTTAAGAGAAACCAACCCATCCCTGCCAAACGTGAATGTCCATCTGATCACTAGAACATGCTGATGACATGAGCTGTTTCTGACATATGTAACACAGTGTTCAGCTGACAATACCTTAAGATGACTGACCACAGAACAAGCAAAACAGTTAGCATTGATAAAAATAAAACTTCCACTTGTTCTTATATAGTAAACAATAAATTATCCACAGTAATAATGTCCTATTGGCTAAAAGTATATATATATATTACATTTAATATTTATAATTAAATTTACCTCAAGATGTTATTTTTCTATTTGGAACATGTTTCGAGAGTTCCTGTTCTCTCATCTTCAGCCTTCGCGATCTTGTTTCTGGTGAAGTATTTGTGTTGGTTGCTGGTTGCTATTAAGGTTGTGTAACGTGTCTAAATTGGGTAATTTCATTTATTTCATTTATTGCGGGTATGAGGCATTTGTATTTTATTTATTTCATTTTTGGGGTTTTGCAAAAAATATTGTGTAAACGCTAATTCCATTATAACAGAACACGTGGCAAGAAACAGTGTTGAAACAAAGCAGTAAGACGCAGTTGCTGTTGAGTAACTAGGCAAGGAATTCGCACCACCCTAATTTTCTCAGAACTCGGTATATGTGTGATGATGCACGCACTTAACATCTCAAGCAGGGGTTAAGCAGGGGTAGTGACGCCGTGAAACTCCAACGGCGCGGTAAAAAAATGGCGCATGAACGAACAGTTTGTGATATCAGCAAGACGAACTACAGGAAATATCGTTAAGCCCCGCCTACTGCTAGTGACATCAGTATAGCAGCGACAAATATCGTCCACGGTTACCTCACAAAAAACACATTATGTGCCATGCATAGAGTGAATAAACCACAGCAATTCAGTTTGAACGGCGACGAAAATCTGTTGGCAGTGAATACACAGTTCCTCCCGCTCAGCACAGGTGGCGCAGCCGAAAGGGACGATTTTATCAATTAAAAAATTGTGTTAATGTAAAATCCGCACCTACAAAGAGGCAAACGTGTGTTTTAGGTTAGCGTAGCAAAATAACAATGCGTTATGTACGCAAAGCTATACCGAAAGTAATATAGAAAGTACAGGACAAAAAATTAAATAAATTAATTAATTAGATTATTAATATTTTGAATATCAATTGTCAAAAATGTCAGATAACGAGAATAAAGTAAATAAAAATAGTGTCGAAAATTCTGACGACTTAAACATGAGTAATTTGGAGACACATTCGACTCCAAGTGCGAGTAAAGATAAAACAGAATTAAATATGAGTGATCAGAGTAATGTAACTGTAGATTCGGGGATTCAAATAACCCCAAATTTGAGTGGGGACTGTACAGCTAATAATGAAGAAGTTAGCTTCATTGACAGTAATACAGAAATAACTGAATCAAAAATAATGAAAGATGTTGAACATCAATCAACACCTATTCCAATGAATCAAAATAAAAAATGTGACGACAGTAGCATGTTAACAAATTTGTATAGTTTGATGTGTAGTATGAAAGAAAATTCAGAAAAACAACATGAGGAACAGAATTACAAGTTTAAAGAATTAAATAGTCATTTTGACATAAATGATGCTAAGTTTGATGTATTAACTAATTCACTGTGTAGCATTGATGACTGAATGAATGAAATACGTAGTGAAACAAAAAGAGAAACAGATGAGTTGAGAGAGTATGTGTGTGTGGTAGACAGCAAAACAAATATGTTAGAATCCAATCAGAAAGAGATTGGACAACAAATAATTACAGTAAATGACAAATTAGAAAACTTTGTAAGTAAAGTAGGTGATAAAGTTGAGAGTATTGAAAATGAGATGCAGTGCTTAACTAACACAATACATGTTATAGATAACCGTAGCAGTGAATTAGAATCACAAATAGCAATAGTAAAAAATGTTAGAAATGAGGTAGAAAGTAATTGCAAAACAGAGATACAAGCTATACAAAATACAGTAAATACTATAGATAAAAATAATAAACAATTTGAATATTTAAATAACAATAAATTTGTGTCAATTGAGCAGAGTATAGTTAATGTTAAGGATGAATTGAATATAGCTATAAACGAAAAACTTAATAGAGTTACTGAACACATAGTCATTGCTAAAGATATGAATAGCGATATCGATTTGGAGGTATTTAATTGTGAAAACAGGGGGGTACACCCTATGCAATTTTTAAACAGAGTCAGAGAGTTTAATCAGTTTTGTAGAAGTAGCTGGGAGGTACAATTGTTAAAAATCATGAAGTGTTTTAGAGGGAATTCCGCGGTATGGGCAGAGGTGCATAAAATAGACTGGGTAAATTATCAGTGTTTTGAGATGGCTTTTAGAGAGAAATATTGGTCGGAGGAGGAACAAGAGATATTACGGAGTAAAATTATGGGACCAGGTAATTTTGGGACCCAAGGGGGTAATGTAACTATGTATGTAATGCGACTGTATAATGAGGCAAAATATTTAGAGCCACCGTTACCGTTTGGGTCATTCGTCCGTCACATAAGCAAGCATTTACCGAGAGAAATACAAATTACCTTAATGACCCGAGAGATTGTAGAAATCACGGAATTAGAGAAAATCTTGGACATATTTCAGAATATAAGAGAACGGGATATGAGTAGGCGGATAAACACACCAGCATCACATATAAATGGGAATCATAATCAACCAAGGGGAATACACAATTTTCACCGGGGAGCGCGGGGCGGAAATTTTGATAATAGGGGCGAGAGTTGGAGGTGTAGAGAATGTGAAACTGACAATTATGCTAATCGAACCAATTGTTTTAGATGTCATCGAGCCAGGGAGTGCGCCAGGAACGAGAGAACGAACCCACCACCAAATCAACAGCCCAGAGGAGGAGAATTTTATAGAGGAGCGCCCAGAGGAGGAGGACATTATAATAGAGGAAGAGGAGGAAATCATCCAGCTGTAGCAGGACCATCCACGGGAAACTAAGAAAGACAATGGAGAAGCGGGCCCAACCATTGTCAACGGAGAACCGGGTCCAAGTAACCAATGAATATGCGAACAACGTTATCAAGGTGGACATGGCAAAAGAATTGTTAGAAGAAGAGGAGAACCAGGTGATGGAACGCAGAACAGGATTAACTGAGGTGACAATTAAAATTGAAGGTAAGAATTATAAAACTTTAATTGACACCGGTAGCGAGATCTCAGTGATTTCTGAAAATGTGATGGGTGAATTAAAAGAGATAAATAAGAATATACCATCATTACCAGTTGCCGGGGTTACAGTAGTGGGGGTAACTGGGGTGAGAAGTAAAAGAGTAACCAGACAAGTACAATTAAATATTTTAATAAATGAAGTTGAATTTGAAAACACTTTTCTAGTAGTTAAAGGGTTGAGTCTAGATGTAATATTGGGAAATGATTTTTTGGAAAGAAACGGAGCAGTAATAGATTTCAATAAACAAATAGTCAAGTTTGAAAAGGGGAATAAACCAGTCAGAATAGAGTTTAAAAAAGTAGTAAATGAAAGTAAGTCACGGGAATAAAAATGTTACATAAGCAGATAAGCGATAGAGAGATAGAGACCAAAATAAATATATGTCTAGAGAGTGATAACCCAGAGAATGAGGAGGGAGAAATGCATGAGAGTGATGAGTGTGTGTGGGCAGATAGAGCCAACAAAATTTTTAATGAAGATACAGTTGTAGGAAATACTCAACGAGAGGAGCTGTGGGCAGTGGTGGAGCGGTTCAGAGAGGTGTTTGACAAATCACCAGGGAAAGCGAAGGACTACATCTATGAGCTGAAAGTTCGGGACCACGCACCATACATGCAGAGGAGCTACCCGGTGCCGTTTTCGAAGAGGAGGGCTGTACAGGAGGAACTAGACCGGATGATGCAGGGAGGCATAATTGAACGCTCAGTATCACCCTACTCAAACCCTTTGGTAGTAGTGATAAAAAAGGATGGAAAGGTAAGGTTATGTTTAGATGCTCGGAAAATTAATCAAATTATTATACCTGACAGGGAATCTCCGGAACCCATAAATGAGATCTTACAGAAGTTTAGTGGAGTCAAATACATGACGTCCTTAGACCTGACAGCTGGATACTGGCAGGTGCCATTAGCAGCAGAGAGCAGAAAATACACAGCTTTTCTTTTCAATGGTAAGAATTACCAATTCAAGCGCTTACCTTTTGGATTAAACACCAGTGTTGCCAGTTTTATTAAATGTTTAGATAATATATTACAACCTAAGGATTTAGACTTTTTAACCGTATATGTCGATGATATCTTGATAGCTTCTAGAACATTCACTGAGCATTTAGAACACATAGAATATGTATTAGATAAGCTACAAAGAGGGGGTTTAACAGTGAATTGGGACAAGTCTAAGTTTCTGCAGACAGAAATACATTTCTTAGGGTTTATTATTACACAGGAGGGGATATTAGCTAACCCTGACAAAGTGGAAGCCATAATGCGATTCCCCGAACCAAAAAACATTAAGCAGTTACAAAGTTTCTTAGGCCTATGCAATTTTTACAGGAAATTTCAGGAGAACTACGCACACACAACATCCAAACTGAGTGCTGTACTGCAGAAGAATAAACAGTGGAGATGGGGCGATACGGAACGAAATGCGTTCAACGAAATTAAGAGAAAGTTTAGTCACATGATCATGATGAATCATCCCGATTTTAATAAAACTTTTTATTTGCAGACCGACGCCAGCAATGTAACGCTAGGGGCGGAGCTCTACCAGGAGGGTTGCGACAAGGAACATCTGACGATCGCCTTCGCCAGTAGATTGCTGCTGTCGGCTGAGAAAAATTATACGACGACAGAAAAAGAACTTCTAAGTATTGTGTTCGCCGTGGGTAAATTCCGGACCTACATCCTAGGCAATACCACGATAATCCAGACGGACCACAAGGCATTATCATTCCTTAATTCGTGTAAGCTGACACATAGCAGATTAACCAGGTGGGTATTAGCCTTACAAGAATATAACTTTTCATGGGAGTATATAAAGGGGTCAGATAATAAGGTACCCGATACACTTTCTAGAGTAGACGTTATAGACAATAAAACTGGTAGGGATCTTAAAGAAATAGAAATTTTTAGATTAACTAGAGAAGATAGAATTTTTGGTGAAGAATTAAGTGATATTAAAAATATGCAAAAATCTGATAGTAAACTGGGTAAAGTAATAGTTAGTTTAGAAACAGGGGTAGAGGGATCTGAATATAATGAGCGATTTCAAGTATATCAAGGCATTTTGTTTAAAAAAGTAGATAGTGGGGAGCGTGACTGGAGGTTAGTTATACCCGAGGGATTAATAGATAAAATTGTTTGGGATTGTCATATAAGGTATGGTCATTTTGGGGCAAGAAAATGTGCAAATGTTTTGAAAGAATCATGTATATTTAAGAATATGGAGAAGAGAGTTAGAAGAGTGTTAAGAGTGTGTGATTTATGTCAGAAATCGAAAGTAGTGAATTATAAAGTGGAAGGAGAGATGAATTACATAAAAGTAGAGAGACCGTTTGATCTAGTTGCGGTTGATTTGTATGGACCATTACCCAGAGGTAGAGGGGGTGTATTGCATGTATTTGTAGTTCTAGACACTTTTTCAAAATTTGTGAAATTATATAGCATTAAGAGAGCGACCAGTAAAGTACTCGGTGAGAAAATAGTAAAAGACTACATGCTTAATGTTGGAAAACCGAAAATTATATTATCTGACCACGGTCCACAGTTTATAAGCGGCAAGTGGCGGCAGACGCTTGGATGGGAAGGCATCATACCCAAGCATACGGCCGTGTATCATCCTCAGTCGAACCAAGCAGAACGGGTGATGAGAGAGATTGGCAGGATATTTCGGGCGTACTGTCACGCCAAACACACAGAATGGCCATCCTACGTGAAGAAAGTAGAGGAGTGGCTGAATTACTCCACGGGATTTACACCGCATGAGTTGATCAGGGGAACAAAGCCGCCCAGGATATTGGAACAACTTTTCGAATACCCACCAGAAGGTCAAGTTTTGGACAGAAACATGAAAATTAGATTGGCAAACGAGAACTTACTCACGAGAGGAGAGCGAAGAAAACAGAAACATGATGCCAAGGGTAAATGGACCAAGTATGAGGTAGGTCAATTAGTGTTAGTAAAAAGGCATGATTTGTCCAGTGCTCAAGATAGAGAAATAAAGAAGTTTTTCTTGTTGTATGAAGGACCCTATGAAATTGTAGAAATAAAAATGCAGAATGCGTATGTGCTGAGGAACCCAGCGACGCAGGAAATAGTAGGTACTCAAAATGCGACGAATTTAAAATTATATCGGTCACTTTAATTATGGTATGTTTATGAATAAGATTTCAAATATTGTTGTATGTTTACAGAAGGGATCCTCCCCCATTTTCGGGCGGTCACGATCTTACCAGTCCTGGCCGTGGAATTCGGAACTCGGAGGCGGGCCATGGTTGGCGGATCTTCCTTCGGGCGGTGAAAACAACGATGGTCCGGCTCCACCAAAATTTGTATAAACTAGAAAATTTAACTACATATTTGAACAGGGAGGGGGACCCCAACAGGTACGTGACACGAATTAATTTTTTTAATACACTCCAGGTGCAGCGGTCTCGGTGTACCTGTCACGTGCCTGCACTGCCTTAGAGTGTTGTACATAATGGAGGCTGCACCTAAATATAGGGCAGTGCATACAAACTTAAATATTTTCAGTGTCAATGGCACAATTCAAGTTGAGCCATTGACAATAGTTTTGCTTAAGCCAGAAACGAAGAGTTTTGTGGAGAAGGATGGGAAGTTTCGGCTCAGACGACGGGTTAGTAGAGATGAGAAGATAAGGTAGCACAGTTGAAAACAAGAGTAAGTAACTGCACAAAGTAGATCTGAGTTGAAATTTCTGTATCCTTCATCGCAAAACACCCCCATTTCAGGCGACTGCGATCTTCCTAGATGTGGTGAAGGTAAGATAGAGTCAGCCTTCAATGTAAATAGAATTTTTGAAAAAAAAAAAAAAAAAAAAAATGGATGTGTATAATTTTAAATTTAAATAAATTTTAGAATTAAGTGACCAAATATAATTGTCAAATTTTAGTATCAGTGAGTAAAAGATGTGTAGTAAAATAACGTTTTAAAAAGATGTGTAGTAAAATAAAAACTTGTTGTCAATACAAGAAGTGGGGATAGTTTTGGGGGGTAGATTGGTGCTCAATGAAGTGATAGACCAATGGAGTGTGGAACTGCAATTGTAGAAATTTTAGTTTTCAATTGTAATTAGTTAGTTATTAAGTTGCTATTGCGGGGGTGGCCTGTGCCCTCGTAGATAGCGAAATGGGTTGGGGGTAACAGAGAGTGTTACCTCCATCGGAGGCCAAAATGGCGAAAATGTGAGACACACCTTTTCGTGTAAACTTAATTTGCACACTGATAGACGATCGTGTCGCACATACTAATGATAAGTGTAACAGGCACTGAAATGAAGTTAGATTTCCCCGACTTTTCGGGCGATTACTGCCTTACCAGCACTAATCGTGGATTTGGCTAGTGGCCAGCTATGGTCATACCAAGTCCCTTGACCATAGCTGACTTGAAATTGGTATATAGTAGAAATTAAATGGGGGGTGAACTTTAGGGGAAATCCAGGTACTATGGAACAGCGGCTACCACTCTGCCTGCGTGGGGGCAGCAAAGCCAGGTGGTAGACCCGTTTAAGGGCGTTTAATTATAGACAGGAATATGTTGATATTCAGATTTTAAAATGTAACAGCCGAAGCAAAGACACGGAGAGGTCAAACTACTCCAAAATATGCCGTCTTTGCAGAAGCGAAAGGGCGATACAGTCCTCCATAACTTGCAATAGAGTGTGTGGATGGGAGGTGGCTCAGATGAGTCACGAATTTAAATTTTACAACATAAAAAATTTGCTAATTCAAATTTTGATCCAATAAAAATGCTTGTGTTCTATTTAAATATTTAAATAACTATATGCTCAGACATTCAATATAAGATGCTCATTCCATAATTTTAAATGTATTATTTTATTGTCGTACGTTAGATGTAGGTATTGATAAAAATATGTGTTTTCATTATGTGTGTATATTTTAAACTAAGCCAATGATTAAACCGTCTGGCAGGTGGGTAGTACAAAGTATCAGAATCAGAAAGAGAGGAAACAATGAGGGTAGAAGTAAGTATTGATATATATATATATATATATATATATATATATTTCATGTAATTTGTTCAATTTTGAGATGTGTTTTCATTGTGTTAGGAGATCAGCTGATTAGCAATAAAACGTCACTGGTAAAATGGTTTATAAATGTTCCAAGTAATTAATGTTCAACGTAATGTTTTAATGTATTACAGATGTTTTAAAGTAATGATAAAAATAATTGGATAAAGTGAGAAGTACAGTAATGATTTATGCCAGTTAATAAAAGATAGTTTTTGGGTGATGAATGTTTTATGGGACATATAGATCTGTCCAAATTGAAGTCAAAGTTAAAGAAATAGTAGAGATGGAGATAATGTAATGTTGTTTTGACTTAATGTATGTTAGAGAGTTTTAAGAAGTATTGATGTTGACACAGTAGTCATGGGAAATATATGTAGAGTTTTTGAGTGATATATTGTTGTTTATAATTGATGTTATTTTGTTGTAATTGTAGTAAGGTAATAAGATTGAGATTTTGGGGATGGCAATTTTGTAGTAGGGGGTAGTGTAATGTGGGAGTCCGCAACATAATGATAAGTTGGGACGGGATTGGGACCGATTTAGTGGGACGGGGCCGCCTTAGGTAGAATCCAGGGGCCAGATAAGGGAAATGAGTTTTTGGGGGGGGAACACGTATCCTATGTACAAAGGGTTAGAGAGTATTTTTTTTTATATATAGAGAGAAGGTGGCGAATTGAGTTTATTAGTAAGTTGAGGTTTAGAGAGTGTTTGATAGAGATTTTGATAGAGTTGGATGTCACGTGAGTTACAGTTGTTAGAGGTTAGAGTCAAAGGGAGAAAGATTATATATGTGTACAGATTAAGTAGTAAATTAAAGGAGATAAATGTTTAAATCACCCACAGTAATGGAGAGTAAGATTGTTAAATAAAGAAAGAGATTTATAATAAAGATATAAAATTTTATTTTGAAACCAGTGACAAAACTTTGATAAAGTTGGAGATGTAAAATTAAGAATTGTTTATTTTAAATAATTTAAATGTCAATTTGCCTATTAGTTATAATAATATTTTGTTATTTTAAATGTTTTATTTTATTATGTTTTGTGTTTCAAGTTAGGATGTTACAGATGTTAAATGTATTGTCAGATAGAACTGGTACCTAACACATGTAGGTCAAGGTTGTGGACTTGACCTAGTTTTGATCAGCTGACAGTGAGGTCATATGAGTTAGTAGTAAGAAAGTCAATTCAACTTTTGTTTTTTTTTTGTTTGATCACTTTAAGAAAATTTTAATATAATTTCTAAAGGAAACATTTTAATGAATTTAAATTTTTTTTGAATTTTAAAATTTTTTGAAAAATTTTTTTTTTTGAAGGGAAAAAACTTGATTTTTCGCCTGCCAGCTAATGAATATTTTGAGTATTGATTATTTTATCATTTGTGTATTAACCATGTTTAATTTTATTGATTTATTGTATTGCCTTGTACGGTTAGACTTTAGATAATCACATGTTAGGTTAAGGATGTTTTTAATTATAAGAAATGTTTAAATTCACTTATTTTAAATAAAAACAGAAAACAATGAAGAGAATAATTTAGACTTTATGCAAAATTTATGAATCAATTTTATCTGAAAACAACGTGTTGTAATATAAAGAACTTTTTAAAAAAAAAATTTTTCAATTTTTTTTTATGATATGTGATGTCAATATGTAATGTGAGTGTGCGTGAGCCCAGTATCTGCTAAAGGCAGCCCAGCTTGCATAAAAGGGGAAACATATCGGTGGAGGATCTGGCATAATCTAAGCCAGGGATTGAGGATTTGGGGAGTAGCATGTTAGAAGGTGAGGTGTGCTGTGGTACATTTGTATTTTATTTATTTCATTTTTGGGGTTTTGCAAAAAATATTGTGTAAACGCTAATTCCATTATAACAGAACACGTGGCAAGAAACAGTGTTGAAACAAAGCAGTAAGACGCAGTTGCTGTTGAGTAACTAGGCAAGGAATTCGCACCACCCTAATTTTCTCAGAACTCGGTATATGTGTGACGATGCACGCACTTAACATCTCAAGCAGGGGCGCTGTAGTGACGCCGTGAAACTCCAACGGTGCGGTAAAAAAATGGCGCATGAACGAACAGTTTGTGATATCAGCAAGACGAACTACAGGAAATATCGTTAAGCCCCGCCTACTGCTAGTGACATCAGTATAGCAGCGACAAATATCGTCCACGGTTACCTCACAAAAAACACATTATGTGCCATGCATGGAGTGAATAAACCACAGCAATTCAGTTTGAACGGCGAAGAAAATCTGTTGGCAGTGAATACACAGTTCCTCCCGCTCAGCACAGGACGCAGTTCAGTTACTATATACGTGTCGGCCGGCACGGGGCCAAGTAGGCTCTCTACAAATTTTTTTATTTTTTCCAGTAATAAAGTGCTAGAACAACAAAGATCTGTCTGACCGCGGTTAGGTGAAAGTGCGGAACACATCCAGAGACTTTTATCGGACACCAAAAAAGAAATATGACCGAAAAATGAGTGTGCGCGAAGACCGCGTGGTCGGCGTGGGGGGAATTTTATTATTATAAAAATGTTAAGGGCTAAATAAATTTGGTGTGTGTTTGAGTGCGTAAAAAATTGCAGGCTGGGCAGTCGTGTGTGTGTGTGTGTGTGTGTGTGTGTGTGTGTGTGTGTGTGTGTGTGTGTGTGTGTGTGTGTGTGTGTGTGTGTGTGTGTGTGTGTGTGTGTGTGTGTGTGTGTGTGTGTGTGTGTGTGTGTAAAAACTAAGGTAAGCTGTAGGATAAGTTAGAATAATAGTGGTGGTCATGTAACAAGCCGAAAGATCATTTCTGACGAAATATGTCATGTGCAGTAAAACTTGTAATAATTTGAAATAATGCTAACTAAATTAAATTTTAAATTCTCTTCATATAATGCGTAGAATCAATTATTTCGATAACCTATGAAACGCATGTTTGCTTCTGAGGTTCGTGCGATCGGATTTCTGGACCCAAAAAGGAACCTTTACAGGTAGGCAAAAAATATAAATTGTATTTAATATATTTTAAACTGTATCGTAACAGCACAGTTGTTTATTGGTCTTTGGTATTTTAAAGTTGTATTATTGTGTGTGATTGTGGTATATGTTTTTGTATTTTGTATATTTTCGATGTTGAGTGCTTTGAATATTGTGTCATGTTTTGTATTGATTTGTATTTGTTCTGGTATTAGTTTGTTTTGTGTTTTATGTTTGTATATTTGTAAATTTTCCCAAATGTTCATTATGGTGCCTTTGTGTGGTATATGATTTATTAGTGATACATTGGTTATGTCTGGGAATTCGTGTCCTGTGTTTATTGCATGTGTGGCTAAATTGGATTTATATATTTCTGGTTTTTTGTATGCGTTTAGGTGTTCAAAATAACGTTTTTTCAGCTGTTTTTTTGTTTGTCCTATGTAACATTTATTGCAATCTTGGCATTCAATTTTGTATATACCGTTAGTTGTTGTATTATCTTTGTTGTGTGAGCTATTTAGAATTTGTAATTTATTTTTATTAGTTTTGTATGCTATTTTTACACAGTAGAGTCTCGGTTATCCGCCCTTCAATTATCCGCTGTTCCGTGTTATCCGCCGCCCAAGCGGCATAAAAAAACGTAAACGTACAAAATATTTTCTTTAATTACTGCAACGAAAATAGTGTGCCAATAGTTTGCGGGCGTGAGTGTACGTGCTCTCTTTGTGATTGCTCCTGACTGTACCGCAGGAATTTGGCCTACTGCCCATCGCCTATTATAGCCTAGCTGTGACTCATGTATCATTCATCCCACCCCACCCCCAACATCCAACGCTATCGCTCACATGCTCATCGCTTAGTAGACTGCAGTTTCTTGTTGTGTGCTGTAGTGAGTAGTGAGGCTATTTTTTATGCGGTGTGTCCATGAGTGACTAGTGCAGTTTTGGTGAAAGTGTCATAGTGTAGTCTTGTTAATAGTGTTGCGATTATGGCTACGAAAAGGAAGAAAATTTTGTTTTATCAATAAAAGACAAGCTTGAGGCATTAAAAAGACTGGATAAAGGGGAAACGCTGCAGAAGGTGGCTGACCACTACGGCGTCGGTCATCACACAGTTGGAGATTGGAAGAAGAGACGATTAGAATTAGAAAAATGGTGTTCCTCACGAGTTACTGAGACTGCTTTTAAAGATAGAAAAACTATGAAAAATAGTGATTATGAAAAAGTTAGCGAAGCGTTGTACATTTGGTTTACACAGTTCAGGGAGAAAGGGGTGAATATTTCGGGACCTATCTTAAAAGAAAAGGCGTTGCAGTTTCAAAAAGAATTTAACGAAGGTGATGCAGATTTTACAGCAAGCCTTGGCTGGCTTGATAGATGGAAGAAGCGTTATGGAATCCGTCAGTTGAATATTTGCGGCGAGAAACTGTCATCAAACTTTCAAGAAATGGAGCAGTTTAAGAAAAAATTTCAAGACTTTGTTGAAACTGAAAGCTTAACAGGAGCTTAAGTATTTAATTGTGATGAAACAGGCCTTAATTTCAAAATGTTACCGAGTAAGAGCCTTGCAGCTAGAACTGAAGCTGCAGCCCCTGGCTATAAACGTAGTAAAGAGAGAGTGACTATTTTAGCATGCAGTAAAGCCACAGCAAACCATAAAATGGACCTGGCAATGATTGGAAAGTCCAAAAACCCTGGGCTTTTAAAACCATTTCAAAACATGCTCTTCCAGTAAAATATTTCAATCAAAAAAGTGCATGGATGACTAGTGAAATTTTTAAGGAATGGTTTTTTAAAGAGTTTGTTCCTTCTACAGAGAAGTTTTTAAAAGACAACAACCTACCCAGAAAAGCAGTTTTACTGCTAGACAATGCCCCAACTCACCCTGATCCAGACAAACTTAGAGATGGGGACATAAAGGCTATGTTTTTGCCACCAAATGTGACTGCCATTTGTCAGCCTATGGACCAGGGTGTTTTGGAAACACTTAAACGAAACTATCGAAGAAAGCTTCTGTCAACAGTCATACAAGAAATTGAAGATGGGCAAAACTTGATTAAGAAGTTGAAAAGTATGCTACAACAGCACAGAACAATCTACGCGTTTATCGAATGTGCCAGAAGGATCTCGATGTAACGCGTGTGGCGTACGTGCTACTATACGCATTTTGCGAGAATCTTCTCGACTGTGCCGGGCTTCGCTCGGGCGCCCGGCCTGTGTCAAGGTCGTAGTAATTACATAGTTCACGAGAGATAAGACGCAGTTTGGAAGCTTCTGGTGTGTGAGCGTGACCATAAATACATCGGGTAGCGTCCTTAGTTTTCAGTTCAATGTGAGATATTGGATAGTGCGGTTCGACAGTATTAGTGCGATATATTTCCAGAGCGGTTCGAGTTATTACTGTACTTTCAAAGACTGTGTTGTTAATTACAAACTGCTTAACTGTAAAAAGTAAAGGTGTGATTAGTGACTTAATTGTTGTCTTGTACTTATTTTGTTTCCACTGTACCTACGACGATCGAGTAGACCGTCGTAACAGTATAAATTTGAAGGATGTCGCTTATTGAGTCGCAAGGGCCTGGGCCGACGTCGGGGCACAAACAATTGCGAAGTCGTGGCATAAGCTGTTGGGCGAGGACGAAAATATGGCTGAAAGCATGCTGGATGAACTTCATGAAAGTATTTTGCCCTTGGTGCAACGTATTCCTGGATGTGAGGATGCATCGTTGGATGAAATAAGGAATTGGCTTTCAGGAGACGACCAATATGAAATAACTGACGAAGAAATTGTAACACTTGTTAATAGTGATGATGTTGTTGAAGATCAAGACTCTGAAACTGTTGAGCCCCAAAAGATCACACACAAAGAAGGAGTTAAAGCTCTTGAAGCAGCCATTCAGTACGTTGAGCAGCAAGAGGTTGTCGGACATAATGATGCTCCAAAGATGGCGAGACTTGGCAGCAAAGAAGCGGGAGGCAGTCGAAGATCACTAATTTTTTTCACTCATCATGAACTGAACTCTCACTTCCAACATTTCTGACAGTGTAAGTCAATTTTATTACGTACACATTAGTCTGATTCTATATTTATTTTTAGTAAATTTTTCTTGTTAAAATTTACTGAATTCTTAAACTTGAAGCGTGAAGTACTAAAGTAGGCGTAATTGTTTTCTCTTTTTTTGTAAGTGTATAACTTTAATATTGTTGCTTGTTCTCTAAAATGTTTTACTATAATTTTGTAATATAAGTGTACAGTACTGTATTGTTTTCTCTATTGATTTGTTGTAAAACGTGATGTTTATTAATTACATTTACAAAATTACAACGTAATTTTATGATGAATTTGCGTTTTATTTAACTCTCCCTATTATCCGCCATTCCAGCTTATCCGCCCTTCTGCCAGCCCGTTTATGGCGGATAACCGGGACTCTACTGTATCTGTGTTTTTAAATAGTTTTGTTAGTTTTGTCATTTTACTATTTATGTAAGTGAATGTGGCCCATTTTTTGTTGTTGTTATTATTTATGTGTTGTTCATTTTGATTAATTCTTAATTGTTCAGTTTTTATTTTATATTTGATTTTATTTTCTATTTTGTTCACAGTATTTTTATTGTATCCATTTTCATAACCAATTTGGCTCAAGATGCGAGAACAGGAACTCTCGAAAACATGTTCCAAATAGAAAAATAACATCTTGAGGTAAATTTAATTATAAATATTAAATGTATTATACACATCAAGAAACGGACTGTAGCAGAAAGTGATTGAAAAAATACACACACACACACACACACACACACACACACACACACACACTGAAGAAACTGGCAAAATAGCAAAAAACATCACACTTGATGTGTGTTTCGATACATGTACAAAACTACGTTTGATTGTACACATTATTTATACTGCTAAGTTTACACAGTAATTACTATTAATGCCTTATTTTTGTACAGCTTAATCGGTAAATTAAATTAATATTTATTCACTTTACTAATATACATAAATAGTCTGTTCATCCGAACGCATAGTAAGAAGACGTTGTACACAAGAACAGTATTGTTTCACGCAAGGTTGAATTCTTTGAGTGCGTTCTGCATAATGGTATCCTTGACGGCGCAGAACACCAGACGGATGTTCTCAGTGTCTGCAGTACCAATGCAAAGCATGCAGCATGCACACACAAACAGTTTTCACAGGTTAGGCAGCAATACATGCAGCAAACAACACAGCACCACTTAGGACAGAGGTTTCGCTACTACATTTGCTTGCGTATGATACATCTCCTTCTCACACTGTGTGCGACACATAACAAGATATAAACATAACACCGAGGATCTACAACTAAACGGATGAGTGTTTCAACTGTGTGAGACACATGACAAGATATAAACATAACACCAAGGATCTATGACTAAACGGATGAATGTTTCAATACACAGACATCAAAGGAAGATATCAGAAAGATACGATAATGTACTATACCATGAATAATAATTTAATATGCGGGAAATATTTAGGGTTACACTTAACAGGATAAGAACAATGATCAAGAATAAACAAGGATAGTAAAATATAAACAGAGTTGAATTCTAATTTGTGGGAGAAAACGATAAGAAATAAAACGAAGAAAAGAATAAACCAAAGTCTTGTTCTGAAAAGTTTAATAACTTACAGAACCGGAACATGAGACACGACAGAGAAGAATAGAAGTAAATAGCTGACAACTGAGACAGACCTCCTAAGATGTAGTTGTAGCATATCAAGATTAGAAAGAGTAAGATGAGGTTATATGAGAAAGAATGAAAATGAGCACAAATACACAGGAGCAAATTGAGAAGAAACAATCTTGATTGGGCATACTAAAAGAATGGACGACACTATATGGCACAGCAGAATAATGGAGTGGATACTGCTACAAAAACGCAAATGGGGAACACCCCAAGAAGTTGAATGGATGATATGGAGGAAACAATAACGTCTAGAGGCCTGGAAGAGGCTACGTGCAGAAAGATTTGGAAACCAAGGACGGAGGGGTGACTGAGGTCAACAAATTTCTGTTTTTATACATATAAGCAAGAAATATAAGGAAATAATAAAAACGAACACATTCAACACCATTTTTTTATACCTATTTTCATATCTGGCTGAAAGAAAGGCACAATTCTCGAGGGCTATAAAGAAAGGCAAAATGAGAAATACCGACATAAGAAGATTACTATCAGAGACAACTTACCTTAAATATCATGAAGAAAGCCAACTAAGTTGGTGGGACCACTTACAACTGTCGGAAAAGGCAAGGTCTGTTAGAATTGGAGAAGCAAAAATTGCAAAGAACAAGACAATAGAAGACCTAAACAGACATGGGATCAAATAATTGCTAAACACTTAGAAAAGAAATGGATAGTAAAGGTAGAAACAACAGAGGTTACAGAGTCATAAAACATGTGGAAGACGTGTAAAAATGATGTAACTTAATGTAAATGTATTGTAATGTATCCTACACTCTGTACGGTAACAAGAATTATGGATATTAAATGATGCATGTACTAATGAAAAACAAGAGAGAGGGAAATGAGATAACAACAACTAATTGTTTAATGGTTTGGAAAGCAAAAGTGAACTGAATTTAATGCAGATACTTCTTGCTTTTGTGGACCTTGAAAAGGAAGACTTTTGTGGTTATCAGTAAAAAGAAAATTGCAAGCACCACAGCCTTCTGTCCAGTCTTAAGTGTTTTATAGTTAGGTAGGTAAAAGTGTAAATCCTGAAAACTAGCAAGGAGAATGAAGAGTAAAATTCCAAGTCCTTAAAATGAAGTCTTTATGTAGAGTGAATGGGTTGACTATGAAGAATGTACACAATGAGAGAAAGTCTTGGGAATAAAATCAATACTGGGAATATATATTGAGAGCTCAGCTTGTGAGGTCATATGAGGAAAAATGAGGGAGAACAACCTATAAATATAATGTTGGAGGCCATAGTATAAAATAAGACAGATATATGATGATGACCAAAAGAATGGTACAAACATTATTTTATTTTATATCTTATTTCACATGTCTTTGCTCTCTTTATGGGACACTCACACACTCATACCACATATTTCCTTGAAATTCACGATATTTTTCAGTAAAAAGTGTGCGTCGTACGCAAGCAAGGTAGTTGTACCAAGAATTATACACTATTTGTACCACAGATACACAAGCCATACATGCCTCCCTCCACACACACACACACACACACACACACACACACACACACACACACACACACACACACACACACACACACACACACACACATTGTTTTTTAATTACTCTCATACCACATATAACAGATCATTCCACAAGCAACAGTTAACACTATAAACATACACTTAAATAATTTAACCAAAATTTGCTTTTACATTGGTAGTATCATGTGCGTACACAAAGTGTAATATAATTACATTGTTTCTGCATTTATCTATTTGCATTAGTTGACAGCAGTAATAATATTCCCTTTTACACATGCTGTTATCTTCGATTGCAATGACACAAAACTAGAAAATACACTGAATATTACATATAATGTCTTATAGTCATCTATGAACTGTACAGACAAACACAGGAACATTCTGGGTCTTGGGACCAACAACACTCGTCACACGATAAGTACTATTTTAGACATAGAGAAGGAGTTAGCTTTGGTGGAGTAAGGAAGGAAAATAAACCATTTACGGTCTGGTGATTTTGGTGGGCAAGACAGTAATCCTCCAAAAAAAAAGGATGGGATTTTAAGAGTATGGAATGAAAATATGCTGTTCCACCCAAAAGTTCATGCAACATTTGATTAAATTTGAAAGACTATGTCTTCTTCCATTCTTGTACAAGAGGTACTGAGAAGAATTATGAAGAAAATAAAAGTAATAAATATTACAAAAGTTCATAAATTCCAATACCTAGGGTTTATAAGGAGAAGAGAAAAATATCAACTTTTACAATTAGTAATACACGGCAGAAGATGTATTTCCTGATTGCCTAAACTAAGAGAATGGTTCCAGTGTGTAATGGTACATTTTACTGAGTGTAGTACAAAGACAAATTTTTGGACCGCGTGGAATTTTTTGTACTTGACTTTGGGCTGGGAAGACCATAATTATTTGACAGGTGTACTTGCTCAAACTGATTTTCACACACATAGAAGTCTCACACGCCAGGCGAAAAGGAGCTCACACCTGCTAAGTTTCCCACAGAAGAGCCAGAAACAAACAGTTTAGCATGGGAGTGTAATAAAGGATCCTACACCTTGCAATCTGAACATCACAGAAAACAGACGTTAGCGACCGCATCTAGATCAAGAAGGCCATGCCTCGGTAAAAAATGCAGAGGAGTGAAACACTGTCAGTTGTGCTTCAGTAAAAATGTGTTCAACTCAAAAATATTAATAAGTGAGTTTATTTCGATAACAAAGTATATGAGTAAGTTATTTCAACATCAACTCACCTTAACGTAACCTGTGCTCAACGAGTTTGTCACATGAAATATTCTGTTAAAGGAAAATTTGTGATTTTTAATTTGTTTTCATGGGGACAGTGTTGCAGTTCCACATTCCGCCTGTCAAAATGTGGTGGCGACTAGGGCTTTCAGGGTTTTTTTGGAGTCTTCTCAAGATGTAAGGTAAATGATTTGTATCAGGGCCTTCTTACTGTTTAAAACATTACAAGTGATCCTCAAGTGAATTTATTTTGAGCAGCTGCATCTAAAAACTAGATTGTCATGGTGGTTGCCAACCTTCTAAGAGGAGATAGATCTTAAAGAAGAAAAAGACAAAGAAGGATGTGTTCAGAAGGAATTCTGTGTAGCTAAATAATTGATCTGACACCTACTGATGTCAAAATTGAATCCTTCTTACCCACCTATCTTATACATTAGAGGTAACCAACACACATTACTTTAAAAACTGACCCAAATCTAACAAAATTAGAATGAAAACAAAAAAATATGTCAAAAAAGACATCTTGCACTGCAGGAAATTTCTGAAGTTTCCAGAAAATCACAAGACATGGTTGGTATGTAGATATGTGTACATAATATAAACGACCCCAGGTAATATATGTTGCTTTCCTTACTAGAAAACATTTTAAACCGATAAAGCAAGACCCACTATGTTCTGTGTTAGTTGGAAATTTTCACATAAAACAATTATGTTGTTTTACAATAACACAATAAAGAAACACAAAACATGCAAAAGCAGTAAAAACACATGCCATAAATATTACACTACGCTACACAATATGATACAAGGAGGCGGTAATATTTTACCTGTAGCACAAGTGAAGTGTGAATATATAATTTTCTCACTGTCTGGATTAAGGTCGACAAACATTCTTAGGATGAACTCTCGGGCTGCTATAGCGTCTCGCTGAGGCCCTACATAATCAAATCACAAAGCACACATACTGTATGAACTACACAATACTACAATACTGGGAATGAAAACTTATACAACTGAATCTACTATACATGATCAATACACAAACCACTACCCAGCAGCTTCTCATTAAAAACAACTGTTACAATTGCCAAATATTTAATGACTGTAGGCATTTGACGATAAAATTACTAGGCTATCAAATCTAGTATACTGTTAAAAATACCAGTTGTTTCAAATTCTGCTGTGAAAATTATTTTCAGAACCATCTTCTTCTTTCTTAACTAGTCAACTCTTCGTTTGGCACCTGGTGGTCAAAACAGCTGGCATTTTTAACAATGGACCATGATACAATAGCCTGAAAATGTTATCAAATTCAGTTAAATAAATACTTACAATTTAATAAATACAGGTTTTTCCAGTTTTACAAGTGTCACAAATATTCGGTTTCGAACATCAACAATCAACTAGTTGCCTCATATAACTATAATTCTATGAAATAGTCAATCAGTATATTCACTGACCAATACTACACTCTATGTGATAATACGTATATTACTCCACCATCAATAATGATGAAATCTCATAGACTTTTCGTTATATGAAATCAATAATACATAATACTAACATGGAATCTGACATACACAAAGCGTAGAGCTCACTACTTGGTATAAACCCTTGAAGAATATGGAGCTCACTACTTGGTATTTGAACAACCTTGAAGAATATGAGATTTATAAAGCATATAACGACGCCAGTACCAAGCCACACGTGTTGAACGACCAATTACAATATAAATCAAATATACTGTACGATACTGTTATGCGATATGGTCGAGATAAAACTTAGATTTCGTCAGTACGGCGCGTGTTGTCTTGCAAGGCACACCTAACATTGACGTGCTCATTTTTAAAGCAAGTTCTGTACATAGTTTAATGCCGTATTGTGTTTTAGTATTTTGACACATGTCATCATTGATATACATTGCAATACATTAGTTTTTATAAAGTCAAAGCGGCCTACGGTCAATCTGCGCTACTGTGGATCGGAACTCGAAGAGGTGAACATGTCTAAATACCTGGGTGTTAATATAGACATCAGAATGACGTGGAAGCACCATATAGAACAGTCCGCGAACAGTGCGTCTAGGTGCTGCCGGCTACTTAAACGACTCACTGCGACTACATGGGGAGCAAATCAAGATGTTCTGACAACTGCATATAAGAGCTACATTCGGCCGCTATTGGAATATGGCGCAGAAGCAACTATCATTGCCTCCAATGCGGCATGCCAGAAACTTCACTTGGTCCAAAATGCAGCCATTAGAACGATAACTGGTGCGCCGAAATCAACTCCTATACTTGCCATGGAGTCACAACTGCAAGTCGAACCTATCCAAGTAAGACGGGAAAAGCTGTGCCTCATATCCTGGGAGAGATGTAAAAGAGCCTACCAACAACAGTGGAATAACTATAAAACAGCGACAGAAAGGCTGAAAACTCAGAAATGCCCGATTGCGATCTATGAAGAACTCCAACGCAAATATGACATAGAACCAAATGAGGCAGCACCATTTATACATCACCGTGAATTCTTTACCCAACTCCCAAATGCTAACTTGAAACTCTTCGACCATAATAAGACAAAAACAGAGTCGAATGAAGTCGAGCTTCGTCAAGCAGCCTTACACACTGTACAAAAACATTTTCCCGCTGAGCAGTGGATACGAATCTACACAGACGGATCCTCTATACCATCTACAGGGGCAACAGGGGCTGGGTTCTACAGCTCTCTATTTGAAGGCCACCTCGCTATAGGAGGCCGGCTAAGCAACTATGACGGAGAGGTAGCAGCCATAAAGGCAGCATCTATTGAGCTTGCCAAGATCTCACCACCTAACAAAGCCGTCTTCCTCATAGATTCGACTGCAGCGATTCAAAACGTGACCTCAAATGGTGATACAAACTGCTCCTTGACAATTGAGTGTAGGCGAGAACTGCAGAACCTTGTACAATTAGGCTGGCAGATTGAACTGCAATGGGTACCCAGCCATGTCAACATCATGGGAAATGAAAGAGCCGACATCCTCGCCAAAATGGGCGCAGCACTACCTCAGCCGGAGACCCCCAGCTCATATGCATCTGCGAAAGCAAGAATAAACTCCTCAATAAGCCTATGGCTAAAAGAAAAACAATTAAGAGCCTGTGTGGGAAAAAGATGGGCAACATTGGTTACGGACGGCCCCATCAACAGAACTCTACCCCGAGCAACTAGTGTTGCTCTTTTTAGAACTACAACCGGTCATGACTACCTGGCCTCCCACCTGCACCGCATTGGCGTGTTGTCGTCTCCTGAATGTGTTCTCTGTGGATACGCTTCCATGAATGCTGATCACCTAATTGCATGTCCAGCCTTGATCTCAGACACGCAAGTCCAAGACGAAGATGGTACGGCAAGGCTCTCACGTCTCTACTGGTCAGTGCGCCGCCTAATGGCCCAACAGCCAAGGGTGGGCGTTGGCTAGTACGTAAGTAAGTTTTTATAAAGTTCTGATGATGAGGCAAGTGCCTCGAAACATGTAAACAACGAAATAACATCACGGAAAGGCCATACACGGTGAGTAACAGTATATTTGGTATAAACCATCGAGACACATAATATTTCTTCAGTAGAGAACAAACAATTGCCCTGAACAAAATATCAACTATCAAATAATCATGCTGGATTTATTAATCAAGGCATCAAGAAAAAACCCTCAACATCTTCCAACTCTCATGCAGACAATAAAATTACCTGCCAAAAAAGTTGGTCGCTGAATACACACATTTTTTGTTTTTTAACTTTTAGTTTTAGCTAATGTAGTCACAATATTTTCAATTTACTACTGAAAATGGACTTGAAAAATGGTTTAAAATCAATACATTTCATAGAGATTAAATGTTTACATACAATGGAATGGCAAAGTGACACACAACTTCATTAGCACTTCGACTGCCCAGCAGAGGTGTGAAAAACATCACAGAATGAGCCTGTGAAGGGCATGAAGACTGACAGATAACAGAATATCTCCTAGTTCATAAACTACGACTACACACAATCTTGGAAATCAGCAGCCATATAATAAGGCTTACATGAGTGCCATAATGTATTATGGCAATGGGATAGAACAAAAAAAAATCAAATTTAAACTTTACATTATATTTACTTATTGTTTAAAAAGGTATTTTATTTTCTTGTTACAACACTTAATGGCAAGAATTCTTTAGATACCATTTTAGTTAGACAACAATATACTATACCCCACTGCTTCAACAATCCCAGCTAGTGAGACAACAAAAGTAACGAGTTTAGAAACATACCTAAACTGTTGGCAAGACCTGAATCACATAAGAGGTCCACACAATGAATAACTGTTGAACAAAAAATTTTGATTGCTACAGATGAGTACAGATGAATTAATTTTTAATTCTTCATTGTTTATAAACAACAGACATATATCACACATGACTACCAAAATCACCATAACTTATACATGTTCATACGATACGAACACTGACTGGTCATCAAACAATGCCAAAACATAAGGCCAACAATAACCTACAGTTAACTAATGGTGTACACACACTGTTACATGTTACAATATTCAGCTTAAAAACACAATGTACTACTATAATGGAAAACTTATTTCAATTTGTACTACAACATTTCACAAAATCTACCTTCAAAAAGCTTTGTTAGAATCGATTGGATAGAAATGCTACAGTGTAATACACGCACTGATATATATATATATACATGTATAACATAACCTGTTGCCGCAGTAAAATGTGAATAACACATACGATCGGGGTCTGGGTTCTGCTTTAGATAATCTTTGAGAATAAATTCCCGAGCTGGTACATGGTCATACTTTGGTCCTGTGTGCATTGATAGAATTTTAAATATTTATTACCACCAATTTAAAAACACACTAATAATGATGATGATGATGATGATGATGATAATAATAATAATAATAATAATAATAATAATAATAATAATAATAACAAAAGCAACAACCACAATAATAATAATAATAAACTATTACCGCCAGAGTTAGCACGCAGGTGTGCGCGCATGCGAGCACACACACACACACACACACACACACACACACACACACACACACACACACACACACACACACACATGCCCCAAGCAAGGCCTTTTTTGCATACATTTTAAAATATTATAATTTCTAAACCGTACTGTAAAACTGTTTTCATTAGCTGTTGCTACAAAAGTGAATGCATATGCAATCTAGCAAATGATTTGGGAACTACAAGATCTGTTTTTGTCTCTAATCAGATCCAAGGACTCGTTTATACACATGACACCATATAGGAGCATAATGACCATATAGTATATTAACTCTGGCATGTGTCGGCATTCTCTGGAGTTTCTAAAGAATGTCAGTTGATGTCCATTGGCATCAAAGTCTCAAACACATCAAGTTGAGACACTCAGACTGACTGAAGCAGAAAGTTGATTTCCCACAAGTTCATAACAACTGTCTTGCCACATATACAAGGATCATGTTAAGTATGAAAAGTAAATAAAGCAAGAAGTTTCCTTAGTTAAAACATACTTAATATATGAAACATAATAATCACACAATCACACCTTGTATCCCTCTTATCAATTTAAAATAGCTTGTTAACAACTATTTTAAAACATAGTTGATTAAAGAACTCATAATAATGGCTGTCCATGATATATGGATCATCCTTTATTATCCATCTTAAACCAACGGGAGCAAAGTATAGCATCACTGTATTGTGGCATCAGCTGCTAACAATCATACTGCTGACAATTTCTAAATGCTACTCCCAATAGCAAATAGCACCTACTACAGAAACACATTTGGAATAAAATGATATAGAAAGAAAACATGGTTTACATACAAAACGAGTGCTTCTTCTCTTGAGGGAAAATTATACATATTGTATAATTAGCATGTAAAAACTATTGAACATTTGGAGGCTGGAAGGTTAGGTGTTCAGGAACATTTATTTTATTCTCCAGACTTTATCCCATTGTAGCGGGGCATTTTTGGGCATACCTGGGGTAATAACATAATTTGTATTTTTTCATAAATAAATAATAATTAACTTGTTGAGTGATAGGAAAAAATTTTATAACCGAGAGGTAAATTTGTTATTTTGGAGCGATCGCAACCGTGGCTACACTGCTGTTGACTTTATGAATGCAGACTTATTTAATAATATTGTGTGGACCGTTTTAATAACAGACAAACTGTGCCAAAGTCAAATCAAGGACGAACACGAAACCAGTAAACAACATTGTCAACAAGTTATATAACTGACGATCAGGCGATCGTTACGTCAGCGCGTGACATAACGAGGTGTGTCACCAGTTTCGTCAGACACACAGAACAAAGAGTCAGTCGCAAAACAACATCTGAATTCAACAGACGCTAGCAACTGTGCGTTCGCCGGGTTTGGGCGAAGTTTGGTGTGGCCCGCAAAACCAATAGAATGTGAATAATATATTTCAAAATGTGGCTAAACATTCAAAATTCTTATTAGAATGTGATTAACAGTTTTATCCATAATATAACAATTTGGAAATCATGTAATAAAGTGAAAGTGCGCACTGAAAACGATGTGACGTCGTCGGGACTAAAACTCGGACTCGAGGCAGATAAGTCTTACACAACATTACCAAAATTTATTATCTTTGTCAGGAATTCAAAACCCATGGGGAAGATTAAAACAAAATGGGAGTCTAAGGGGAAAATTTTAAAATGGATTGAATGTGAGAGTGTGTGAGGGGTTTTGTTTAATTATATATATATATCATGAAGTGCTGGTTTCCGTTCGAAAATTAATCTTAGGTTTATTGTATATTTCTTTTCTAAAGAAGAAAATCATGAATATTAAACGTTATTAATTATTTATATATATATATATATATATTCATAACAAAGTAAGGGGAGTATTTGTCTCTATAAAATTTTGAATTATGTTAAGGGCTATATTTTCACGTTGTTTTTTTTTGTAATGTAAGAATGAATTAAAAAAAAAAAAAAAAGGTGTGATGGTAATTCAGTTGTATTTTCTTAAATAACCAGTTCTGCATTTCCCGGTTCGCTGATTCGGACCTTGGTAAAATATTCACAGTTGGTAAACTTTAAATATGGTGCCCGAAGAGATTTTTTTTTGGAAAGTGATTAAGTTCCCTTAGGTTAAATTAAATTGATTAATCTCAATTAGTTTGATTGAGTACAATTGGCTTCTGGAACAGGGACAATTTATATAATTATATAAATACAGCCCACTGGGAAAGCAGAACGGTTGTTTGAGGTAAAATAAATTTTTTTTTGCATACGTAAAATAGACGTATAGAATAAGGTTATGTCATGTTTTGTAGTATGAGTGAGCAGAACATTTTTTTTTCTTTTCTTAATTATGTATGACAAAATAATATTTTGCTAAGAAATATATAGAAAAAAATTTTAAGAAAAATGGCAGATAATAATGATATTAGTTTATCTGATAGTCAAACTGAAAGTCAAATAAATAACAATTCAAGTGAAATAGAATCAAGAATTATGGATGAAGGAATTCATTCAACGCCAATTCAGAATAAAAACTCAGATAACAATGATATGATGAAATATTTATGTAGCATGGTGTGCAGTATGAAAGAGAGTTCAGACAAGCAGCAGGCGATGTTAGAGTTAAAATTTAAAGAACAAAAGAGCGATTCTGACGCTAAATTCAATATGCAAAATTTAATAATCAATAACAAATTTGATGAATTAAAAAGTGAGATTAAAGAAATTAATAAACATTTAGAAAGCACTAACGAAACAATAAGAACCAGTTTAAATAAATTAGAACGGAGTGTTGAGAAGTTGGGTGACAATGTTTTAAGTATAACAAATATTAATAATGATGAAATAATGAAAGCTGTAGTATCAAATAGTGAAAACGATATTAATGACAATTCTGAGAGTATAGTGGGGGTGAAGAATAATGGAGAAACAAATGATGAAAATATAATAACAAATAGTACTAATGAAATTGTAGAATGTAGTGATTATGAGATGTTAATGAGTGTTTATGAAGTAGAGAGAGAGTGGAAAAATAATGTTGTAGTTGAATGGGGACAGAGGGCAAATTTTCCCCTTATTGTTTATAATGATGATGATGATTTAATGTTGTTTTTTCAGGGCAAGAGACCCTTATTGTTAAATGAATTAATGTTCTATAATGTTGTACCCTCTGTCCGAAATAATTGTGAGGATGTGATGTGGTGCTATGAAGAAAGAGAGTTATGTATTGAGAGTGAAATAGAACTATATAAGTTAGAAAGAAAGTATGATGAATTGAGAAAAATATTAGAAGGGGTGATGATGAATCATGTGAAATACGTATCTGTTGAAAGAGAGATAGAGAATAATTTTGATAATATCTTACCTAACTATAATGACTTACCTGACGTAGTAGTTGAAGAATATAAAAATGAGAAGACAATTTACCTGACATTAACAAATAACACTGATACAGACTGGACAATCATAACTTATGGTGACAAGATTTATAAGGGTATAATGGATAAAATAAAGTTGATGGGTTATTATGATAATGATACTGATAACAAATTGTATGTTGATAAAAATGATATATGTTACAAATATATCATATGACGATGGAGGTTGAACTAGATATCAGTGAATAGACATTTTTGAATACTGTAAATTTTGGTAATGACCTTGCTGATTTGGACATGTGAAGTGGGAAAATGGACCAGTTATTGACGTATACTTTGTAAATATAATGTAGGGAATTCATGTGTGTGTATTATGAAAGGTTAGAAAAATAATGTGTATATGTATTAGAAAATGTTGTGTTTTAATAATCAATTGAAGTTAAAACAGTTAAAATAAGTTGAGATTTTTAGATATTGTGATTGAATGTTATATGGTTGAATTTTATAAGGTAATTAAAGTGTTTGATGAGATTTTAATTTAATAATAATTAATAAATAAATGAATGTTAAATGGTTTATTTTGTGGAATATCATAATGGTTAAAAATAAATGTTAATAATAAATTTAGAAATTTTGAAAATCTGATTGCGACACAGAATAAATAAATAATGATGATAAATAAAAAAAAAAAGTTAATGAAAAATTTTCAAATACTAATGTTTATAAATTTTTATATGAATTACTTAAAAGGAAAAAATGGTTTGTTTAAATGTATGCTAATAATCCAGGTTGAGTTCTATTTGTGTATTATGTTATGTAATGTATTATACAAAGTGTGTGGGTGGAAGGTTGTAAATTTTGTATTTAATATTTTATGTCAATGATAGTTAAGCTTACATATAAAGGAGGGTAAAACACCATCCAAACTAATAATGTCATTGAAAATTCTTAAATTTAATATTACAAAAGATATTTTACTTGTGATTCCCCAAATTTTCGGGCGGTCACGGCCTCACCGAACCCTGATCGTGGAATTGGTTTAGCTTTAACAGCTATGGTTGGGGCTCATTGCGTCACGTTCTGCCTTAACTGGTCATAGCTGTTGTCGTTGTAAAGGTGTATTTTGAAATTTGATGGGGGGTAATAAAAGGGGAATCACCAAACTATGGAACAGCGGCTGCCACTCTGCCCGCGTAGGGGTAGCATAGACAGGTGGTAGAACCGTATTAGGGGCGCATAATTATAAACAAAGATATGATGATATCTAGTATTTTAAATGTAACGCAGAAGCAAGGACGCGGAGATGTAACATTCCTCCAAAACCTCAGTCCTTGTGGATGCAACTGGACGCCACAGTCCAGGGGGGGTCATAGTGTGTGTGGCTAGGAGGTTATCCAGATGGATAACGTATTAGAAATTTGCTATATTTGAATTAATAATGATGATTTGCTACTCAATAATTTTGTTTGAATTTAAAAAATAGATGCACTAAATACTTCTTATATTGTGTTTAATATGTCTTAGTGTGTTAATTGCATTTAGTATGTTAGGAATAAGAATTATAAAAATATGATAATATGTTTTCAATGTGTTTATAGATTTTAAAATAAAATGAAATGATAGGTAAAATTTTCAATGGGTTAAAAAGGATAGAAGTGGGTGATAGTAATTGTTTGAATAAAATGGTTGAGTCAGTTCAAGTTGAATTTTTGTGGGACATACAAATCTGTCCAAATTGAAGCCAAAGTTAAAGAAATAGTAGAGATGAAAATAATGTAATGTTGTTTTGAGTTAATGTATGTTATAGAATTTTGAGAAGTATAAGTGGAGACACAGTAGAATTGGAGAATTTATGTAGAATTTTGAGCGATATATTGTTTATTTTGTTGATGTTATTTTGTTGTAATTGTAGTGAGGTAATGAGATTGAGATTTTGGGGATGGCAATTTTGTAGTAGGGGTAGTGTAATGTGGGAGTCCGCAACATAAGGGTTGGGACAGGATTTGGTATAGTTTTAGTAGAGACGGGGCCGCCTTAGGTAGAATCCAGGGGCCAGAGAACGGGAATTGAGCTTTTGGGGGGGGGGAAACACGTATCCTATGTACAAAGGGTTAGAGAGTATTTTTTTTATATATTGAGAGAAGGTGGCGATTGGAGTTAAAATAGTAAGTAGTTAGAGGTAGAGAAGGGTTAGTAGATTTTTGATAGAGGGGTGTCATACTAGTTAAAGATTTTGTAAGGGAACGTTAGAGTAATAAAAGGGGAAGTTTATGAGTAAATGCCAAGTTGATAAAGTAAATTATAATGAATAACGTAGAATCACCCAAATTAAGGAAATGGAATAATGATTGCCATGATTGAAAAAAAAAAAAAATTTTTGAGAAACGAATTAATAAGAGTAAATCAAGTTTAAAAGTAATTTTCTGATTTTATATGCCAACTTAATGATGTGAAGTGTATAAATTTTACATACAAATTGTTTATTTTAAGATGTTTTCTTATGTTATGATGTATTATTATGTTATATTAGATGTTTTGATATGTTAGGAATAAGTAAATGAAAACAAAACCAGTGCTTCTTAGCGCAAACCAGCACCGCTAGGGGGGAACAGATCAGTTGGGGATATGGTGTTGTATAAGGCCGCTATTTGGTATGTTGATTTGTTGTTTCAGTGTTTGGTGGTGCTGTGGCGGCGGACCTGAGCTGGCCTGCGCGTCAGAGCAGGGGCGTTCAGTATCTGTCTGACTCTACGGTGTTGGGATCTCAAGAGAGAAGTCCAGTATTGTCATGCAGATGCGGTCACAGTCACCGGACCAAGGGTGAGTTGATTATATTTTTGTAAACCGTACAGGGGGTTGTGGCGACATATCCTGGCTGATCCCTCTAGCAAGTATGAATGTGTCAATGAGATTTTTTATGCTTCGGCATACAATATCTCATTGAGGGGGTATTGTAGCGGGGCATTTTTGGGCATACCTGGGGTAATAACATAATTTGTATTTTTTCATAAATAAATAATAATTAACTTGTTGAGTGATAGGAAAAAATTTTATAACCGAGAGGTAAATTTGTTATTTTGGAGCGATCGCAACCGTGGCTACACTGCTGTTGACTTTATGAATGCAGACTTATTTAATAATATTGTGTGGACCGTTTTAATAACAGACAAACTGTGCCAAAGTCAAATCAAGGACGAACACGAAACCAGTAAACAACATTGTCAACAAGTTATATAACTGACGATCAGGCGATCGTTACGTCAGCGCGTGACATAACGGTGTGTGTCACCAGTTTCGTCAGACACACAGAACAAAGAGTCAGTCGCAAAACAACATCTGAATTCAACAGACGCTAGCAACTGTGCGTTCGCCGGATTTGGGCGAAGTTTGGTGTGGCCCGCAAAACCAATAGAATGTGAATAATATATTTCAAAATGTGGCTAAACATTCAAAATTCTTATTAGAATGTGATTAACAGTTTTATCCATAATATAACAATTCGGAAATCATGTAATAAAGTGAAAGTGTGCACTGAAAACGATGTGACGTCGTCGGGACTAAAACTCGGACTCGAGGCAGATAAGTCTTACACAACATTACCAAAATTTATTATCTTTGTCAGGAATTCAAAACCCATGGGGAAGATTAAAACAAAATGGGAGTCTAAGGGGAAAATTTTAAAATGGATTGAATGTGAGAGTGTGTGAGGGGTTTTGTTTAATTATATATATATCATGAAGTGCTGGTTTCCGTTCGAAAATTAATCTTAGGTTTATTGTATATTTCTTTTCTAAAGAAGAAAATCATGAATATTAAACGTTATTAATTATTTATATATATATATATATATATTCATAACAAAGTAAGGGGAGTATTTGTCTCTATAAAATTTTGAATTATGTTAAGGGCTATATTTTCACGTTTTTTTTGTAATGTAAGAATGAATTAAAAAAAAAAAAAAAGGTGTGATGGTAATTCAGTTGTATTTTCTTAAATAACCAGTTCTGCATTTCCCGGTTCGCTGATTCGGACCTTGGTAAAATATTCACAGTTGGTAAACTTTAAATATGGCGCCCGAAGAGATTTTTTTTTGGAAAGTGATTAAGTTCCCTTAGGTTAAATTAAATTGATTAATCTCAATTAGTTTGATTGAGTACACCATCCGACTTCTTTTGTTTGGGGATCTCAAGGGAACACCACATGGGTTTACAAGAAACAAGAAGCAAAACACAAGTGTGAGAAAAATGGCACTTTCAAAGCAAAGAATTCTTCGCTGTTGGCACAAAAAGTCTACAAGAGCACTGTGAAAAGTATACAATTCTTGCTGAGGAATTATGCTGGAAAACAAGTACATCGCTAAGTTTATTGAAATAAATTGTATGAAACAGTGTCCTTACTTATGACTAATGGCACCATGCAAAGTACCATCCATTGGGCTATGCCACCATGAGATCTTACACAAGTATCTATTATAATTAAAATCTGTCAAGTATTGTAAGAAAATATTACTTAACATCATCTACTGCTTAGTTGTTGGAATGATTATCTGAACAATGTACATGATACTTTACAGTACGAATGCCCAGCACACAGCCTGATGGCGAGATGTGGCTCACAAATGGAATTTATGACACACCCAAACATAGTTTCCATAATGACTGTTAAGTGGAACATTTTTTGTGTGCTCAAAACATAGAAAACTGCCATGTTCTGATAGAATAAATACAGAATTAATCAAATATAGTAGTTTCTCAATCAAATGACGACTTTTACATTTACTTAATATATGCTGGCTATCTTGACAGATCCCTCAAATTGGTTAAGAGGCCCAAATGTTATATCAAGGAAGGGGGTAGAAACAATTCCAACAATTATAGGGAAATCAGTTTATTAAATGCAACTTATAAAAAGTACGCCAAGATAATAAACGACAGGTTATCGAGAATTGCTGAGAGTCTGATATTAGACGAACAACATGTTTTTCAGAGGGGAAGATCCACAATTGAAATCTTTATGTTAACACAAATAGTGGAAAGGTAAACTTCATTTAAAGCAGAGACAAATTTTGGTTTTGTGGAACTTGAAAAGCATTTGACAAGTTGGATAGAAGCGACATATGGCGGATAACACAGAGAAGAGTATATCGTATTAATTTAATAAAGGTAATTAAAAGTTTATATAATGGAACACAGATACGGATAAAACTAACAGATATTCAGAGCCCACTGAAATAACCGAAGGTTTTTTGGCAAGGCTGCAGTCTCTCCCCCGTTTTATTTAATATTTACATCACTGATGCCATAAGGAAATGAAAATGAAACGCCATCAAAGGATTATACTTAGCGAAAGGATTTCATTTAAATATCTTAATGTGTGCAGGCAATCTTGTGATCATCCAAGAGAATAAAAACGACCTTCAAACGATGTTTTATCTTGATAATATTGTATCTGATTATAACCAAACCATTTCCTTATCTAAAACAAAAGTTATGGCTTTCTCTGGGGCAAAATCACATTAGAACGAATCATATTGCCATACAGGACTCGCCAATAGAATAAGTGTCAGATTTCAAATACCTACAGTTCAGCATTACATACCAAGATGGTAAAGAGTTTGAAAGCAAATTTAGTCTATTCCAATCGCTTTGTGGATGTATTATTAAAGAAGAAAGCAAGAAAGTACTGCAACTGAAATATTATAATGCAATGGCCATACCGCAACTCTACTGGATTAGAAAAGCAAAAAATATGTCTGGAATGCATGGGGCAGAAATGAGGTTCTTGACAACAGGAAAGGGTTGTACCACTAGAGATCTTGTCAGAAATCATCATATCAGAATGGAACGAGGCATAGCGGAAAGCCTAAATGATAAAATCTCTGTGTACAAATCTGAGTGGTTACACATGGAGAGAATGGATTAACTGGATTTCCCAGCAGAGCCCTTGACTATTGTCCATGGGAGAAGAGAAGCATAGGAAGATCCTGTAAACGGTGGTTTGATAAATTCCATTCATCGACTGGAACAAGCTATTAGCCTAAGCCATACAGGATGATAACAAGGACATTGTTTTTGGATTTCTAAGTAACTAAGACAATAAGTGAAAAACAATTTTCCGTTAAGTTAGAGCAAAACAGATATAACATAAAGCCCAATAGTTATCTTTGCATAAGTTCCTTGCTAAACATACTTTACTTACATAGCTTTAACATAAATAGGAAATACAAAAAAGTTACACCATTATGAGAATCATCCAGCAGATTTTTGTTCTGTGAATCATACACATGTGCTTCCAGTATGTCAGTCGACTATTTACTGTGACTTTGTTAACAGGGTCATTCCAAATCAAATCATCCAGCCAGAACAAAATTTTTTACCCCACCCTCTCAGATTTCCATGAAATTTTTTTTACAGCATCTATGGACAAATATAACAACCCGTATTTTTCATTTTTGCCAAATTCGCTTTAGTTTTTTTAATGATTTTTTGAAAAAAGTTCATTTTTAGCCAATTTTTTAGTCGCGGCACGAGATCTATAGATCACTTTTCTATAAAAACTCTACTTGTATGGTTATTATTTAATATTAAGTTATGAAACTCACAATACTTACTTGAAATTTCACAAGAATTCCAAATATAAAGTCAAAAATAACACTTAGACTCATATAAACTTGTTTTTCCACTTCAAAGTTGACAATTGTGAATTTTTTTCCTCCATGCCGGCTTTTATGTAAATGTTTATAACTTTTTTCTGTCTGATCCTATGAGGCTAAAAAAGGTCTCATTTGAAAGAGGATGAAATGTAATATAATAGCATAAAATAAAAGTCATGGGTATTTAATGACATCATTTTATAATTTAAGTACAAAGTTTATATTTGATATTTCATTGAAATATTTTGCATAGTACCCTATCTTGTGTGGCCAATGAGAATTTTTTTTACTTAAGGTATGCTTATATTTTTCTGTACTAAACCCTTCAGTTAAAATTAGGCTTATCAGTGTAACAAGGCCTAACTACCTGTCAAAACTAAAAAAATATAGATTTTAAAGAAGATTTGTCTGTATTTTAAAAATAATAACCTGTTTAGGTATTCACTTGTTGAGTTAGCTTACCTTTTCAGTCTTAAATGGTATTACAGGATATTTATAATATATACAGGTGCTTCTTCATTAATGAAACTTAATTTTTCCTTGCCCAGGCAGCATTAATATTTTGAGTACTTTTTTTGGAGTCTGAAAAGCATTCGGCCCACCTAAGTACTTAATTCAGGTACATCTATGCAGCAAATTATGCTTGTAAAAGGGACCCAGCACTTATCCTTTCTCCCAACATTTCTGTGTTCAGGCTAAAAAAATGTTTTTGAGTGAGGATGCATAAAATTGATGTAAGCATCTTGGCTGTCATCATCTAGCTCCAAAATTAGTTCAATATAACACTTTGCTTTATAGGCATAGGATGAAATGTACTATAATAGCATAAAATAAAAGTCATGGGCATTTAATGTCACCATTTAAATTTAAGTACTAAGTTTACATTTGATATTTCATTGAAATATTTTGCATGACTGACTTACAACAGGGCAGGACTACAAGTTACAACATGAATACCACATGACTGTACAGGCAGCCAGTCAGAGGTACATTAATCGTATTGTTTAAATTAGCAGCCATCCTTACTATTTCTATTATGAATTTGCTAACTGCTATAATTTTTATTGTTCGACTAAGCTTTTCGTCATCACTGACATCAGGTTGCACATCTTCAGGTTGTTTAAGACCTGAAGATGTCAGTGATGACGAAAAGCTTAGTCGAACAATAAAAATTATAGCAGTTAGCAAATTCATAATAGAAATAGAGAGGTACATTAAGCCTCAGCTTGCTCTGTGGCACTGGTTGTGACAGTTGCAGTAGCATACAAACAGTGCATAATTAGTTCATTGTAAAAAAGTGTATACATTGTTTGAAGTGGTTTTATGTAAAATAGTTTTTTTATAATCTATAAATTTATACAGTGTAATAGGAGACAGTAGGGTTTGGAACAAACATACAAACTACAGTGAGTAGTCTGATTCATGTGATTCTGGTTCAACAATCATTTTGTCTGATTTAGTACTATTAAGTTTCATTGATAACCATTAATGTGCAGTTTAAAACAAAGATTTATTTCTTTATTACTGTACTATCTATGTATAATCATGAGTTCAGATGAAGAGTTGTTAGTACCTAAAGAACAGTGTTATGTGGTGCTGATCACTCATTCTGTTTGTCACAACACAAATTTTAGAGATGAGAAAGAAATACTGTTGGTTTCAAATTTACCAGATGAAGTTAAAGCAATTCTTATGGAGGTTAGGAAAAACATTGACACCTAGTTACAATTTATGTTTACATCATTATCTCTACTATACTGAATATTATGAAAATAACCAAAAAAGTGTTTGTGACCCAAGAATGTCCACAAAAAGGTCATCAAAGCACGTTTAAGACCAACATCTCTTAAATATGCTAAAGAAGTAAAAAGAAAAAAAGAAATAATATTAATTCCTGGAAAAAATATTTGTGACAACTGTAGAAAGAAATTGCCGTATAAAGATCAGATTTGTACACCAGAAGAAATGTTCAAGATTTGTGACCAGCATTTTTCAAAAATAACATTTCAATTCATCAATACAAACAATGTAAAAAAATGTAGAACCTATGTTAACTTTACACGTTTTAGTGATCATAAAACTGTTATTGGCACAAGGTCCTTCCATTATTTCCAACCACTACCCAAAACCGAAATAGCAGCAAAACGTATCAGCAGTGACAAAGATTTTTCCTTAAGATATAGCTTTTCACAAGAACTGCAACTTCCAAATCTCCAACCAAATACCTATGTAGGCTGTGTCTATGAAGAAGAAAATGTTATATTGTACTAATTTTGGAGCTAGATGATGACAACCAAGATGCTTACATCAATTTTATGTATCCTCACTGGCCATCAAAAACTTTTTTTTGGCCAGAACACAGAAATGTTGGGAGAGAGGATAAGTGCTGGGTCCCTTTTACAAACATAATTTGCTGCATAGATGTACCTGAATTAAGTGCTTAATGCTTAGGTGGGCCGAATGCTTTTCAGACTATCCAAAAAAAGTATTCAAAATATTAATGCTGTCTGGGCAAGGAAAAATTAAGTTTCATATCAATCAAGAAGCACCTGTATATATTATAAATATCCTGTAATACCATTTAAGACTGAAAAGGTAAGCTAACTCAACAAGTAAATACTTAAGCAAGATATTATTTTTAAAATACGGACAAATCTTCTTTAAAATCTATATTTTTTTAGTTTTGACAGGTAGTTAGACCTTGTTACACTGATAAGCCTAATTGTAACTGAAGGTTTTAGTACAGAAAAATATAAGCATAAATTAAGTAAAAAAATTCTCATTGGCCACACAAGATAGGGTACTATGCAAAATATTTCAATGAAATATCAACTATAAACTTTGTACTTAAATTATAAAATGATGTCATTAAATACCCATGACTTTTATCTTATGCTATTATATTATATTTCATCCTCTTTCAAATGAGACCTTTTTTAGCCTCATAGGACCAGACAGAAGAAAGTTATAAACATTTACACATAAAAGCCTGCACGGAGAAAAAAAATTCACAATTGCCAACTTTGAAGTGGAAAAACAAGTTTTATATATGAGTCTAAATGTTATTTTTTACTTTATATTTGGAATCCTTGTGAAATTTCAAATAAGTATTGTGAGTTTCATAACTTAATATAAAATAATAACCATACAAGTAGAGTTTTTATTGAAAAGTGCTCTTTAGATCTCGCGCCGTGACTAACAAATCGGCTATAAATGGACTTTTTCAAAAAATCATTTTAAAAAAACTAAAGCGAATTTGGCAAAAATGAAAAATATGGGTTGTTATATTTGTCCATAGATCCTGTAAAAAAAATTTCATGGAAATCTGAGATGATTTCCCCCCCCCCTGGTGAACACCCCTGGATGATTTGACTTGGAATGACCCAAAGTACGAAAAAGATAAGATGATATAGCAGTTATGCCATAAAAATAAATGTTAATGATGTGGTTAATGACAATAATGACTGGAAAACAACACTAATCAATGTATACCAATCAAAATGAAACACATATAAATAAATCAACATAAAATTCTAAAATAATTATGCGCAAGTATTAAGAAAGTAGTAATAATAGTAGTACCAACATTAAGTACCATAATATCAATTATATAAACCTTCACATGACCAACAATCATTATATTGATTATGAACTTAAAATGATGCAAAACTGTTAACAGAAAAATTGTTAACAATTCCAATACTGAATTTCAAAACATTAGTTCACATTGTGAATCCTAACTTTTGTCATGGCAGTGAAAAATGAAAGATACAATAATTATTATTAATATTGGTTTTACTTTCACTGTAAACTTACTTGGTTTATTCACTCGGACAATGTTTCGGAGTGGTGTTCTCCTTCTTCAGTGAGTTCGGATACGGAATGTGCCAAGTTGTCGGTAATTTTAAGTGCAACGGTTTTTTGGTTAACAGGTTGTGTGTGGGTGGGGGTGGAGGGGATTGGCGCCGGAGTTTGAATTGTTGTTTATTACTGTGTCGTATAGTTTGTTTGATTTAAATTGTAAATAGTCATTGAGTATGTTGTTTGGTTGTGTTTTGTTGTGTTTGTATATTTCAAATTGTTCTGTGGTGTTAAGTTTACAACTTTTGGGTAGGTAGTGTAAGATTTCTAGGTTGTTTTTTATATTGGTGTAACTGTGGTTTTCTGTCTGGATGTGTGTAGCAAATGTGGATTGTATGTTATTATTGGTTAGTGCTTTGGTGTGTTCAGAAAATCTGGAAGAAAAAGATCTTCCTGTCTGGCCTATGTAGAACTTGTTACAAACATTGCATTTTAATTTATATACACCTGTTTTGTCAATTGTACAGATATTTGTACAAATATACAGATATTTGTCAATATCTTTGTTTGTGCCGTTGATGTATCTTTTGATGGTGTTGTTGGTTCTGTATGCTATTTTGTAGTTGTATTTTCTGAACATACTCAACATACTCAATGACTATTTATAATTTAAATCAAACACACTATACGACACAGTAATAAACAACAATTCAAACTCCGGCGCCAATCCCCTCCACCCCCACCCACACACAACCTGTTAACCAAAAAACCGTTACACATAAAATTACCGACAACTTCGCACATTCCGTATCCGAACTCACTGAAGAAGGAGAACACCACTCCGAAACGTCGTCTGAGTGAATAAACCAAGTAAGTTTACAGTGAAAGTAAAACCAATATTAATAATTATTATGTGTGTAAACAAAGAAGTGATGAACATTCAAAATAATTTCAATACAATAATTACTTAGGATGAGTCAACTAACTAGACACAATTTTAAAATATTTGTATCGATTTCCTAAACAAAACTTATTGTAATCTTCAGGGCTTGTATACACTGTCACCACAAAGACTACTTGAAAACTTATTGTGTGTGTGTGTGTGTGTGCGTGCGTGCGTGTGTGCGTGTGTGTGTGCGTGTGTGTAAATAAGTGTGTATATATTATATAATGTATATATTAGGAAAAACCCTGCCAGGCTGTCTCTATCATTCTTAGGTCCTTCAGCAAATTTTAGTTTCTTGGGATCAGATTTTTGGGATCGAAAGTCAAAGAAAAATTACTAGAACTGATGCAATCAGCGTAGCAGAAGATTGTTCAAAATGAAGTTCACCTGCATATAGGGCTTTTAAAGAATATTAAACAACAATAAGAATTATTATGCACATATTATTATCATAACACTTATGTGCTTGTTAACAGTATCTTAACAATTTGCTTGTTATACGCTATCTTAACAGTATCATTATGCTTATATTAACATGCTGACAATACGCCCTTAAAATGACCGTTTTAAATCCAGAATGAGCCTTTTTTTGCATCTAGTTAAAATGCTGTAACTTCTAAGTGATACAGTAAAAGTAAATGTTACTTATATAAGTCATCAAGATTGAAGTACGGTGTCCTATTCAAAATGTTGTGTGCTGTATATGATTTTGGTGTGTAAGCTGTCTGTAACTGGTTTTAAAAATCTATATTGTGGGAGAAAGATGAAATTGGCCGAGACATGTATAGTTACAGAAACTCGCAATGTTAGTGTTATTTGTTATAAATACGTTAAACAATGTGTTAATAATGTTCCTGATATAATCAATTTATGTTTTCCATAATTTTTTTAATTATTGAATTCATTTAAAACATGACTCTGAACACACTGGAATTTCCATATAACCTGATGAACAACTACTGCAACAATTACACATGTCACTACACGCAATCTACTGGGTAGTTTAGGATCTATGGAACTGGCTTTCTTTCAAAACAGCTATAAGGAATATTTATGCACAAATCACCATATAGATAAACAATGACAGTGCCAGATGACAACTGATGTCAATTGGCATTTTTGGAAGTTTTCAAAAGGACACCATTGACATTCATCAATATCAAGGTGTTATTAGTAAGATACAAATTATTATTAGATATAATAATAAAAGCTATTAATAATAAAATAATAATAGCTATTATTACATTAAAAATATATTAATATAATACTACTAAGTGTGTGAGCAAGCTAGAACTCTATTCTTATTACATTTAAAATATATTAATATAATACTACTAAGTGTGTGAGCGTGCATGTGCACGCACGCACACACGTGCATGTGTCCAGACATTATAATTATTATACATTACAAATATATAACAGAATAATAAAACATATAAATAGTAACACTTATTATTGTTTGCTTAAAATTTTGATGACAATGAATGACAACTGACGTCCTTTGAAAACTTTCGAGAATGCCAACGGATTTCAACTGACATCCTGCAGTTTCACCGTGTTTCTATACGGTACTGTGTGTATAAATACATGTTTGGAGCTGTTTTAAAACAAAACGTGTTCTTATAATATTTAAATCACCTGCTACATTGCATTGGCATTCATTTTTGTAAAAACAGCTGATGAAAACTCAATGTTTGCGACATGTAAAATTCCACAGTGCATGGAGCCATGTTTTAAATCATTTGACTAAAAAAAAATAACAAAAATGTAAATTTATAAAACTGATTATAGTACAAACATTGTGTAACAATATGTTTAACATGTTAATGACAAATAATGATAGCATTGTAAGTTTTTAGTAACTACATGTGTCCAGGCGAAGTTTCTTATTTTCCCAAAACATCCATTTTTTTCAAAAAGTAATTACACGCAACACACACCTAAATCATATACAGCATATAACACTTTAAATAGGAGATATAGATCTTTATAAAGATATAGGTTACACAAATTTTTACTGTATTGGATAAAAGCTATAGCATAAAAAAATTATTCATGAAGGTTACAGCATCAATGTGTTAAAACATTCATACATATTCAGGAAAATGCAATACATATTGCATTGCCCATGTTTAGGCCCTGAAAGTAACAATAAACTTTGTCAAAAATCTGACACAAATATTTTCAAACTGTGTCCAGTTAACAGACCACATCTCCCTGAAATTGTCAAATCAAATTCCAGTACACACTTTAACCCCAACTATACACACTAGTCTCTACATAACAAGACAAATTCAGTTTCCACAGCCCCTGCTTACCATCATATTCAGGGAAGTAGTCTACTAGATGTGAATACATGATTTTTTCCTCTAATAAATCTTTTTTGTTGAGGAAAAGAATCACCGATGAATGTTGGAACCAAGGATATGTGATGATCGTTTTAAATAAGGCCTTCGACTCTTCCATTCGGTTCTGAAAACAGGCAAAACAATAAACATATAAATTATGGAAAAATTTTGCTAAATCTGACACATAATAGTAACAATTACAGTAAAGCCCCGATTATCTGCGAGCGGATGATCCGCGGTGCGTATTATCCGCGAGTGCCGCAAAAAATTTTTTTAATTATGAACCTCAAAAAAACCAATTTTAATCCAAGCCAACAACAGGGAAAATACAATAGGCCCTACAGTGCGAAGGTCGAAAATTTCTGACAGGTTTATTGTGCATCGTAATCCTATAGGCCTTCTCGGAATTTTGTTTTGGCTCTTGCTCTTTTGTTTTGGTCAAGTTCACTAACCTTCCCCCTCTACGTACATATTCTCTCAGTCTGCCAGTGGTGTCAGTTGTCAGTAAGCGTGCTTAGTGATCAGTTCGTTAGTTCCTGAAATTAATAATGGCTGAAAAACGAAAGAAGGTTGTGTTAACGATTGCACAAAAACTTGAAATGATTTCTAAAATAGAAAATGGCGCTTCAAGGAAGCAGATGTGTTTGAATTACGGGATCGGGGAAACAACAGTGCGAGACGTTTTAAAGCAAAAAGACAAACTGTTAGCCTTTGCATCAGTGTCGGACAGTGCTTCTGGGATGAAAAAACGAAAAACAATGAAGAAATCGACCTATAATGAACTTGACTCAGCATTAGCGGAATGGTTAGCTCAGGTGCGAAGTGAGGGCACCCCCGTGTCTGGTCCTACCATTGCAGCTAAAGCAAAAATCTTTTTTGATTTGTTAGGGCTGGAAGGAAATTTTGATGCGTCGTCCGGTTGGTTACATCGTTTTAAGAAACGTCATGGAATTAGAGAGATTGGTCTACACGGAGAGAAGCTGAGTGGTGATCAACAAGCAGCTGATGATTTTCAACGTGATTTTGAAGAGTTTGTGTTGTCTGAATATCTGTCATATGAACAAATTTATAACGCTGATGAATCAGGGCTTTTTTGGAAGTGTCTTCCCACTCGTACTTTAGCATTTGAAAGTGAACATCAAGCGGCAGATCACAAAAGTAGCAAGGAAAGAATTACAATCTTGCCATGCAGCAACGCTGCGGGTAGTCACAAACTTAGGCTTCTTGTAATCGGTAAATCTAAGAAACCGAGGTCTTTTAAGGGGACAAGAGCAGAAAATTTACCAGTTGATTATTTCAACCAAAAAAAAGGTTGGATGAACCAGCAGATTTTTCAAGAATAGTTTGAAAACATTTTTGTGCCTCAAGTACGTAAACATCTTGACTCAAAAAATTTGCCAAAGAAGGCTGTTTTGTTAATTGACAACGCGCCTTCACACCCAGCTACATGTGTGCTTAAATCTTCTGACGGGCAAATCTTCGCAAAGTTTTTGCCCCCAAATGTTACTGCGCTGATACAACCTATGGACCAGGGAGTCATTGCAACCATGAAGAGAACATACAGAACAAAGTTGTTACTGTCAAAAATCGAAGAAGGCTGCAATCTCAAAGAATTTTGGAAGAATTATACAATTTTGGATAGCATTTACGATATTGTGTCTGCATGGGATCTGGTGGTGTAATATTGTGCCGTTGGTCTTCAAAGTGTTGACCAAGTTATACCTGTACAATTTTATGGTTATATAGTAGCCATTTATTGGAGACTGTCTACAATTAAATTTGTTGTGATTTGTATTTGCAGAATACTGAATATTAATTTGTAATTTAGTGCCACAACAAAATGAATTCATTTTGGTTCAATCCACTTAGTGGAAATGTATTATAACGTATCAAAACATGTAATAAGGCTTGCAGTGGAGACAGTCTGCGGTTTCCTTGACACAGCAACCTAATTACCATATACTGAATATAATCTTGTGTTATATTACTAGTGATTCAATGCATTGAAAAACAAAGATGCCATAATTATGATTAGCCATTATTACACAGCAGAAGCAAATATGTGAAGTTTTTAGTGTCAGTGCCATAGCCCCCCTTTGGGGGGGGGGGGTTAGCTTTATATAAAAGAAAAAACAATTTAAGACTAATCAACACAAATATCTTCAAAATGGCTGAAATGAGTCCCATTAAAGCAAACACAATAAAATATGCGTTATTGAAACATTTTTTATTAAATACTTACAGATTGAATCGATAAAAAAATTATAAAACAGCCTGAATATTAAGATTAACAAAATACGTCAACTTTTTTTACCCTCTGGAAGGGGGGAAGACCCCCCCTCCAAATATCCCCTGCTTAGTGGACAAGTATTCATCTAATTTACTTCTTCCATTTCAAAGTTAAAATAACAATAACATTTAACATTGATCAAAAATTCATGATAAACATCAGTTGTTGTAATCACCCACATAAGACTAATTACTCAAGCCTAACACCCTTTACCATTATTGACATCCTTGAAGCTTATCCAGCCTGGTCTGTAATGTCACACAAGAACTGTAAACTGAACACAACACATGTTTACATAAACAAGAACATAAAAAACAACATTACCTCGTTTTCAGATTCAAACAAAATCTGGTCGTATTCACTAAGCGCCACTAGAAATATAATAGACGTGACATTTTCAAAGCAGTGAATCCACTTTCTTCTTTCTGACCGCTGGCCTCCTACGTCCACCATCCTGCAAAATAGTTTTATTTTTATTAACACAACTGTTCACAGTTAGATATTATCATGCACACATGTACTAATCACAGTTTATATTTTATATATTAATATAATATATTATACATTAATATTATAACAGAGCATGGCATGAAGTCAGTTCAAGAAGAGTACAAAACACTTCAGTTTCTAAACGTTAACATACTGATTGTTATAACCCTCTTCACTGTAGTAACACAATAGTGTTTACATAATTGTATTTTTTTTATTTTTTAGAATTAATGGTCTGAAACTCCTGATCAACAGAGTAACCAAAATGTTCTTTTTTAGAAAAAAGACCAAGTTGATTGCCTATTAGTTTTCCAAATTTAAATCCGAATAATTCACCATTGTTACCATTTAAAGACTAGTAACACGTTTAAAAACATAAGGTGTCTTAAATGTTCGTTAAGAAGAGATTGGAAGGAGCACATATGAGCAAAACAGTGCACACGGACGCACACTTACAATAATTTTGTATTAGCTTTTAATACTTTCAGAGAATTTAAATGTCTATAAATTTGCTGTACGTCCCAACAACCACAATTCTATGAGCAGCACTTTAATCTCTGTGACAACACTTGCTTCTTCATATCTGGGCTTAGGCATGCAGCTGTATCAGCTTCAAAGAGCCTCTCACCATTCTGACAACTCTTCTTTCTTGTGGCATATACGTCATTACCCATCAAGGCAATCTATTGTGCGACATTCTCACAACACAATACCTCCAGTATTTTCTCTGCAAGTACCTTCTTTTTCTCCAGAACAGCATTTCTACATATATGTTTTATATATTGTGAGACAGACAATATGCCTGACAAGCAAAGAAAAAAATGTTTATAAGGACAAGGGAAATAAGAGATGAATAGGAGCAAGTTTTGAAGTAGAAGAAACGCCGAAATGAGAAGATACCACAAAGGAGGAAGGTTTGAAAATGCATTTGATAAGAGTGAATAGAGGCAGGGAGCTGTAAATAAAGGTAATACAGTAAACCCTCGATTTAACAGACTAATTGGGGCTGAGGGGTGTCCGTAAAATCGAAAGTCCATTAAATTGAAAATTTTGTTTTTTGAGGATATATTTAAATCAAATAGGCCTATAACACTTGAAATTTTAATACTATTAATATCATGCGAATACCGTATTGTTCCGAATACAAGCCGCACTTTTTCTCCTAAAAACATGGTCGCTAATTTGGCCTGCAGCTTGCATTCGCGCGCTAACAAAATTCGAAGTTATACCTGACTTCTGGCGGGACGAACGCTTTTGTTATCTATGAGTTGTTTACTGTCTAAGCAACAGCAGTTTGCCTGGCTGTAGTTACTCTGGCGTTATGATTGATGACTACAACCGAATGTTTCAACACCAAACTGAAGAAAGAATAGGAAGATAAAGTGTAAGTTCGTGCGCACGCGCGCGTGCTCGCACCCTTCTGTAGGCAGCAAGACAAAGGATGAGGTAGAGGGGGTGTGAGTAACATGTTTCTAAATAACGGGTAAACTGCCAGTGTGGTTTTCTATTGTAACAGCGACAACATCGCTTATCTGTACTTTTTCATTCGGCGTTTTTGTAGTATGTTTGCGGTATGAGTGATATTGTGGAGACTAAAGGCACACAGTCAAATCAAATTAAACGTAACCCATATGATGCGACTTATAAATTAATTGTGATACAAAATGTAGAAAAAACATGCAGTCGCGAAGCCGCAAGGAAATTCTATATTGATGAATCCTGTATTTGACGATGGAGAAAACAGAAGGAATGACTTTTAAATGCAAATACTGCGCGACGAGCATTCGCAGGACCTCAAGTTGGGCGTTTTGTAGCAGTAGAGTCCAGCGTCTGTGAATACGTACGGCTTTTAAGAAGGCAAGGACTCCCTGTCACTAGACATGTTTTAAAATTAAAAGCTTTAGAAATCGCAGAAGAATTAACAATCTCCGGTTTCAAAGCCAGCTTCGGGTGTATAAGACGAATGATGCGGCAAAATGGATTTGCGCTTAAATGACGTACATCACTCGCGCTAAAACTACCAAGTGACTACGAAGAAAAACTACTACAGTATCAGCGGTTTGTCATTCATATACGCAAGAAGCATAATTATTCACTTGAACACATGGGAAATGCTGATGAAACACCCGAATTTTTTATTTTTTACTTCCGTATATTTACGGTGGACCAAAAGAGAACCAAATCTGTAACAGTAAAGATTATGGGAAATGAAAAATTACGTGCCACTGTAATGCTTGCTGTATTAGCCGATCGACGAATATTTCACAGTGAAATAAGATATATATCAGTGTATATTGTTCAGTGTTAGTCGGCGTGATGTTTTCCACTGAATGTATGCGACGCCTGCGTCAACAACGACAACGCAAAGACAGGGATCGTGAAGAATTAAATGAATTCTTGATGAATACTCCGTTCTCATCGAATACAATTGAAGATGAGAAAATTTGCGTGTTTCAAAACAAGAAGAAAAGAAAAGAATGCTGCGATAGCCAAGCAATATCGCCAAAACAGGAGAGTCTGCAGTTTTTTTTCCCCCCAAAGTCTGTTAAACCGAGGTCCGTTAAATCGAGGGTTTACTGTAAAGGCTTTATATGGAAAACAAAATTGTAATTGAGACAGCAAGACAGACCACACTCCTAGTCTGGGGCTGATCAATTGTGGAGTATGACAAGATTGCCCATTATCACATTCTCCTTTTAATTTATATATAGGCAGTATCATACACAACTGCCAGATGAATCTTCCAGAGCATTTTATGATTTGTAACTCTGCAGCTGACATGTTGTTTGCTGATGACCAGGCTGTCCTGTTGAACTTGGAAAGCTGCCGGCAGATAGCTGTACACTCATTGGATTGAATCTGCAAGGATTTTGGATTAGATTTCCATAGTGAAGACCAAGGTATTCACACAGAGCTGATCTCATACAACCAAAAATTGTTGTAGAGGGTACTGTAATAGAGCAGGTCAGTAATTTTGGATATCTGGACTCTGGACTATATAATGTGTCTTACACTACAAACAATGCCATTGTTTACAATGCCACATAAGTTACATAAGTTCAACCATATGTGCAGAACCATCAGGAGAACTCTAAAATCAACAAACAAACAAAGACATCTGAAGTTCCACAGGTGATGGGTCCTACTTCTCTATAGGTCTGGGAATTGGACTTTCATGAAGTCTCAGGCCAGTCATATTCAACTGGCTGAAATGAGATTTCTCTGCATGTGGCAGGTCTACACTCCAAGATCATAGAAGAAATGCAGATATATGGCAGGAACTGATTATTATGAGTATACATTGCCCGATATATGCTAAAATGTTTGGAACATCCTGACCAAATGGATGGCTGCCACATCCCCAAACAACTACTGAATTATAAGCCGAAAAGACAGAGAAGTGTAGGACTTCCCGAAGAAGCGGTGGAGTGACCAGCTCTAGTCTATCTGCTTGAAGCTGGAACAAACCATTTTTGAGTTAATCCTTGTTGGAAATTATGATCATGATGATAGAGGAAAGAAGGATCAACTGTAAGGAGGACTGCTTACTGGAAAGCAAGCAGAGCAAGAGGAAGAGGGAGGTCAACAAATTGAAAGAGGAGAAAGGAACTAAGGATGTGAAAAGTATGGGAGTTGTAAGGAAGAGAGGGAATAAGTACGCACAGGAAAAGTTGGAAAAACTATTTGAACAAGCAAAAGCACATAAACATATAAGAGATTATAGGAAAGAAACTGTGACAAGGACTGATCCAGCACAACAAATGGGTCTGAGAAACTCAATAAATTAAGAGACCACTATTACACAAGGAATGTATGCTACTGTCGTATATATTCTGCATAAATGTTACACCCACCTGTACTCAAAATCAAAACGTATCTCACATGGTAAGATTTTGCATCACGTTGTTAATAACATATGGTTCTCTAAAGATTGTGTAACAACACAACATAAATATTAAACAAACGTGTAACAATACTGTCAATGAGGTGTTGTTTAAAACATCACGTTTCAGAATGTATTTAGTTTGTTCGTATCAGAGTCACTGTTACACATCTGGTACTGTTTACTTTCAACACAATCTCAGATTAAACACACAAAACTATTTACGTAATATATTTTTAACACTTTACATTCCACCCTTCTGCTGCATGTAATATACCAGAATCCCAGTCACCTTTCACTGTTACAAAAAATGAATGACACCTCTGTGTCAGAAAAGTTTCTATACTAAATTTTTTTTTACTTAAAACACCTGATGGCTTATTTCTATTCAAACTATCAACTACGTTTTGTTAATCCTAATTGAAAATAAAATAACACGTATACATTTTATTTATAGCTTTAGACAAGTTTCTATACTAAAAATTTGTTTTACTTAAAATCACCTGATGGCTTATTTCTATTCAAATTATCAACTACGTTTTGTTAATCCTAATTGAAAATAAAATGATAACACGTATATATTTTATAGCTTTATAATAATAATAATATCAATACAGATATTGGATATTATAATAATTATAACAATGAACTTCATTCACTTATTGAGAAATTACAGATACAATTTTAGGAAAAGACTAATTGGTTTTTATGGATCATCGATTAAGTTAAAACTGAATTTTATCCATATTTCACACTCCCTATGCCTAGGAACATAATATGTTACAAAGGAGGTCTAGAAAGTTCTTAGCCTTGACCATAGATGGCAACACTATCACAAGTTTTTTTTTTATCGTACTACATCTATTATTAGCATCTGTGTGAAATTACTGGTCATTCGATTGAATACTTTGTTTTATCCAGCTGTTTGAAACAGAAGTGTTACCCATATTCCTTAAAAATGGAGAAACGAGAAACTTAGCATTGCACAGTCATAAAGTTCTTTGTGAAAGGTTTAACACCAAGTTATCTTTATTCAAGGTTCATTTCTTAAGGATCTTTATTCAAGTGTATGGGAACTTTTTCCTTCATTTTCAACAATTAAAAAATGGCAGCCAAATTTAAATGCGGTCATACCTAGTCTGGAAGGCAATCTGCATGAAGGATGTCCAAAAACAGCAACAACACTACAAACTACTGAAAAAGTGCATGATATGGTACTGACCATTGGTGTATATTTGAAATCAATGGGGGGTGATTTAGGGGAATCCCCGGAACTATGGAACAGCGGCTGCCACTCTGTTCGAGTAGGAACAGTAAACCAGGTGGTAGACCCGTTTTAAGGGCATATTAATATATAACATAGATATGATGGTATATAAATAATTTTTAAAATGTAACGCTGAAGCAAGGACACGGAGATGATAAATTCCTCCACCAATGCCGTCCTTGTGGAGGCAAATGGGCGCAACAGTCCACCAGCAGAAAATAATAGTGTGTGTGGTTCAGGAGGTTGCTCAGGGTAGCAACGAATTAAAATTTTGTAACTTAGTAATGGCAACTCGCTCTTGAAGTAATTAAATATTTGTTTGATTTGAGAAAATGGATACTGTAGATGTTTATTATATTTCGATTATCATGTTTTAGTGGATCATTAATCTTGTTATGTTAGAGTGTAAGAATTATAAATATGTGTTATGTATTTTTGTTATATAATTTTGTGTAGCATTTTGAACAAAGGTCATTCACCCGACCTAGAGCATCAGCTGATAGCTGGAGTTAGATGTGTAAAATGTCACTTATAAATTGTTTGCAGGTTTCCAATGTAACTAATGTTTGAATATAATGATTTTAATGTGTTAAAAGATTTTAATTTAAATGATGGAAGTAATTTGAGATAGTTGAGAATTTTAAAGGTAATGTAAAAGGGAGATCTTGGGTGATTATTATTTTATTAGGACATGTAGATCAGTCCATGTTGAATTTAAATGGGTACTAGAGAGAATAGTATTGTTGTGAATTAATGTAATGTAGAATCTGAGAAGTATTGATAGTGACACAGTAGCTATGGGGAAAAATAGGTAGAGTATTGATTGATATATTGAGTTAATAAATAAGTGGAGATATTTTGTAGTTGACAGTGATGTATTGGGGAGTAATTAGAGTTAATGGGAATTTTGTAAGGGGGGTGGTGTGATAAGGAGTCCGCAACGAAAGGTGTTGGGACAGGAAGGGACCGTTTAGCGCCGGAAAGGGTTGCCTAGGGAAAGTCCAGGGACCAGATAAGGGAATGAGCTTTGGGGGGGGGACACACATCCTGAGTACAAAGGGGTAGAGAGTATTTTTTTTATATAAGGGTAGAATGACGCAAATTGAGTTGAGTAGTAAGTTGGGTTGAGAGAATGTTTGATAGATGTTTTGGATAGAAAGATGTCATATGAGTTAAAGCTATTAGTGATATTAAAGTCAGAGGGGGGAAGATTATAAATGTATACATGCCAAGTTGTGAATCAAGTTTTTATAAATAATTAAGTTGTGATGGTACAATCATGGTACATTGTATAATTACCTAAAATATGGTAACGAGATCATAAATATTGTATTTTTCTATTTTTTGACATACCCAACCCAACCTCAAACACCCGATATCGAATTTACAGTGAGTGGACTATATTACAGTATTTGCCAGGATTTGAACTAATTCATGACAAAAAACGGTGTCACATCACAAAAACAGTGTGCAGTTATTGCGATAAGCAGAGCCAAGCCTTCGTTACGTCAGAGGCTGAGAATGTGTTGACAACTACAAATTCACGCTGTCAACAAATTAAACAAAAGGAATGTGACGTCAGTACACCCCACTTCCGCAGATTTCAACCAGAAATTGTCGTCATTTCATCTTCAACTCTGAATTGAGCCGGCCGGCCAAAACTCATTCACTCACGGGTGAATTTTTTAACTTTTTAGACCACTGTAGGTGGTTAATAAACAGTATATAATACCTATATTGTAAGATGTACTAAGAACAGTTACAGTTCGGCTTTGTGTAGGCGTCCTCGGCCAAAGAATCGTCCGAAAGAAGATCGACGTATAGAATCGGTCCCACGACGGTGGGTTACGTGGGTTGACACAAAAGGGTGTCCCGTCAAGCGCCGTAAAATACACCGATTGTGCCGATGTCGGTACGGTTCCAACAGTGCGAGGAGGTCAACACGGAAATGGGTGAGAACGTTCCTTTTACATCTTCAATCCTTTGATTAATTCCCAATACCAAATTTTGAATCAATGTAAAATCATTTTAAATTCAATACTAAAAAATCGTTTAAATTTTTCAATATATAAAGGGATCTCCACTATGTATAAAAGTTGTACCATGAGTATGTAAGCGTGAGTATTTGAGTGTGTGGGTTAAAAAATATTAAGTGTTGGGTTGTGCTGAAATTTCAATAATTTACGTTTAAATAATTATAACATATATTATAATGCAGCGTATATCTTTTGTGTAGAGTAATATCATGGGGACAACGCCCATGGCGCAATATATATATATCCATGTAACATTTATCATGTTTAATGTTAATAAATACTTTTTATATGTTATTTGAAGTTTCGTTATTTCAGGTAATAGGTTTCACTGAACTGGTACGTGTTAACCGAATTCTGGCCCTAATAGTGAATGTCGATCATACACAGTACAGTACAGACACTTGCACAACATGGCACCCTAGATTGTTGTACAGACAAAATACATTGTACATTGTAATCAAACAATATAAATTAATATAAGAGATTACATTGGCGCCCGTGTTAACAGGAACTCGATATAAGACTTAATTTTATATGGAGTAATACCTACCAGGAAAGTGGAACGGTTACCTGAAGTAATTGTGTAAGTACATGCACACGTGCGTAGAATAGGGTTAAGTTCCTAGGTTATAAATATACATGTTTTAGCAAGATAAAATAACAAAGATGAATACCAATGACAATATAACTATAGAAATCAGTGCTACTGATATAAATTTAACCAGTGAAATGGAGGTTCAAATAAATCCCATTAGTCAGAATGACGAGGTAAATACGCCTGTATCTACCGAAATAACGCAAACTGACACATCCATTTCAACTAATTTAGACAGTAAATCAGATGAAAGTAACGCAATGATACAATTGTTATTAAAACTAGATAAAAAACTAGACGAACAGAAAATAGATTTTGATATTAAATAGAGTGATATAAAAAATGAAATAAAAGTGAGTCACGAAAAACTTATTAAGAAATGTGACCAGCTTATTACAAAGCTAGATAAGTTACATGTGGTAGAAAGTAAATTAGAAAGTCAGAAAGTACTAGATAGTAGTACCCAGCAAAATGCTGTACTGGATAACATACTTAAAACTGATAATTCCAATAATGAATGTAGTATAGATAATCCAAATAATACAAGTAGTAAGATTGGGGTATTAGAGAAGGATAAACGTTATAATGAAAGTATAATGAATGATAATGAAATATTTGAATTTATGAAGTCAGAAAGAAAGTTGAGAGAAAGTATTTTAGTACAAGGAATGCAGGGGGTAGAATTTTCTTTTAATGTTGTATTAGGGGGTGAAGACAAGTCTTCATGTAGTTGTTATAAGGATAAGAATGCCTCTAATTTATATTTGATAGACGATAGTTCTACAAATAAAGTTTCTTTATGTTTTTGTGTACCTAAGAAGAGGTGCAACAATTTTATGATAGGGACCCCTGCATATTTCGAGAGAGAAAGTGTATTTTGGTGTAATGGAGAGAAATGTATTAAGAGAGAAAGTATAGAGAGATATTGTGAGAGTAAAAGAGTAACAGAAGTATTTAAAGTAAACAGAAATTACAGACAACTGTTAGAAAGGTTAGGGTTATATGTGGTATATGAAAATGATGAATACTTACCTGATAATAACAATAAATTTAAAATAACAAGAAATGAGAATAAAGACATTAGGTACTTACCTGTGGTGGAATATTATGGGGATAATTATAATGTAAACCGATTAATGACATATGATACTAAGACAAACGGAACCCTACTTGATCGTGACTGGAAATATTTGTTAAATAACCATTTCTTAAAGGAGTACGAATATAATGTATCTAATAATAAAATCTATTTATTAAATAAGAATTTATATAGACCTAAGATTTGTTTGTTGTTTAATGATGGTGGATAGACTGTTATATTGTGAAATGAACATTAAATAATAATGTGCAAAGTGGTTTTGAATTGGACTGTTATGGACTGATTTCGATTAATGACACAATAATGAAGTTGGAGTGTATATTTTTATTGTATTTATCCATGTATTTTGATGTGTATTATGTATTACAGGTACCCCAGTGTGTATTATTATATATTTTATATATATAACATGTTTAATAAGAATATTTTAATTAATTACTAATGAATAATAATGAATGTTTAAATAAATAATTATACTTGAATTTTGAAATGAGGTATTGTTATAAAGAGGTAGGAGAGGAATTTTATAGGAGAATTGTCAATGATTACAGTAAGTGTTTAAACAGGAATAGAGCCTGGGTATTGAATTAGAAGCAGGTGAGTTATTTAATTGATGTAAATGGAGTTAGATAGTTAAGAAGTTTTAAGAAAATACAAAGAGAAATAATAGATATTTAGGGACACAGTAGTTAGTTATTATTTGTAAAGAAGGTGTAAGTAAAGGTACATACATATATTTGTTGTTGATGAATTCTGTAGCGGGGGTGAGGTGATAAAGAGTAGCCAACCAATAGTGTTGTGGCAGGTATTAGCGTAGTTTAAGGGAGTGTTTGCCGAATTATTTGGAAGGGCAAAATATTAGAGATGTATATAGCCAGTTAGGGAACACCCAACCCATTGCAAAGACGAGCGGTGCCATAAGATTTAAAGGGAATTAGTAATGGAGTATATAATTGAGATATTGGTGTCAATGATAGGTAAATTTGATGGTCAGTTAGAAGAAGGTGAGTAAAATTATATAATGAAGTATAGCGAATAAAGGAGTTATCCAGACTAAACAGTGATAGAAGGTGAAAGGTTAGGTAGTTAGGTAGATAGGAAGTTCAGAGGAGAGAGGTAGTAGAAAATGAATAATGAAATAATAATGTAATATGAATAGTAACAATAAGTTCAAAATGTATTTTATTATTATAAATAAATAATAAATTTGATGTTTAATTAATAACTGCAATGGTAAATGTTAATTTAAATACAACTTTTAAGTAAATTATACAAATGTTAATGCATATCTTAGATATGATTAAATATGATTGAGTATTTAAAATGTATTAACTGTATTATTAATATATCAGTGTTAATTATTAATGTATTATGTATTTATTTGAAAACTTTTTAACATGATTTTATAATATGTGTAGGAAGAGAAAAAATTTTTAAATGGCGCTGTTAATAATATTTATCAGCCAGATGATTAACTGTTAATAATAATAATAATAATACTAATAATCATAATAAAAGTTTATTTTAAGGGTTATAAATAAATAAATCGATTTATTAAATTTCTTGATTTGTTTTCTCCAAGTTTGGGAGATATATAATTATATTTTATATTATATATATTTTATATTTTCAATTATATTTCATTCAATTTTAATCCTTTTTCATATTCTTTTTAATCCTTGAGATTTATTATTTTTATAATTTTTATACTTTCTCATTTTATTTAATATAATTCATAATTTTATAAATAGTAAGCCAACCCAGTGCTTATTGGCACAAACCAGCACTTAGCTAAGGGGAACCATATCAGTTAAGGAGGTAGTGATTCAATAAGCCACTATATTAATATTTTTTATACATTGTTTCAGTGTTTGGTGGTGTGACAGAGGTCCTGAGCTGGCTAACTCGTCAGAGCAGGGGCGTTAAGAGCCTAAGTGGCCTTATGGTGTTGGGATCTCGCAGGAGAAGTCCAGTAAGGTCATGAAGGTACAGTCATTATCACCAGACCAAGGGTGAGTGATTATTGTTTTTTATATAAATTTGTAAGGGGTTGTGGCGACTTGTCTTGGCTGATCCCTTTAGGAAGTATGAAAGGGTCAATGAAAGTTTGTGTGCTTCGTCACACCATCTTTCATTGAGGGGGTTTTGTGATGGTACAATCATGGTACATTGTATAATTACCTAAAATATGGTAACGAGATCATAAATATTGTATTTTTCTATTTTTTGACATACCCAACCCAACCTCAAACACCCGATATCGAATTTACAGTGAGTGGACTATATTACAGTATTTGCCAGGATTTGAACTAATTCATGACAAAAAACGGTGTCACATCACAAAAACAGTGTGCAGTTATTGCGATAAGCAGAGCCAAGCCTTCGTTACGTCAGAGGCTGAGAATGTGTTGACAACTACAAATTCACGCTGTCAACAAATTAAACAAAAGGAATGTGACGTCAGTACACCCCACTTCCGCAGATTTCAACCAGAAATTGTCGTCATTTCATCTTCAACTCTGAATTGAGCCGGCCGGCCAAAACTCATTCACTCACGGGTGAATTTTTTAACTTTTTAGACCACTGTAGGTGGTTAATAAACAGTATATAATACCTATATTGTAAGATGTACTAAGAACAGTTACAGTTCGGCTTTATGTAGGCGTCCTCGGCCAAAGAATCGTCCGAAAGAAGATCGACGTATAGAATCGGTCCCACGACGGTGGGTTACGTGGGTCGACACAAAAGGGTGTCCCGTCAAGCGCCGTAAAATACACCGATTGTGCCGATGTCGGTACGGTTCCAACAGTGCGAGGAGGTCAACACGGAAATGGGTGAGAACGTTCCTTTTACATCTTCAATCCTTTGATTAATTCCCAATACCAAATTTTGAATCAATGTAAAATCATTTTAAATTCAATACTAAAAAATCATTTAAATTTTTCAATATATAAAGGGATCTCCACTATGTATAAAAGTTGTACCATGAGTATGTAAGCGTGAGTATTTGAGTGTGTGGGTTAAAAAATATTAAGTGTTGGGTTGTGCTGAAATTTCAATAATTTACGTTTAAATAATTATAACATATATTATAATGCAGCGTATATCTTTTGTGTAGAGTAATATCATGGGGACAACGCCCATGGCGCAATATATATATATCCATGTAACATTTATCATGTTTAATGTTAATAAATACTTTTTATATGTTATTTGAAGTTTCGTTATTTCAGGTAATAGGTTTCACTGAACTGGTACGTGTTAACCGAATTCTGGCCCTAATAGTGAATGTCGATCATACACAGTACAGTACAGACACTTGCACAACATGGCACCCTAGATTGTTGTACAGACAAAATACATTGTACATTGTAATCAAACAATATAAATTAATATAAGAGATTACAAAGTCACCCAAACTAATGGAGATTGAGAATGTTAAAGAAAGAGAGTCATAGTAAAAATATAAAATTAATGGAAACAAGTGACAGATTTTGATAGAAGTTGAAACTAATTAGAGCAATAAATATGTAATTTTTAATCAGTTTAAATGTCAATTTTATTGTTAATTGTAATAATAACTATGTTAATTTTAAATGTCTTATTTTATTATGTTTTATTGTGTTTAAAGAGAAAAAATTTTAAAGATGTCTTATGTATTTTATGAACATAGGTATGTCAAGGTTGTTGACTTGACCCAGAGAGATCAGCTGATGGTTGATGTTATAAACTAGACCAGTTTTGGCAATGAAATGATGCAAACTTTGTTGTTTAATTGATTTAAATAATTTTAAATTTTTCCTAAATTGGTAAAAATAAAATTTTGAAAAAAAATAATAAAAAAATTTTTTTGTTGTGCCTGCCATCTAATTGATGTTTTTTAAGTGTATTATTGTTTGTGTATTACTAGTGTTTTTTATTGAATTATATTGTTTAGAATATGTGTGTAAACAAATGTTAGATTAAGTGAATTCATGTTTAATAAGGTATTCAATTTGTTTTCTTTAGGATTGTTAGTAGTAGTGAAGAGAATTAGGGATTCAGGTAAAAGATTTTTCTTATTGTGATTTTGAGGAAGTACAATTTGATTTTAACGTAAATGAATTTTGAATATAAAGAGAAATGTTTGAGAATTTTCAAGGATAGTTTTGTTTGATGAGTAATTATAAGTGTGAGTACAAGCCCAGTAACTGCTAAAGGCAGCCCAGTGTGCATGGTAAGGGGGAACATATCGGTTGAGGATCTGGCATGGAGTAAGGCCAGGGGTTTGAATTTTGGGGTGGCATGTTAGAAGGTTAGGTGCGCTGTGGTGCGTGTCTGTTCGATTTTATGGTGTTGGGATCTCGTATAGAGAAGTCCAGTAATCTCGTTCAGGTGCAGCCATAGTAGCCGAGCCAGGGGGGTAGTTTACCCATGATGTATAAGGACTAATGGGGGGTTGTTGGCACCATATCCTCACCGGTCCTCTTAGGGGTTTAGCAATGAGATTTCTTCTGTTTCGACAGAAGATCTCTCATTGGGAGGGGGGGTATTGTAACGGGGCAAAAGGGAGGGATTTTATTTTATTAAATATTTGTAACAATTCATTTTATATGCGTGGCCAGTCACATGTTGAATCTAAATCGTAGCGGACAAAGGAGCTGTAAGAGTTAGCAGTACAATGGAATGTGCGTGTTGACGACAGCGGTACGATTCTTAGAATTTTGAGACTGTGTGATACACACCCACAAGCGCGCAAACACCAGCATGTGCGCAACCGACGCCGATTTGGTAAAACAATATGGCCCGGAGACGATGTTTTTTTCACCATGTGCTTTCGACAAGGCGGAAGTATGTATAAGTCACGCCTACTACAGTGAAGTAAACCACTGGACAACAAATTTCGTCAACGTCCAACACCCGGGAATTGTACGTGGTACCTGAACAGCTACTAAGACTTTGAGAACGAAGGCTAGGAACAGCGATGAAATTGTTAGCAGGCAAGGCAGTGATGTCCGCCCGCATGTAGAAGCAGTCGAGATACCGTGGTGGCGTCGGCCGGACGCTCGCTTCGACTCAGTGGTCCCAAGTAAATTATTCAAAAATGTAAAAAGTAATAAACCGGTAACAACAAGTAAACGTATATCAGAATGGAGTTAGTGCAGTGAAGTGAAGAAAATTAAAGCGTAAAACTACAACTTTTGGACACATTCAGTGTTACACAACGATGGATAAGTAACAAACAATCTTAACATTTTATAATTTCATGAAAGTTTCATAATAAAGAGCTCGAAATAAATGGGGTTTTAAAGAATGAATGTGAGAGTATAGCAGACTGGGTTAGTCTTAACGTTATTAAAACTAAATATTGAAGTAGATATAAGATACGAAATAAATGGTTTGCGTTATTCCTATTTACAAAAGACAGTCAGATTTGAGTTAAAGATGGATAGTCACTAAAATATGGAGTAATAATTTTATTCAGACTAATAACAAATAATAGAAGAAATTAAAAGGTCTTGTTTTATATAACCATGTGTTAGCGTAGTTATTTCGTCATTACCACTTCCTAACGTTCTGTGCTGAAGGATTCGTCTAACGTTCCGGGTTCTTCATCTCACTATCTGAACATATTTATGTTTACTCATTTACTAATCATTAGAATCTAGATCTCATAATTATTTAAATTCATCATCATAATTTTCTTTTGTACAACCTTAATTAAGTAATTAATCTTCAATTATTTAATTCAATTATTTAAACTTTCATCATTACTTTCATCACTTGGTTAGTAAAAAAAAAAACAATGTTAATTGTTATTATTAAATCAATTAAACTATAACTTCCTGTTACATACATGGTTTACATAAAATTACATGTAATACACAACATCAAGAATACACAAATACATTGACATTAACACACAAAAATATACAATCCAAAATTATCATTTAATCATTGACCATAAATCAGTTCATAAAACAGTGCATCTTGAAACCACACTATCACATAATTAAATGTTCATTAACAATAAAACACTTTATCCTCCATCATCGAACAACAGTCGAGTCTTAGGTCTATACAACTTATTTTTTCTTGAAAACATTATATTAGCATCATTAATATAATACTTATTTAAATTCTTATATTCTTCTACAAAACTATCGTAATTAATAGGGTTATTCCATATCAATTTATCATACAACTTGTCATCATAGGGTATGGTCCTGTCACCTTCAGTATTATCTGTCCTGATTAGGTAAGTTACGAGGTCATTATTTTCATTATCATCTCCTACTACCTCAATTTCACTATAAGGTAAGTTCTTATTTTTATTACTTCTCTCTCCACCTAATCTTTCGATAAATTCTTCATAAGTTCTATTTACTTTAAAGATCTCTATTTCCCTCTTTCTCTCACAATACCTCTCTCTCTCAATATATCTCTCTCTATCACACCAGGCTACATTCTCTCTCTATATACTTGCATCGGGCACTACTACTTCATAAAAACACCCCATGGCTTTACCAGGTACATCAACACAAAAAACTAAGGGATCATTTGGAGATCACATGTCTCCCACATAAATTCTAGAGGAACCTTCGTCCTCAAACAACATTCGTGGAGTCTTTACTCCACTTATACCACTGGGAAAATTTGCCCTCTGCCCACCATACTCACTTAAACTCTCCTTACACCCTCTTTCGATCTCATCAACAACTATCTCCTCGCCATTAACCTCTACTCTCATTAAAATCTCATTATCACTACCAATATCCACACTATTGTCTTCTAATACCATATTTTTATTTATTTTATCATAATTTTCATCACTACTTACCTTGTCTTTATTTATGTTTAATTTGTCTATTTCTCTACTCTTACTCCTTATAGTCTTATAGTGTGTGTGTGTTGGGAGCACATGCTTACCGGAAATGTTACAAACACGTGGTGAGTAGACAGAAACATGTATGTATGTATTATTTATGTATTTATATTATAATAATGAAGGTGAGTAAATACACATAGTAAATAACACGTGGTGCGCCGGGTTGGAAGTTCGTTGTTAGTATTAGTTAAGTGTCAGTCCAGTTCATCGTTAAATGTAAATAATAGTACATATAAAGAATTAAGGTGATATAGTGTAAGATACTTATTATATTTAACTGGGAGGACGCAATTAAACTTAACTGGTTCTGTTGTAAACTTAACAAAAATGCTGTTCAGTTTATGTCCTATTGAGGACAAAATTGAAATTAGAGAGAGTAGGAGGGCCTACACCAGTCCTTTCAAATTTTAATCAAAGTGTAAAATTAGGTAACAGATTATTTAATCGTAAATTTAAAAAAGATTTATACAATAAATATTAGAAGTTTCGTGGGTGTGACACTAAAATTGCGTTATTTTGTTTCCTTGTGTATTGTTTGTAGGGGAGGAGACTTGGACATTTTCTATTTAGAGAATAAAACAATTTAATACCATCCAACCCAACTGCAACCCCCAAATTTGTAAACCACCAGCCACCACTGGTATTAATAACAACAATAATGTTACTAAAACATGGCTGTCAAAAAAAAGTTCCCGCTCAATATTATTCTGACTTTTCCAATTCATTATTTTTACTAAAATACTGGATAAGTAATCCCTAAATCTTTTGACTTTGTAGCACGTTTATAATCATAAATTTTAAGATGTAGTTGTAGTACGCACACAGGCACTCTACATCACGGTTTCTCAATCTTTTCCATTTGGCGACCCCCTTTATCCAACCAAATATTTTCACGACCCTGGGTATAGAGGTATATAAACTAGGAACACAATTTAAAACATTTGCTGATAATAAATCATAATGAAAATTTATTCGAAAACAATTCTTTGGTATACATACAAATATAATTTTACCATGTATTCAAGACAAAGCCAAATATACATACTAACGAGCTAGGTGTGCTTGTTTACTTTTACGTAGACTTAAATCTTGGATAAATATTTGACGCTACAGGACGTAGAGCTTCTTCAACGTTTTGCAGAGTTGACCGATTTTTTTATTTTATAAACATTAATGCTGAAAATGCCGCTCTGCATAAATACGTAGTACAAATTGGTAGAAGTATCTTTAGAGACATTTAAGAAAGGTTGGAAATTTTGTCCTAATCCTGGGCCTAAATTCATTTAACAATTTTTTTGGAAAACTTTAGTTTTAAACCTGTGTCGCTCGATAATTTGGCAAAATTGTATTTAAGCGTTTAATGGTAAATGACTGACATTGATGATTTCAATTGAGTATGGTTTATGGACCAAATTTTCTCTTTTAGCATCAAAAATTAAGGGAAAGTATTTTTGAAACTGTGTCTGCAGACACTGCAAATGATCAATTATAACTTCTAGAATTAAATCTTTGGAAAGGTTATTTTCAATTATAAAAGCATCTATAGTTGTAAACATTTCTAAAGATCCATTTTCCACTCTATATTTCCATATGTTCACTTTTTTAAACAAAACTTTCAATTTTATATTTCAACATAAATGATACAATTCCTTCCTCAAAAAAATGTCTGCTACCCACACTTTGACAAGCCCTGCTCTACATGTTGCAAAGACAAATCTCATTACAAACATTATTTATTACATTTAATACTTAAAGCATAAAATACTGCAGCACACCAATGAGACACACTGTAGTGTACGTCTAACACGGACAACAAGAAGCTGGAGTGGAGAACTGTCACCAAAACTGAATCACAATGAGGGGAAACATTACCCACCACTGCCAACAATGAACCTCGTTACTGTTGCATGTCATTCTACACAGGCTGTAGCGTTCCTCATGTACCAAAACATATGTAAGCTACTCGTGTACAACAGATTACTTGAAATAACAGACTACAGAGTAGTCAGTCACATTTCTATAAAATGTATCAACATATTCAAAAACATATGAACGGAATTTTTATCCTCTTCTCTGTCCTTATTTCTGTCTCGTAGTGAATTCTCCAAGAAAGGACAGACTTCTTTCTACCAGAAGCCTTCTACTGGACTGGCAGCAAGTCCACTTAAATCCTAATTGCCTCAAATATTCTCTTTGAGATATAATAATTTTCCTTCAGAGATTTTAATAACTTTTTTATGGATGTTCAAATTTTTCATAGCATAAAATTCGTGCATCTTTCTCCTTACTGCACTGTCTGTGACGGAGACCGGTTTTTCAGTTTTTTTTCGCAGACTAGATTCAGAGATTCCTGTTCCTTTGCTTATACTGGCAGCTAATTATAATTTAAATTTTTACTCCGTATTTTGTTTGATTTTTTTAATATTCTACCACAATACAAATAATTTCTCTGGCTTGAACTGAAAGAGATTTCTTAGAAGCTAGCCTAGTGCTTGATGGTGATACCGTTTATGAAATAAAGATTAACAATAAGATATGGTAACAACAAAGTCTTTAAATACACAATATTATGGAGCGATATAATAAAATAATAAACAAAGATTATGTACCTACAAATATATGTATAAAGACAGCCAATAAATTAAAGTTAGAAAACTGAAAATTTCAACAACAAATTTGTACAACATGTTGCCCAATATGATTATTATTGTACATAATGGACTTTAAGTTTTTCTAACAAACCTGGTGGGAGGAAGTGCCTTCTTGGCCGAGAGAGCGCATGCATATTGGAACTTTGTTTTGCCTGTGGTACACCTACAAGTGACTCACAATAGATTATTCTTAACATCGATGGTTTAGGCAAGGGAGGAAGGGAGGGTTACTAAGATAAGACTTGCCAATTGTAAAATCTTACCAGTACCAGTACCAGCTTGCTCATGGTCTGCTCACACCAAGTTATAACTGACAAATCTTAACTATCATTAACAGTACCCCCTACCCCACTTGTCACCAACTATCTGCCACCATGGATAAACTCACGTCCTACAATGTTCACGGAAAGCACTCGAGTTTAAACATGGTCGTACACGCACTGAAGATGGGATGCTAGTGCAGTGATTCCCAATTGGTGGAGTGCGTACCACTACTGGTATGCCGAGGGATCCAAGGTGGTACACAACAAGACAAGTAAAAGGTCTTGTTGTATCTTTTAAGTATTTACTTAAAAAATAAAAATTTATGTTCAAAACAATAAATTTTCATCAAACATGATTTAAAACCATTACCCTCATAAAAACGCAACCTACACTATGTTACACTTTGTGGTAACATTTCATTAGAATCTAACAGGATCTCTATTGAGTGTGATTTAAGGTTAAAAATAATGTCAATAGAACCTGACATTAAAAGTACAAAATAAGCAGCAACAAGTTTCTTAATTATTAAGCAGTAAGCAGTAATTATTTTCTTTTTAATATATTATTTTCAGTATTAACAAGAAAATCTGTAATGAAAGTAATTAACTGTCTTTTGAAAAACTGTATTTTAGCATAGAAATTAATGTTTAAAATCAGTTCTCGTTTTGTAAATTCTAACTATTAGATTTAAATAATTATACATAACTAGGAATAATAAGATATACTATTCATGTTGTATCAAGGTCTTTATTTAGAAAACCCCAATAACCTTTCTTTAACCCCTGGTGGTACTCGAAATGAATGCGGTAGACCGAAGTGGTATGGTTACACAGGTTGGGAACCACTGTGCTAGTGGATGCCAAACATTGCAACAAATCCAGATATAATTAAAAAATGCATAAATGGTGTTGGAAGATCAATGATTCAGAGTGGATGACATTGCTGAAGCCAAAGGCATCTCACATGACTATGTGTTTCATATTTTAACTCAAGAACTTGGTATGAAAAAATTTGTTCAAGCCAGGTGCCACACTTCTTAGGTGTCCATGCGAAGATCACCTCAGCTCGTAGGACTATGTTTAAACTCAAGTGTCCACTTACAAACCACTGGTTTTGAAGGTGCAGCATCTCCTACATTCACCATTTCATTGTGACTTTCCATTGGCACTAGACCAATTTTTAACAAAGAAGAAGAATTCCTGACTTTACGCATTTTTCAAAACACACCTGACACGTAAATTGCAAACACATAAGAAAAATGAATAAATTGACAGATAGATTAGGAAATTGGCAAGTGTTTGTATGATATACGAATCTCACAATACATGAAAAAGTTCTACCGCTAAGCTATAGCTGTCACTCTGTGAACTTTTCAAATGACTCTTGAACTCGATATAATCACTTTTACATTTTATATAGCTACATATTATCTACAAAATAGTAACCATTAACTTACAGGTTATATAACATTTTCTAACACTTCTAAAATGCTTAACTGGATTACAGTAATATAATAAACTGTCATACAATTCAATTCAGATAAAATTTAGAGAAGTACAGGAGAAAAGAAAAAATACAAGCAACAGAAAGAAATAATCAACCATAACCAGTAACAAAAGCTACTTTCAAAATAGTTTTTTTTTTTTTTTAATAAGAATATAAACATGCAGTGATACTCAAACTACAACCCCACAGTTAATGCAAGATAAATATTTGTAAGTGTATGTACAAGTTTCGCATGACACAATGATTAAACCCAGTGCTGCTGCCACCATCATCAGGTGCTTGTGCAGTACTTACTTACCTCACACTACATACCAGGATTTGAACCTAAATTGACTACTAAATATTTTGGTATTTTGCTAAGCTACCATCTGGTTATAATGCAAACTATGTTGTTTTATTCTTTGTGTTAAAGAAGCATTCTTCCTGCTGAGATAAAAATACCATGTCTGCAAAATCCAGTTTGAAATAATAATGATTCTTGTGTTCTTCACCATGTCAAATTTAATAGACTAATAAAGAATAACATATCTGAAACCATTACTAAGACACAAGGGTAACATTTACTGTAGCATTCTCAACAACATCGTAGGACTGTTTTATGTTGCTTTGTATTTCTTTGATGAGGCGATATTTCTTTTTTCTGTCTGCTGAAAGCTTCCTTGTGATACCCCTCCCCCTCACCAACTAAAAAGACTCCACAAAAATGTACACAGCATATAATTCCTGCTAGCCTTCAAAGCGTTACAGCAGGAGAGTGAAGCAACGCTTATATATGTATAACAGACAGCAGTTACTTCCTTATGAAGAATTATGCAAGTGCAGGGCTGGGTGCAACTTCTCACAAGCCAGACAAAGCTCTACATAACTTATGTTTTGATTTGTAGTATCTTCTTTCTCAATGCATCACTGAACACTTATGAACCATTACTTAATCACTGAAAACTTTTTTATTACAGGCTTTTTAAAAAGGGAAGCAGTGCTTCCAACGTTTCCAGTGACTCTACACCGTCACTTTTGGTTACGTGTCTAATAAGTTGCACATCTTACACAGGTGTGTCATCTTGTGATTGTGGACAATACAGTATAGTATCTCCTAATCTACTGTTTTACACGATATACAGCAAGATAATAATTCCATCAACCTACTGAAACGCCTCATTCTAATAACAGTCCAGCTTAAGTGTGTCTATATACAAACACTACGTGCAAAGTGTCTATCTATGAAAAACACATAAGCTCTATATTTATAATACCTAAATATGATGGAATCCAAGTCAAAAGGGTATTCAATAATACCAGTTGTGGGGGCTCGAGCCCTGAGAATGTCCTGTTCTGTTGGTAGGTAATCGTCTTTTTCAATTCTTTCTAGATCGCTAAGGTAACTGTAAAAACACAGAAAACAAACCGCACATGCACAATGCAAATTCTGTGTGTTGAGAGCAAACAAAAAAAAACTGATAAAAATACATGCATAATATAATGGTTTATCGCCACCACCATCAGCCGTGAAATGATTCTGCTGTGCAAAACTTTACAACCAAACTAAAAGATTACATACAAGAAAAAAATAATAATAAGAGAACCATGCAGAGAGCATTCCAAACCAAACCAGCAGATGTTGTCACTATCATAAAACTGTTTGTGGTTTCAACATAATTATACATGGAATGACTTGTGAGAGATGCATTGAGATGAGGGAAAAAACAACCAGTTTATGTTATATATACTCCGAAAAGAACCTTGACAGTAAAAAAGATCGGATACATTACTGAACAATGCTACACCGTAGTATATTAGACTGGGACGATAGAGGATTGGTAAAACGTGTGCAACATAAATCGAAAGGCAGTTATGAATACAGTAGGTTTAACACCGTGTCAGAGTGGTTTGATTGATATTCACTAAAAATGTTGTAAAAATGAATGCTTCACATTATCTGACGATGTAAAAATTTTAGCAGGTGACACGGTCGTACAGCCACTCAATTACGCAGACTTTTAATGGTACAACAAACAACATTTCACTATCAAATTGTTATGGAATTAAAACATCTATGTGTATATTTATAAAAACGGGTTGAGCAGAACTGCAGATATTATATAAAAATAACAAACAATGCATGTATAACTTTATGCAAATCACACCCACGAGTAATGATCAGATAGATTGTTTTTATCAACAGAATTTAAAAAATGAGGTTTTTCCAACACATACAGAAAAATCAGTACTCTTTCATTCTAACCTTGATAAAATAATAAAATTAAGTTTCTGTACAAAAACAGCAACTAAACTTTGATGTAACATACACTGGATTCATTCGTTTTTGGTGGCTGTATGAAATCAAGTATAGAATATTTTGCCTTGAATATGTGGAAAACTGTAATTAATTTCATGTAAGTTAGTACAGAAATTGAAACTGTGAAAATTTGAGTGGTTCAAGTATAATTAATGAGTATTAATATAGTAAATTATATTATACGCTTTTAGCAATATGTAAGATAATCTGTACCTACCAACATTAAAAAAATTATACTTAAAATTTAAGAAAAACCTGTAACATTTAATGTTTGTGATACTTTGCTGTGAACTGTTTCTGTATTAATACAACTGATCAATAAATATTAATGATGGAATTAGATACAGAAAAAGCATTCAGAGGAAAATATCGCAGACTGAAATCTGCAGACATGACCTGTACAGATACACGAACTAAATAGAGAGATATCCTGTAAGAGAAATAGTTGGAGGTGAGCTATGACAGAGACCACAGTTTATCTTGGGTCATAGCTCTGGAGGATACTCGGATATACATAACATAGACACTACAGTTACTCATACAGTTAAAACATATGTGAAACCACAAACACTTTGATAATATTAATTTGAGAAAAGAAATATGTTAAAATGACACAAAAGAAAAAGTTAAAAATGAAACAAAAGAAAAAACAGCCAAAAGTTCCAACACCAGGTTGCAGTGCAGCGCTACCTAAATCTGATTTCTTCCAAGTCGAAGGGATATTCTATGATGCCAGTTGTGGGAACTCGCACTCTAAGGATGTCTTGCTCCGTGGGTAAGTAGTTGGGTGCTGCTACTCTGTCTATTTCCATCAGGTAACTAACACAAACATATATACATATATAAATGACATGACATAACGTATAATACATAGAGTACAGGTCAACATTTCCTTGCCTGAAACAAAAACACAACACAGATTTTGTTATTATAATAACTAATTCTCAGGCTGTGTTAACAGTAAAGTGATGATACCAGTTACCAATGGAGATGAACAGTATATATATTATCTCTACTCAAATCAAATGTAAGACTCGTTGTCTATTCCCTAGTTTCTAAGTACAGTACAACCTCATCACGCAAGATAAAATTCACATAACTCATGTACATTGACTTCAATTCTACATGGTAATTCAACGTGGTACTGTATAAATAAAATGTATAACTAGTATAAATAAAATGTATGAGTATAACTAGACTGTATCAAACAAAAATTATGGATTAGTACTTACTGTAAGCTACAAACACAAATTACTAATAAAAACTTAAATTTATTTAAGTGATGTTGCTGCATTTAAATGTAAATAAGTATGCACTGAATTGTATTGTTATTATGGTAGCTTACAGAACTGACTAAACTCCTGAACTTTAAAAAAAAAAGTTGATCTTAACTGTTGCAGCATATTAACAAACTAAAGCCACGAAAGTTCCTTAAAGATACTATACTTAACACATTGGTTACAGAATCTCCTGTGTTGATACACTAAAAACATTAAAAACTTTGTGTGGCAAAACTACCACATTCACTTAACCTACTCATTCAACTGATTGTTTTCATTCACAAATTTTGTCAATTTTTATAAAAAAAAAAAAAAAACCGAATGTGTTTTTTGTGTGTAGCACCATTTTTCACATAAAAATTCCTTCTACATGCATTTGCCCTCATAACATGAAATTTCAATCGTATTAAAATGTAAATTTGTCTATGTCAGATTCATACAACTCGAGATCCTACTGTATTCATTTTTCGGCATTTTCTTACTCCTAGGTGCTTCATTATTTGTTAGATAAAATGAACTATTGTCTTCCTGCTCTGTTATGCTGCTCTGCGTTGTGCCTCCTAAAACATGTACAATACATTTGTTGTGTCTCAATGTATGGTCTAACTGCTGACATTGTCTTTTACTTAAAAATTTTAATAATGACCTTTTCTGGCTTAATCCTTCTGTATATCACTTGATTGTTAATTCTATCTGTTGACTTTGTTTATAGCATGGGTCTCAGTACCATGTCCCAAAAATGTATAAATGCTGATGACTATGATAAATTTGTAATTTTCAAAAACCATATTTCTGATGATATTGTGCTCAACAACATGTTGAAAGAAAGCCTCCAAAGCAGTGATCAAACAGATCAACAAGAGGCAGATCTAGAGAAGATGTGGAGGAAATGTAATCACACTATCTCCATGCTCTTTATTGATTTCAAGGCTGAATTTGAGAGACAAGCTCTGTACATCAAAGCGAGGGTGAATGAGACGAAGCCTAAGGGTCAGTGTGTTGCGTGATCTCAGGTAAACACGAGCATCACACATGTTCACTACTGGGATAGAGGCAACAGTGGGCAACCTGTTGTGCCAATGAAGAAAAATAATATTTCTGATAACATTACTAGAGGGGAGACTGTAATTTAATTGGACTAGACACGGTTTGGGCACGATAAAAATGATTTAAATTGTTTTTCCACGTAAACAGAATGCCACAATAATTTGGGCTGAGAAAAAAGATAAAAATGTACACTTATGACAGAAGAGAGATCAAAATCATCCTGAAACAGTCACAAAGAACAGCACGGGTCTCCAAAACATGGACTTGAAGACTGTGGATGCTGTGATGAGACAGACATCGGCAGATGTAAAACTTGCACACGCACACACACATTAGTGGTGACAGTGGTTGTTCTAAAGATAACAGTTTTTTCTTTTAACATACTTTTAGCTTCTTTTCCTTTTCATCACCTGTTTTTTTCCATTTTTAGCCACCGTATTCCCTACGTATTTAATGACTTGCTTTAACTAAGTAAACCTGCAGAGTATACTACGCATAGAAATGGACTAAAAATGTATATCTTCTAAAAGACTTGTGAACATTTAATTAAAAGATAGTACTCGGCTAATGCACTATATCTCAGAGATGCCATACACTTGTAGAATGGGCGGAAAGTTTGAGTTATATGTGTTGGTTTATATGATCAAAACTATGGAAAGCTTATGTCTCTAGAAATGCATCAGTAATAACCGATCATACATGAAAGGTAGTGGATACTGGCGATTAAAACAGCATCAGAAAACCTCAACATCAGAACATATACGTTTAACCCTTCTGCTGCATCAACTCAATCAGCTAGTAAACAATAAATTGCATAAAAGGAGCAAAACAAATTTTTGTTAAAATTTTTGTAGTTTTTGTTAACAAACTTTTTTTTTGTTAATGCCAAGTTCTTTTGAACAATTTCATTCATGGAATGACTGGTCATATTTAAGCTTCAAAATGTGATTATTTTGTCCTATTTTTTTACAAAAGAAATTTGTAGGACTAAAATTATTATTTTGCTACTGCGGCTACATAAAAACAGTTTAGTTAACTGGCAAGAGAGTAGACAAAGCAAAAATTGTATTTATCATTATTTATAACGCTGGAAACCTTATATAAAGTTGTCTGTGAAATACCACGTGTGACATTGATGAATAGTAGTGAAAACAAAATAAAATATGTTGACAAATATAACCTACCACCCAAAGTTCTGAAAACACTATCACACTAATGAGAACTGTATATGTACACTAATCATAAAGTCATTCTCATTGTAATACAGTAGAGTCTCGCTAATCCGGACCCCGCTAGTCCGGAGATCCGGTTAATCCGGACAGACCTAAAAAAAAAAATCGTCAAAAAGAGTGCATAAATTTTAAAACCTACTTTACTTTAAACTGTATTTATGTTCCATTTTAACAACTCGTAAACAAACTAGGGATACTACTACTGTATACAGTACGCCTACATTAACGTTGTGAAACGTGCAGTGAATATGTCGGTGCGCAGCCTGTTTTCCGGGAAGTGACTCACTGATGGGAGTCCCCGCGCACCCACGAACTCCTTGCGCCATCGGCATCAGCCGTCAGCCGTGCGCGTCAGCCAAATTAGCTATAAATACGCCTTCATATCGGCACGCAGCCTGTTTTCCAGGAAGGGACTCACTCTACCTGCACAGCTGATTGTCGTTTTGTTTTGTTTCCTTCAGTTTATACTCGTACTGGTAACCGTGAAGTCCGTTTTAAGGCCGTGTTTTTATTCAGTGAGCTTATTCAGTGCGTGTGTTTTATTGTGTGCGCTTATTAAGAGCAACGTAAAATGGCAACTAAACGTAAGAAAGTGACTGTAACAATGGAACAAAAACTCGAAGCTTTGTTTTATACTGATGCTGGTGAATCATTAACTAAAATCGCACAAGAGTTAGGAGTGGAAAAACAAACTGTTTCTGACTAAAAAAAAATCGGAAAGAAATTGAAAATTTTTGTGCGAAAATGGTGAGCAAGGACAGTTTGGGTAACAGAAGCACGTAAAAAAACTTTAGACGAGGCTTTGTACGTTTGGTTTTCCCAACAACGTGAACAGGGTGTTCCGCTGTCGGGCGTTACAAGCGATCGCGCTCAAACTCAATGAAAAATTAAAAGGTGACCCTGCTTTTACTGGCAGTGTGGGATGGTTGTCTCAGTGGAAAGATCGACATGGCGTTCGTGAACTTGGTGTAAGTGGTGAAATTTTGTCAGGTGACAATGTTGCAAGTGAAGACTTTAAAGTAAAATTTGAAAAGTTTGTTAGCGATGAAACTGGGTTAAATTACAAAATGCTTCCAAAAAAAAAACATTAGCCTCAAAGCTGGATTCTGTAGCCAAAGGTCATAAAGTAAAGAAAGAACGAGTGACTTTGCTTCCTTGCAGTAACACTTCTGGTGATTTAAAACTTCCACTTTTGGTGATCGCGAAATCGGCTAAGCCTAGGGCCCTTAAAAATGTTAATGTAAATGCTCTTCCAGCCCAGTACACCTCACATATATCTGCATGGATGAATGGAAAAATGTTTAAAGATTGGTTTTTTGAAAAATATGTGCCTACAACAAAGAAGTTCTTTAGAGAGAAAAAACTCCCAGAAAAAGCTGTGTTATTCATAGACAATGCACCGTGTCACCCTAGTGAAGAGGAATTACGAGATGGTGAAATTTTTGTAAAATTTCTGCCACTGAACGTGACTGCTTTGATACACAACCAATGGAGCAAGGTGTGACTGAAGCAAAAAACGGCGATATAGGAAAAAGTTGATTTTGTCTCTTTTAGAGCAACAAGAAGCAGACCCATCGGCTAACTTCGTGGATCTTCTTAAAAAAGTGACAATAAAGACTGTCATTTATTTAGCTGCAGAAGCTTGGGAAGAGATTAAGCCGTCAACTCTTCAAAAAAGCTGGAAAAACTGTGGCCTAGCATCCCACAAGAAAACCAGGGACAAGATGAAAATCAACCAACTGCAAATGATGACGCTGATTTCGTTCAAGTTTTTCAACAGTTGGAGGGTTGTGCCGACATGGAAGAAAGTGACATTTCAGAGTGGATGAACAGTGACAACGATATTGGTCATCAGGTGTTAAGCGAAGGTGAAATCGTAGAGGCATGCATTGCAAACACGGCAACAGAAATTGACAGTTCGGAAGATGATGATGACGGTACGGAGGAATCAGCTAGCCCAACTCATGGTGAAGCGACTACAATGCTGGAGGTGTTGATGACCTACTTTGAGAAACAAAGCGACACATCGTCTGCTGAGCTACTGACCTTGAGGCGCCTACGAGATTGCACGGAAACGACGTCAGTCTTTATTAAAACAAAAGAACATTACGGACTTTTTCAAGTGAGTTCAAAGACTTAATTCTTGTTTTCAGTTGTACAGTACATACATATGTACATATACATAGTTTCATTTTATCTTACAGTCCTGTACAGAATTTAAACTTTATTTCGTTTTTACACTTTTTAATTACCTGTATGTAACAGTAATGTACTGTAGTTTTCTTTAGTACCGTACAATCAATAAACTTTGAGTTTCAATCAATAAACTTTGAGTTTCAATCAATAAGATGTTTTGTTTTTTATCCTAAATCAATTCATACGTTAAAAAAGTAGGCCTACGTTGTAGTATTGAGACAGAAAAAGTCATTTTTATGATAAAAACATCGATTTTAATAGTTTTACCCATCTAAAACTTGTTTTACAGACATTTTAAAGCTGATTCTGTTTAATCCGGACTTTCAGTGATCCGGACGGGGTCCGGTCCCATCAAGTCCGGATTAGCAAGACTTTACTGTATATTGAGAAACGAAACTGCTGACTATTTGGCAAGGGAAGGATCCCAGATCTTATTACCATTCAAACCAGCTGTATTCTACCCTTCAGTCTATAGCAAAAGGAAAATCACACACACACACACACACACACACACACACACACACACACACGAGTTATCAGTCTCAGCAAAGGCGAGAAGTGGGAGTCACTGTACGAAAATCCAACACTTATTACAGCCACCGATAGAAGGGAGCTGCAGTTCCCCTGTTCCGGATGACTACTGAACATGATTACCTGGTCTGACATCTCAACATGATCAGCAGCCTACCAACCCCACAACGTGCTCTCTGCAACAGTACAGATGAAATGGATGACCAGCATCTTTTCTATCATGCCACGCCGTCTGCTCTGGACCCTGCGTAGTGTCCAAATACTGGAAGGCCAGACTATTAATGACTTCAGTGGTAAATGCAATGCATTAGAATCCAACCAACCTTTACCTGTGCTATTATTTCATAATAATTTTCACTCACATACATCCTGTTACTTCAATGGAGTCAACATTAGCTGACATCTACACTTCTGGTTGTTACATTTCGGACTACTCATTTCTGTGTCGCCAACATCAAATCCATCCAGCCACCTAATAATGGATAAGGTACCAAACCCATGTCCAAAACAAAGGAAACAGTGGTTGAGAAGTAAACATTAACAACTTCATTTTGTTTTGCAAGCATTAACATGACATCTCCTTTGCCATCTCGTATGACCCTGCATGATGTTTCCTGATCTGCTTGTATGTGTTGTTGGTATGTCCCCACTAATTGATCACATAACTTCTAGAGATGAGACAAAGCAGGATGTGATGTGTCGACTGAAGGACAATGTAATGGTGCCATCTCAGAGCAAGCGGCTGAGACCCAAACTGAAACTGCAGTTAAGGTGCTATTTCGCTGGAACTGCCCGCTGCCCGCCGCTATGGATGGCAGTTGACATGAGCAGTCGCCTCCATGTTTATGTGTTTTCAAATAGCAGGTATTTTGTTGCAACTGCTGGGCCATCAGCAGCTGTGACGTCACAATGGCTGGCCGTCAACTGCTGCAGCTCGACTGCCAGTCGAGACGGCCAACCGCGACGATATGTAGGCTACTCTTGTTTTCCGTTTGCTTTCAGTTTGTTCAGGCCAGAAGTGAATCATAAAATGTACAAGCTGTGTAAAGTGATAGCATTGTTAAGAATGAAAACATACACTTTCAAAATATTAATTATTTGTTAAGATTTTAAGACGTCATGTTTATGGTGTGTTTTGTGTTAAAAGGGTATATATATATACATTGATGTGTGCCGGTGTTTGCCTAACCCGGCGATCGAAGGTATTATAAAATTTGTAAACTCGTATATTAACGTCGGTGAGCCGCGATATTGGAATGGCACTGTTGAAACGGCGCGCGCCATCTCTTGGCGAGTTTTGCTGTTTGTTGCATTGTAACTGCTTAAGGCAGTTCCACTCCGGCTCGCATAGAATCAACAGGCTCTCCAACTCGAACAGACATCATTGCGTAGTTTGTTTCTTCTGCACTAATGGCAAACTAAATTTACGAGACTTCCCGGTAAGTAATCATAGCATCTTACAGTATGCGTCAAAAATAATTAAATTATTTAACGTAAATTTGTGCAGCCGAATGCGAAAGAAGAATGTACTTGGTGCGATCTGGCAGTGTGTGTATGTTGTAAAAGATTATTCAATGTTCAGTATATACAGCTCATATCTTTTTCTCAATTATTATTATACAAGAGTCACTTTAATTATTTGGTAAAGCATTATGTAAATTCATAAGCTAAAGTCAGTATGTATAGACGGAGTTGAATTGTGCAAGGTAGGCACGTGCATGCAATAGACTGCACGAGTGTTCTTTTTAAGTAATTATGGCAGTTAAAATTAATTGTGAGACCACCCTCAGATGAAACACTATTTATATTTTGTTTGTGTATAACGGTAACTGCATTTAATATGGTCATTTTTCGGCAAATTGCAATAATTGTGTCACCACGTGGCAAGGCCAACTTGTTCAGTTATGTCGGCACTCGTTGAAGCAAGTGCAAAGGGACTCTTATTAGACACTCTTTAATTTTATTTTTTTAATTTAGTGCATTCATTATCACCTTGCAGACTTGATTATTCTCAGGCCATTTTCAAAAAAAAAAAAAAAAAAAAAAAAAAAAGCTTTTATCTTGAGTTGGTTGGAAGGCCTGTTCTGAGGTTATTACCTGGAACTAGGGTGCACATTTTTGCGAACAGCATTCTAATCTTTTGTGAATTCCCAGGGTTCTCGTCCTAGTCGGAGATTCTGGTCTAGGCTGATGTAACTACACCTTCATCCGCCATGAGCCATCACACACACACCTGTTCAGAAGAGGGAGACTGTTGAACAACCACAAGATGCATCACATGCTCACGATTAAGGTGATATGAACTCTTTTTATTTTCGTTGGCCGGGCCTGCCGTTCACCTGAATTACAAATTATTTTTCTTTTGAAACCATGTGCCCACGCTGCTAGACAGTCTGCTCTGAGGTGTGTCAGCTGAACACTCATTATGAACATCATGTGACTTTTATAATTTAACCCATAAATCTAAGTACTATGTTTGTTTTTAATTGTGTGCTGCACTGGGGGAGCGTGCCAGAGCTTTTTTACTCTTAAATATTTTTTTTTTAATATATTATACAAGAGCCTTAGAGTCATTACACTATTCACTATAATATTTAAGTCACATGTTAGGGGTTCTGTTCCGGCTGGTTCAGAACGGGTTCATATTTTAATTTCATTTTGGTTTTAACATGTAAGGGCTGGGGGGGTTTCGTTTTTTTTTTACAGGCTATTTTCTGGGGGTAACAGGGACATAGTTTTTTGTTAGGCACATGTTCATTCAGTTTAAGGCAGGTCTGATTCCTGTCACATATGGTCGGGTACATGCTGGCGCGCTCCCACATCTGCTAGGATACAACAGGCGGTTATTATAGTATCAATTATACACAGCCATCTGGCTTTAAGAGAAAAGAAAATTTATATTTTGTGGGCATATACTGATAATTTTTTTTGACCTTGCAAAAGCATATTGATGCCACTAATTCTTGTCAGTTGAATTAAATCATTTTCATTAAGGAACAATTTCCTGATATATGTATCCATCGGGATTTGTAACACAAAATTAACATTTTAGAAAATAATAGCAGTTGCTTAAACTCAGGTGATGAGGGTTTTTCCCACTTATATACTGTGCAAGAAACTTAAAGATTTTCATATGCTCATAATGGGCCAATTATCAGATGTATCAATTCATATGGGCAGTCCGGCCTATCTGTATGCTTGTTAGTCATTATCATCCTTTTGGGGGTTTTTAATAATTTAAATTAATGGAAGTTAATAAATTATGGTGACTGGAAGTTGAACATTTATGATTGCCGGTCTTGGGGCTTTGCAGAAACACTGCCTGTCGGTCAGGTCGAACATGGGTATTATAAGGGTATTAGGTGTCTATAATATGTGTATATAATTATGAGCCTATGTGTCTTTATGTTTCTGTATGTGATGTCAATGTTAAGTGTTAGTAACAAGGGGGGGGAAATTTATACAATTTACGGAATGTTGCTTGATATATATATATATATTACTTTAATATTTATAACTAAATTTACCTCAAGATATAATTTTTTCCTATTAGGAACATGTTTCGAGAGTTCCTGTACTCTCATCTTCAGCCTTCGCCATCTTGTTTCTTGTGAAGTATTTGTGTGTTGGCTTCTGGATGTTATTAAGGTAGTTTGTTGGTCTTTGGTCTTTTAAAGTTGCATTATTGTGTGTGGTTGTGGTATCTGTTTTTGTATTTTGTGTATTTTCGATGTTGAGTGCTTTGAATATTGTATCATGTTTTGTATTGATTTGTATTTGTTCTGGTATTAGTTTGTTTTGTGTTTTATGTTTGTAAATCTGTAAATTTTCCCAAATGTTCATTATGGTGCCTTTGTGTGGTATATGTTTTATTAGTGTTACATTGGTTATGTCTGGGAATTCATGTCCTGTGTTTATTGCATGTGTGGCTAAATTGGATTTATATATATATTTGGTTTTTTGTATGCATTTAGGTGTTCAAAATAACGTTTTTTCAGCTGTTTTTTTGTTTGTCCTATATAACATTTATTTGCAATCTTGGCATTCAATTTTGTATATACCGTTGGTTGTTGTATTATCTTTGTTGTGTGAGCTATTTAGATTTTGTAATTTATTTTTATTAGTTTTGTATGCTATTTTTATATCTGTGTTTTTAAATAGTTTTGTTAGTTTTGTCATTTTATTATTTATATATGTGAATGTGGCCCATTTTTTGTTGTTGTTATTATTTATGTGTTGTTCAGTTTGATTAATTCTTAATTGTTCAGTTTTTATTTTGTATTTGATTTTATTTTCTATTTTGATCATAGTATTTTTATTGTATCCATTTGGATAACCAATTTGGTATATTATATTTCTTTCTTTGTCAGTTTCTTGTTTGTTTAGGGGTATTTTGTACATTCTGTTAAATAACGAATAAAATGTTGCCATTTTATGTTGTGGTGGGTGGTCAGAATGGTTAGGTATAATGATGTTAGTGGAACTTGGTTTTCTATATATTGCATATTGTATGTGTTTGTTGTATCTTGTGATGGTTATGTCTAAATAGTTGATTTTGTTATGTTTTTCTTTTTCTTCTGTGAATTGTATTTTGGGATGTATGTTATTGATTTGTTTCAGTATGTTCTCTGCATTTGTGTTTTTGTTATTTGATACATATAGTCCATCATCTACATATCTTATCCATATGCCATCTGGGTCATGTGTTTTTATGATATTTTGTATTTTGGTGTCTATGTGTTGTAGGAATATTTCTGCTATTTTGCTTGATAATGGTGATCACATTGCTAAACCTTCTTTCTGTTGATAAATTTTGCTATTAAATTCAAAGTAATTTTGTTTTAGTATTAGTTGGAGAATATTTTTTATTTCGGTTATATATTGTTTGTTTTCATTTTGTTCTATAAGTTTAGTTTGTTTATTATTATGTCGATTGTTTCTCCTACTGGGATATTAGTGTACATGTTTGTTATGTCATATGATGTGAAAAATGTATTTTCATTTATATTTATTATTTTTAGTTTGTCTATTAATTCGTATGTATTAATAATAAATAAATAGCAATACAGAATTTAACAAAAAAGAAACAGAATATTTAAACAATATGTCAAAAACTAACATAACCCAAAATGCAAACAAAAATCTAGAAAATTTCATAGTAGAAACAGAATTTGCCATTAACCTAATAAAAGACAATATACAAGAAGAAAAAAGAACAGAAGCAACACATATAATTAAAAAAATAATCACTAGCGAAATGAAAAATAAAGATAAACAAAAGAAAAACAATAAAACAATAAAAGAAATTAAAAATAAAGTAAAGAACAATAATTTAATAATAACTAAAGCAGACAAAAGTCAAGCAACAGTAATCATTGATAAAGCAGACTACATCAAAAAACCGAAGACTTCATCAACAATAATAAATGCGTACAACTAGATAAAAACCCAACAGAAAACTATCTTAAACAAACAATAAAACTAATAAAAACAAATAAAAACATTTTCAACAATAAAAACATAGACATATATATAAACAATAATCCAGAACCACCTAAAATGAACAGCCTAATAAAAATACACAAATTAAACAACCCAATATACGTCCATTAATCAATTTCAAAAAAGCTCCTACATACAAAATAGCAAAAATAATAGCACAAAAACTAAAAAGTAACCATCTAACAAATAACCATCATAACATAAAAAATACATACGAATTAATAGACAAACTAAAAATAATAAATATAAATGAAAATAAATTTTTCACATCATATGACATAACAAACATGTACACTAATATCCCAGTAGGAGAAACAATCGACATAATAATAAACAAACTAAACTTATAGAACAAAATGAAAACAAACAATATATAACCGAAATAAAAAATATTCTCCAACTAATACTAAAACAAAATTACTTTGAATTTAATAGCAAAATTTATCAACAGAAAGAAGGTTTAGCAATGGGATCACCATTATCAAGCATAATAGCAGAAATATTCCTACAACACATAGACACCAAAATACAAAATATCATAAAAACACATGACCCAGATGGCATATGGATAAGATATGTAGATGATGGACTATATGTATCAAATAACAAAAACACAAATGCAGAGAACATACTGAAACAAATCAATAACATACATCCCAAAATACAATTCACAGAAGAAAAAGAAAAACATAACAAAATCAACTATTTAGACATATCACAAGATACAACAAACACATACAATATGCAACATATAGAAAACCAAGTTCCACTAACATCATTATACCTAACCATTCTGACCACCCACCACAACATAAAATGGCAGCATTTTATTCGTTATTTAACAGAATGTACAAAATACCCCTAAACAAACAAGAAACTGACAAAGAAAGAAATATAATATACCAAATTGGTTATGCAAATGGATACAATAAAAATACTATGATCAAAATAGAAAATAAAATCAAATACAAAATAAAAACTGAACAATTAAGAATTAATCAAACTGAACAACACATAAATAATAACAACAACAAAAAATGGGCCACATTCACATATATAAATAATAAAATGACAAAACTAACAAAACTATTTAAAAACACAGATATAAAAATAGCATACAAAACTAATAAAAATAAATTACAAAATCTAAATAGCTCACACAACAAAGATAATACAACAACCAACGGTATATACAAAATTGAATGCCAAGATTGCAATAAATGTTATATAGGACAAACAAAAAAACAGCTGAAAAAACGTTATTTTGAACACCTAAATGCATACAAAAAACCAAATATATATAAATCCAATTTAGCCACACATGCAATAAACACAGGACATGAATTCCCAGACATAACCAATGTAACACTAATAAAACATATACCACACAATGAACATTTGGGAAAATTTACAGATTTACAAACATAAAACACAAAACAAACTAATACCAGAACAAATACAAATCAATACAAAACATGACACAATATTCAAAGCACTCAACATCGAAAATACACAAAATACAAAAACAGATACCACAACCACACACAATAATGCAACTTTAAAAGACCAAAGACCAACAAACTACCTTAATAACATCCAGAAGCCAACACACAAATACTTCACAAGAAACAAGATGGCGAAGGCTGAAGATGAGAGTACAGGAACTCTCGAAACATGTTCCTAATAGGAAAAAATTATATCTTGAGGTAAATTTAGTTATAAATATTAAAGTATTATATACATCAAGAAACGGACTGTAGCAGAAAGTAATTGAAATATATATATAGATATTGTGTATTGACACAATTAAGGACATGTGAACACTATTTATTAATTATGTATTCTGTGGTTTATTGCTGATTGCCATGTGATAATTATGTGATTTGTGGGATATTTCCATGTAACGAATTATGGGGGCAACAATAAAAACAATGTTATTGTTAATTAACAGCTGAGTTTAATTGCAAGTCCCGTCATACTGGACCCAGCGCATTTTTGGCTTCTCTAGGCTCTCGCCTAGTTTTAAATAACTAGTGGCTTCTCTTTCAAAAAAAAAAATAAATAAAAAAAAAAGTTTTTTTTATACAGCATAAAAAGGAAAGAGGGGTTTTACAAATGGTAGCAGAGAGCGTGGTTCATTCTAGGGTTGAACCCTTGGGTCCTTGGGTGTGACGGGTCTTGCAAACTCGGAAATACTATGCTATTGTTATGCCATTGTTTTTTTTTTTTTAGGTATATGCCCCTGTAGGCTAGTTTAGGTTGTATAACTTGTGAGTCTGGTCGCACCGCGGGGCGGGTATTTGTGTTCGGAAAATTTGAGATGTTGAACTGCCTCAAGCATGAAGATTTGAGATGTCTCAAGCGTTGCCTGGGTGATAGGATGTTGCTGATTCGAGGTCGGAGTATAGCGTGTGACATTAGCGGGATGCGGTATAGCCCGATCGGAAGTCGGTACCGTCACCGACTAAATTCCCGAATTAGGAATACTGACTACTAGTTTGTGTCTGTTAGTTATGTGTTGGTGAGACGTGTGTGTCGGATTGATGTTTGATGTTATGTATGTTCAGTATTGTTGGTTGTTGCTTGTCTCCTTCTGTGGTGTTAGTAGGTGGTTCCGAAGTAGGCCAGGTCTCTGCAGCACTAGAGAACCCGGGGGTCGCTCAAAGGAAGGACAGTACTTGGGTTTTTTCCTAAATTTTTGTGATTATGTTTGATTGTTATGTTTGGTGTATTGTGTGATTCTGGCGGGGGTAGGTTACCAGAGACTACCCAACCCTATTTCCGGCATTCTCCAGAGACTTCCGGTGGTGGATGGAGAAGATGAGGGCAAGTTGTTGGCTTTTCTGGACATCGTCCTGCAGTTGGCGGATTTCCTGGGGCTGTCCGATGAGGTCCTCTTGTCCGTTATATATCCGTACTGCCGGGGTTCATTGGCTGAGCTGGTCACCGACACTCTCCGTCGTGGTGGCAGTATCGACTCTCTCCATGGGGAGGTGTTTGACTCTTTCATACCCCATCGGCAACGTGAGCATTTGAAACATAATTGGTTCTATCGTGCTCAGGCCAACGGAGAGGCGTTGGGGGACTTTGTGCAAGATATCCGTAAAATTGCCCGGATTTTGAGGTTGGGGTTGCCCGAGAAGGAGATCGTTCGAATTATTTTAGAAGGGGTGATGCCCCAAGAGAGATCCCGTTTGGTGCTCGCGGACCGTCCACGTTGTTTTGCGGACCTCGAACGGCTGTGTGTGGTGTCTAGAACGGTCCAGGAGATTGACGAGTCCCGTGAGCAAGTAGCACATGGTAAGGTAAGACACGAGACGCATGGAGGGCGAATTGTTCCATCAACATACGGTCCTGAGACTGAAATTGTAAACGCGTGTAACGAGAGGCGCCGTCGTTCACCTAATGTGACTTGTTTTAGGTGTGGTAGATTGGGCCACATCAGACGATTTTGTACCGGGGTTGGGTCGAGTCCAACGCCCCTCCCCAAGGCGCCCAAGGTCATTCAGAAAAGGGTCAATGAGGGGAAGATATGTCGGAGGTCTTCCCCTACCTGTCGCGGGTCTTCTAAGGTACGCGCCTCCAGGCAAGTTGTAGGTCCCAGTTCTTTGGGCATCAAGGTCCTCCAAACCATCTCTAGGCCCACTTCCGTATGCCCCTTCTTGCTGTTGGAGTTGAAAAGGAGTCAACTCAGAGCATTAGTTGACTCCGGATCAGCAAGATCTATCATTTCATCCAAAGTGTGCGAGGACCTTGAACGGCAGGGTTTAATTAAAAGGTCAGAACAGTCTTCCGTGGTGTGCTGGACGGCATCCCAGGAAATTCTGCCCTTTTCCCGGGTAGTTTCATTTAAGTTTAAAATCGAGGGATTTTCTTGGGTGTGGAGCTTTCTGGTTTCTCCTGCTCTGGGAGTTGAATGCATTATTGGTGCCGATTTCATCTGCAAAAGTGGTCTCGTTATTGACATCCAAGAGCAACAATGTTATTTTAAATTTAATCGGGGAGTTGTGGTTCCTTTCCTTGGATATCAGGGGACCAGGCAAGATATCCAAGAGGTTAAGTGCCCCGACACATCTAGAGACCACCTCTCCCAGTCCCAGCGGTCCGCACTAGATCAGTTGTGTGAGCGTTTTCCCATTGTATTAACTCCGGCCCTTGGGCTCACACATCTCTTGGAGTGTAAGATCCGCCTAACGGACTCCAAGGTGGTGCGCTCCCACCCTTATAAATTTGCCCCTCCGAAAATGGCTGTTCTGAGGGAGAAGGTTCAAGAGCTGTTAGAGCAAGGGGTCATTGAACCTTCTCAGTCCAGTTATGCCAGTCCAGCGTTCCTAGTGCCCAAGCCTGGAGGTAAGCATAGGATGGTCATCGACTACCGCAAGCTCAACGCTAACATTGAGGTAGATTCGGTCCCACTTCCTGACCTTCATTCCGCGTTTGATTGGTTCAGTGAGGCGAGGTATTTTACCGTCATTGACCTCAACTCTGCATATCACCAGATTCCGTTGACGAAAGAAAGTAGGCCCTACACAGCATTCTGTGTTCCGTGGAACCTCTATCAGTATACTAGGGTTCCTATGGGTCTAGCGGTAGGGGCCCAAACTCTCACCCGTTTACTTGACACCGTCTTTCACGATGTCAAGTTCAAGTACGTCTTCAATTATCTTGACGACTTGCTGGTGTACAGCAAGGGGTACGAGGAGCATTTGGGTCATCTCGAAGAGGTGATGTGCAGGTTGAGGGGTGCTGGCCTCACTGTCAATCCCGAAAAGGTGAAGTTCGCCCAGACACAAATTTCCTTCCTGGGCCACCTGATTTCCCATAGAGGTGTCACCTGTGGATCCTGAGCGAACACAGGGAATCAGGGACTTTCCCCCACCAAAGAATGCCAAAGGCATCGCGAGATTTGTGGGGATGGTCAATTTCTATCGGCGTTTTATTCCAAACGCGGCGGAGATTGCGGCACCTCTGAATGAACTCCGGAAAAAGGGCGCCAAATTTGTATGGGGGGAAAAACAACAGAAGGCTTTCGAGACCCTGAAGGAAGCCATCATTTCCCCTCCAGTACTGAGAATGCCAGACTTCTCGAAGCCGTTCATACTCCAGACAGATGCGAGTTCGATTGCGCTCGGGGCGGTTCTGTCCCAAGTCGTTGATGGTGCTAGGCAGCCTGTGGCTTTCATTTCCCGAACGTTGACCCAGCAAGAACAAAAGTCTTCAGTGTATGAGCTAGAGTGTTTAGCTGTTGTGTACGCTCTAGATAAGTTCAGGCGTTTTCTGGAACACGCTGAGTTCCTGCTCGAGACCGACAATCAGGCTCTCTCTTGGCTTCTTGCTCATCCCCGGCAACTGGGTACAATTGGTAGATGGGTGGTCAAGATCTCATCCTTCAAGTTCAAAGTGCAACACATTAGGGGAACTCAACATGTGGTTGCAGATGCTTTATCACGCATGTTTTCCGAGCCCAGTGAAGTCCAATCTGAGCAACCCTGTTCTGTTCTACTAGACTTTCCGTTAGCCTTCACTGATGTGTTACCCCATCAGTTGAACGATGAAGAGCTGGGTCCTATCATCCAGAATATAAAGGAGGGTAACGTACAGGCCCCTTACTTCTTGTCCAAGGGCGTCCTGTGTTGTCGAGAAAGAAAGGGACGTGCCCCTAAGATCGTGCTGCCTAGCAAGTTAGTGCCCATGGTCTTCAGCTATTATCACAATTCCCCAGTAGGAGGCCACAAGGGAATTTCGAAGACCATTTCCAGTATTAGGAAACACTTCATCTGGAAGGGCATGGATAGGGCCATCGCAACCAGGGTTAAGAGTTGTCATCTGTGTGGCTTGAGCAAGCCTGCCCAGAACACAAAGTTAGGGTTGTTGTCATCGGACGTGGCGAGCAGACCGATGGAGAAGCTATTCATAGACTACGTGGGACCTCTCCCGCGTAGCAAGTCAGGTAATTCTTACCTGCTTGTTTGCGTGGATGCTTTTTCGAAGTTTGCCTGGCTACTGCCCTTACGGCAGGCAACAGCTCGTTTGACCATAAGCGCGCTTCAGAACCACATTTTTCAGCATTTCGGTCTTCCGACCATCATTGTCTCCGACAATGGTCCCCAGTTCGAGTTCCGGCGGATGTGTTTCGCCAGTGGAATCAGACATGTAACCACTTCTCCGTATTACCCACAGCCGTCCCATGCGGAGAAATTCAATAGGAATCTCAGGTCCGCACTCATTGCTTATCATGCGGAGCAACAGACAACCTGGGACCAGAATCTGAAGTGGTTACAGCTAGCCTTTAACACGGCCCTGCATGACAGTCATAAGGCAGTCCCCTCTGAGATCATGTTTGGATTCTCGTCCACACTCCCGTTGACTAACTTGTGGAACATTGATGATCTTCTGCCACGGGAGCCAGATAACGGAACTGCGGAGAGATGGAAGGAGGCTCGGAGAAATTTACTGAGAGCGCACGAGCGCGTCCGTAGTCGGTACAATCAGGGGCGAATTCCAAATCCCTTTAAAGTAGGAGATTTGGTCTACTGCCAGAGCCACCCGATCAGATCAGCTGCCAATAAAAGAGCCGCTAAATTGTGTTATCGCTGGTCGGGGCCATATCGTATCCTGGGGTTCGCGTCACCAGTGACGGCACGGTTGGAAGAGCCGGGTGGTAATCCGAAGGAGATTACCACACATATCTCGAAATTGAAACTATGTAGAAAGGGGTAAACGGGCTGACAAGGGGGGGAATGATTGGTGGTCTCTGTGTGAGTAGGGATTTTGTCATTTTAAAAGGGTGTGCTCCAGGGGTGTTATCGAGAACGATAGGGTAGCGGGTAGATGTTTCCCACAGTCCCAGTGGGGTTCGTCTACTTCAGGGATGCGCCCCTGCCTGCGCGAGCCTTGGCTTTCTCCATCCGTCCTTATGTCTGGAGGGGGCCATGTCCTTACCTTTAGTCCCAGCCCATGACCTTTCAATCATCCTTGCCCTTTCGTCTTCCCGATTTCCTAACCTTCCCCTTGAAAAAAAAAAAGGAGTTAGAGAGTGGAGTGAAACGTGTCGTGTCGATGAGGTCGGTGGTGCACTTCATCGACACGGTAGGTTTTGGGCATGCCCTTGGAGCACACATGTAAAACTTATTTGTATATTGGGTGATCCTCAGATTGACAGGTAGCATTGCTTTGCGTCCGATCAAGAGTTGAAGTGGGAGCATTGCATCATGGAGACCATCATTTCCCCTCCTTCCCCTGCCATGTGAGTTGACGGTATTGTTGAAAATTAGTTTCATATCGGGGAATCCCTCCCGTAAGAATATAGGGCAAGTGGCCCTGTTAAGGTGGCATTCTGTTCCTGGCTTGGGTGGACAGGCCTCAGGAGGTCAGAACTCAGGGAGCTCCCCAAATTTTCTTTCGTCTTTTCTTCTCTGTCCCTTCTTGCTGTGGGCTGGCCCTGATCAGGTCAGCGCGCAGCACCAGCACACTTACACATTACACGTCTTCTTTCATCTCTTTCGTTTTCCTTCTGAGCCTCTGTTCTCCTGAGAGCAAGCGCCGCTGGGCCGCCATGAGCACCGAGTCCACTAGGTTCATTCTGGAAGGGGGTACACTGCAGTGTACTCTCCCGAGTTCAAGTGTGGGGCAACCAGGTTGCCCTTTCGGGGTGGGGGTGTGCCGGTGTTTGCCTAACCCGGCGATCGAAGGTATTATAAAATTTGTAAACTCGTATATTAACGTCGGTGAGCCGCGATATTGGAATGGCACTGTTGAAACGGCGCGCGCCATCTCTTGGCGAGTTTTGCTGTTTGTTGCATTGTAACTGCTTAAGGCAGTTCCACTCCGGCTCGCATAGAATCAACAGGCTCTCCAACTCGAACAGACATCATTGCGTAGTTTGTTTCTTCTGCACTAATGGCAAACTAAATTTACGAGACTTCCCGGTAAGTAATCATAGCATCTTACAGTATGCGTCAAAAATAATTAAATTATTTAACGTAAATGTGTGCAGCCGAATGCGAAAGAAGAATGTACTTGGTGCGATCTGGCAGTGTGTGTATGTTGTAAAAGATTATTCAATGTTCAGTATATACAGCTCATATCTTTTTCTCAATTATTATTATACAAGAGTCACTTTAATTATTTGGTAAAGCATTATGTAAATTCATAAGCTAAAGTCAGTATGTATAGACGGAGTTGAATTGTGCAAGGTAGGCACGTGCATGCAATAGACTGCACGAGTGTTCTTTTTAAGTAATTATGGCAGTTAAAATTAATTGTGAGACCACCCTCAGATGAAACACTATTTATATTTTGTTTGTGTATAACGGTAACTGCATTTAATGTGGTCATTTTTCAGCAAATTGCAATAATTGTGTCACCACGTGGCAAGGCCAACTTGTTCAGTTATGTCGGCACTCGTTGAAGCAAGTGCAAAGGCACTCTCTTATTAGACACTCTTTAATTTAATTTTTTTAATTTAGTGCATTCATTATCACCTTGCAGACTTGATTATTCTCAGGCCATTTTCAAAAAAAAAAAAAAAAAAAAAACTTTATGCTTTTATCTTGAGTTGGTTGGAAGGCCCGTTCTGAGGTTATTACCTGGAACTAGGGTGCACATTTTTGCGAACAGCATTCTAATCTTTTGTGAATTCCCAGGGTTCTCGTCCTAGTCGGAGATTCTGGTCTAGGCTGATGTAACTACACCTTCATCTGCCATGAGCCATCACACACACACCTGTTCGGAAGAGGGAGTCTGTTGAACAACCACAAGATGCATCACATGCTCACGATTAAGGTGATATGAACTCTTTTTATTTTCGTTGGCCGGGCCTGCCGTTCACCTGAATTACAAATTATTTTTCTTTTGAAACCATGTGCCCACGCTGCTAGACAGTCTGCTCTGGGGTGTGTCAGCTGAACACTCATTATGAACATCATGTGACTTTTATAATTTAACCCATAAATCTAAGTACTATGTTTGTAATTGTGTGCTGCACTGGGGGAGCGTGCCAGAGTTTTTTTTTACTCTTAAATATTTGTTTTTGATATATTATACATGAGCCTTAAAGTTATTACACTATTCACTATAATATTTAAGTCACATGTTAGGGGTTCTGTTCCGGCTGGTTCAGAACGGGTTCATATTTTAATTTCATTTTGGTTTAACATGTAAGGGCTGGGGGGGTTTCGTTTTTTTTTACAGGCTATTTTCTGGGGGTAACAGGGACATAGTTTTTTGTTAGGCACATGTTCATTCAGTTTAAGGCAGGTCTGATTCCTGTCACATATGGTCGGGAACATGCTGGCGCGCTCCCACATCTGCTAGGATACAACAGGCGGTTATTATAGTATCAATTATACACAGCCATCTGGCTTTAAGAGAAAAGAAAATTTATATTTTGTGGGCATATACTGATAATTTTTTTTGACCTTGTAAAAGCATATTGATGCCACTAATTCTTGTCAGTTGAATTAAATCATTTTCATTACGGAACAATTTCCTGATACATGTATCCATCGGGATTTGTAACACAAAATTAACATTTTAGAAAATAATAGCAGTTGCTTAAACTCAGGTGATGAGGGTTTTTCCCACTTATATACTGTGCAAGAAACTTAAAGATTTTCATATGCTCATAATGGGCCAATTATCAGATGTATCAATTCATATGGGCAGTCCGGCCTATCTGTATGCTTGTTAGTCATTATCATCCTTTTGGGGGTTTTTAATAATTTAAATTAATGGAAGTTAATAAATTATGGTGACTGGAAGTTGAACATTTATGATTGCCGGTCTTGGGGCTTTGCAGAAACACTGCCTGTCGGTCAGGTCGAACATGGGTATTATAAGGGTATTAGGTGTCTATAATATGTGTATATAATTATGAGTCTATGTGTCTTTATGTTTCTGTATGTGATGTCAATGTTAAGTGTTAGTAACAAGGGGGGGAAAATTTATATAATTTACGGAATGTTGCTTGATATAGATATATATATATATATATATATTGATATATAGATATTGTCCATTGACACAATTAAGGACATGTGAACACTATTTATTTATTATGTATTTTGTGGTTTACTGCTGATTGCCATGTGATAATTATGTGATTTGTGGGATATTTCCACGTAACGAATTATGGGGGCAACAATAAAAACAATGTTATTGTTAATTAACAGCTGAGTTTAATTGCAAGTCCCGTCATACTGGACCCAGCGCATTTTTGGCTTCTCTAGGCTCTCGCCTGGTTTTAAATAACTAGTGGCTTCTCTTTCAAAAAAAATAAATAAATAAAAAAAAGTTTTTTTTTATACAGCATAAAAAGGAAAGAGGGGTTACCAGATGTACATATGGTAACTGTTCTTGACAAATCCTTCTCCACTAACCTCAAAACGAAGTTAAAGAGCGACAGGTTAAGTCTAAAAAACTTTCTAAACATCTCTTTGTTTTTCAAATAAGTGATACGAAACACCCTTTCCTTTTTCTCCTCTGAAAAAGGTCATTTGAGCCAACCCTTGATAAGATACCTCTAATTTCTTCTTCTTCTTCTTCTTCTTCCTCCAGCATGAAGATTGCAAATGTGTCTAAATCCATTTCAAACAATGTCACACACAGACCCGTAACCGGCAACGCTTATCGCTCCAGAGCTCACAGCAAACTGCAGGCAGCGACGGCGAGCAGTTTGAGCGAAATAGCCCAGCAGTTGCTGCCGACAGTTACTGCCAACCGTAGCAGCAGGCAGTTCCTGCGAAATAGTACCTTTACACTGCTGGTTGCAAAACGGCATTGAGTAGTGGATCACACCATCATTGTATAGTTCGTATATAGTGAATTTACTAAGACCATAAAAATAAACAAACACATTGTAACGGTACAAATAGGTCCACGTAGGGATTTTGGGTAAACAACAGATATAATTTTATTGTGAATTTAAATTTTGTATGTGTGAGAGTGAAGTTTTCCCAAACATATGAAACAACGCAGAAAGCCATGAAGGGTCGGCGTCAAGGTCAGTGGCGTACGTGCTGAGTGGCAGCGACTTCGCCAAAACAACCTGCCGATCTTATGTAAACGTCACTCAAGGAATGCCAGACGTAATCGCTGCACCTCAAAAAACAAAGACATCATCACCAAAAACAATAGAACCGATGATGCGACAACCCTTTCCACTTGGGGAATAAGTGCTATATTGTCGTTTTCAGTCGCCTAACATCATTCGTGCGAACTGCACGTAGTCTAAATTGCTGGCCAGCAAGTATTTAAAAGTAACAACTAAAATGTAACAAAAGTGAATCAAATCTAGTTAAATCAAACAATATAAAATGTAGAGACAGTGAGTGCAGTTAATAAAAAGGAACAGTATAATAGTTCGGCAGAACACCAGCATGAACATGATTAACGCCTGACTGGATCTTCATCCATCACAGCAGGAAAGTAAACCTTTAACATTTTAAACCATCACCATTTTTTAATAATTGAGCTCAAGAAAATTTGTAAAATGTACCGTTAAATCAGTGTGTGTGTGTGTGTGTGTGTGTGTGTGTGTGTGTGTGTGTGTGTGTGTGTGTGTGTGTGTGTGTGTGTGTGTGTGTGTGTGTGTGTGTGTGTGTGTGTGTGTGTGTGTGTGTGTGTGTGTGTGTGTGTGTGTGTGTGTGTGTGTGTGTGTGTGTCGGTACAGATAAAATCACAAGCATTAGTTCACGTTACGTGATTCAGGTAACTTAATAATTGAAATTATTTAACACTGCAGTAATGGTGTAGATTCATTTAAAAAAAAAGTAACCAGAATGAATTGGAGTTAAATATATATTGTGTAAATGTAGAATACTTAAGGCTGATGTAGCGAAAGTATTTCGCAGCCATTTTGTATGTGGATTTAGCAAAGGGGGAAGACTCCATCTTGTTTTTTGTTATTCAAACATTTAGAAATTCAGACCATTAAAACACAAGTTTTACCAAATGATATCAGAGTCGATTATTTCTCAATAACCATTCCGTTTTTAGCTCGTTTAAAAAGAATCCTGAACCCGAACTTAAAATATGTTATATTGGCAACAACACAACATGGCGATTACTCGAATCAGCATGTAAACAAAAGTATAAATGTTAACGAGAGAAGTATAACAGGTAAGTCAATAATAATTTCAAAGAGTGTTTGTTAACAAATGACTGCCCGAACAGTGACTATGTATAAATTTGTTAACAAATGGCACCCGAACTGGGACTTTATATAAATAAATTTTATATAAAATAAACCTGCGTACAGAAACAGAATGGTTGTTGGAAATGGCTAGGTAATTAATACGTAAATAATAAGGTTATGTTGTGATAGGTAACGATACGTAGTATATGTTAGATAAATAGTAATATTTTGATAAGAAATATATTTACAAGTTTTTTTTCAAGATGGCAGATAAAAATGTAGATGTCAGCATAACTGACAAAACGTTTACGAGTGAGATGGGAGGTTATTCAACACCAATAAGTCAGATCGGCGAGTCTAGCACCATCGAATCTGTAGAGTTAAATAGAATGCAAGTAACACCATCTCAACTCGGTCTGAAAAGAAAACAGATGAGACAAATGCCATGATACAATTACTGTTAAATAAATTTGATGAAAAGTTCAATAAATTTGATGAGAAGTTTGAGGAACAAAAACGCGAAATTAAGAAAATCAACAGCAATTTCAATACCAAATTTGAAGAAGTAAGAGACGAAATTAGACAACAAAATTTTAATTTTAATAAACAAATAAACAAAATGAATGCTCGTTATGATAATATGAGAGAACAAATAATAGAAAGTTAGTCAGAAGTTTGATAAAGAAAATGCAAGAGTAGATGACATAATTAATAACTTTAAAACGAATAAAGTAGATAACAATTGTGAGATTAAAATGGGGGTAGAAAGTAGTAAAGAGACCGATAAATTAAACAAAAATGAAAAGAAAGACGGTCAAGATGACATATAATAAGGTAAGTAGGGGTGAGAATTATGATGATATAATTAAAAATAGTGGTGACAAAATTTTAGAGGAAGTAGAATGTAATGATGGAATGTTAGTGTGTGTTGATGAGTCAGAGAGAAAGTGGAGAGAGAGTATAGAGGTAGAGGGGTTGCAGGGGGTAATTTTTCCCATGGTGTTGTTGGTGGTGAAGAAGGGTCTTCACGAGTATATTTGGTAGATGAAAGATCTACAAATAATTGTCCTTTGAGTTGTGCCGGTTTGCCTGCGAACCGGCGCTAATCATTTTATGTCAGACGCGAAATTGTTACGGCGTCAATAATTAAATTGTTAGCTGTATCTTAATTCAACGGCGTAAATCTGTTATACCGTTGGGCCGTTGTACATGCCAGCGCATTCTGTTGTGGAAAATGTTGCGGTGCCTCGGCGCTATGCAGTCGGGCTTTTTTTAGTCGACTTTGGGTAACCGCCTCATGTGCAGCTGATCCTGTCCGACGGAGCTGAAGTTCTTTTAATTGTCGTATTTTTCTATTCCTATGGCTAGATAAACTCGTCCAGATCTGCGGGCCTCCGTGCCAGTCGAGGATCCGGCCCAGGCATGTCCATCTGCTCCTGAACTTACCAGAAGGCTCTCAACTTCACCCGTCGGAAGGAAGGGCAAGATCACCATGCCTCAGCAAAACCCTATCACCTAGACGTCTGACTCACTGACCCCTGAACACCTGGAAATCCACTTCATTTAAATAAGGTGATATTCAACCAGTTTTATTCTTATTTGGTCTACATAGAAACCACCTATTTGTGCAGTTAGCTATCCATAAAACTTGAGTTGTATTTTGTGACACACTAGGACATTTTACATCTTCATGACGTTTTAATTGGGCTCCGGTCCAACAGGACAGAATTTGTACGCAGATTTTGGGAGCTTTATGTACTGAGTGTACTTAGATTCGGCATTAATTGTACGCCCAGGGGCTGGCATGTGTCCGAGGCTCATTAAATTCCATGCACCACATTTTGTTACTCGGATACTGTAAGGGGGTTGTTTAAGTATTTGGGGGACCGGAATTTCAGATATGTAGGTGGGTGCTGTTTGTGACAGGATGGGCCTGACCGGCTGGTCTGGTTCAGTTATAATTCCTGTTCGGTTATCTATTGTTAATTACGGTTTTAAAACATATTTAAAATTATGTTTTGGGTCATTGAAGGGTTGGAAGTTTTTTTTTTATTCAGCTTCAGTCCGGTCCCCTCATTAGACCTTGGGTAGGCAGCTTTTGGGTGCAGATCTATGCAGGCCCCATGCACATGTTAACTTATGTCCGGTCATGCTCAGGAACATGTCGGCTGCCGGGTCAAACCAGATTTTCTTAACATTTGTAAATTATAATGTCACAAAATTCATACAGGTATTTTTTAATTATTATAGTCAAACCAGATGTTCTAAAAAAAAAAAAAAAACTTGTAAATCATAATTTCACTAAATTTATAGACTGTTCATGGGCATTTAAAGTTGTAACTTGTATTCTGGCCAACCCAGATTCTTTTGGTGCACTATATGTATGTATACAGATCTATATATTGTAGTTTTGACATTTCTATAAGATGGGGCGATATATAAAAAAAAAAATATATATATAGGCGGGCCGCAAGGCTTTCATGTTATAATGTTGTTTGTGATTTATATTTGTGATATTGGTGAATTGTCTGTGATCTAAATGCCTATATGTCTCTATGTTGAATCATGTAAAGAAAAAGATATTTGAAAGAATTGGGGCTGCGAGTTAAACAATAGATGAATTTATGACTTATGAGTATTAAATATTAAATGTTGACTTGTGGTGGCGAATTTTTGAATTGCAATTGATAGATGTATGTATACAAAACATGATTTCAGAAATTTTCTCAAATTATGTAAAAGGAAATATTTTCAAGATATAATAAAAATTGTTATTGTTTGTTAATCGAGAGTATTAACTGCAAGTCCCGTCTCACTGTACCCAGCACATTTTATGCTTCGTCTAGGCCTTTTGCCTAGTTTTAAATAACTAGTGGCCCTTCTTTAAAAAAAAAATTATAAAAGGTAAAGAGGGGTTAGAGTTTTAGTGAGGTTCCTGGTATGACCAGGAGGTGTTTTTATGATTTAGAGCTCCCTGCATATATTGAGAGAGAGAGTGTGACTTGGGGTTATGATGAGGGATATATTGAGAGAGAGAGGTATGGTGATAGGAAGGTAGAGTTGTTTGAGGTTGGGAGAAGTTATACAGAATTAAGAGAGAGAGTGAATAGAAAGAGAGTTGATAATTATATCGAGTACTTACCTTATGTTGAAACGAATATAACAACAGTTGTTAATGACGAATTATTAACGTACAGTACCTGGTGGTAACAGAAAATATACTGAAGGGGAAATTACTATACATGATGTCGACAGGAATTTTGAAATATTGGTATGCGATAATATTTGTATTCTCAATAATATTGAGACAATGGAAAAAAGCAATGATGATGATTTTTATAATTATAATAATAAAAATGTGTCTGTAATTTTGAATGAATGGTGTAGTCGTAAGATCACGTTATTATTTGATGATGGAGGGTAGATATTGTGTTGTTCATGAACATTTAATTATTTTAGTTTATGGTGATGACCTTACTAACTTATGAAATGAGGTGTGGTAAACAGAAAAATGACAAAAAAATTGTAAATAAATTTATAGTGAAATTAATTGTGTTTCTGTTGTGAAATGTATTTTATGTAAACTATGTATGTAGGTAATAGGAATTGCTTTAATAATATTTATAACATTTTTTCTCAGACTGAATAAATAATGAGTCTGTATTAAATGAATTGTAATTGTTCTGGAAGAAGGTAATTAAAGTAATGTTGTGTTTAAATAACTGATTAAATTAAAAAATTTTTTGGAGATTAATTAATTATTGTTGTGCAGAAGAGATTCTCTAATGATTAGTATATGATTAAACAGATAATGTGTTTAGGTGTGGAGTTATATTGTTAGTATGAGGTAAGTGATGAATTTTCTAGGGTAATTGTCAATGATCATATTGAGGTAAAAGGTTGAAAAAGATAAGAGTTTGGGTGATAATTATTTTGAGGTATAAGGCATTTTGAGTCAGTCAGAGTTAACTCTAATGGGTGTTAGATGAAATAAGAATTTTGAAACACAAGTAATACAGAAACAGAGTAGTAGTAGGGACACAGTAGTGGGAGTGCATATATATGTAGAAAGTGAGAGTAATGTAATTAGAGAGTAAATAGTTGATGGTGATATTTTGTAGTGAGGGTGAGGTGGTAAGGAGTGATCAACGTGCGTCGTTGGGCAGGTAATTGTGAAGGGTCGAGGAGTGTTTGCCGAGATTATGGGAAGGGCAAAAGGTGATGAATGGAATTGCCAAGGTTGGGAACACACATCCTAGTTGCAAAGAGGGTATTAGATATTTTATTTTAAGAGGAGAATAAATTGAGGTAAGTGGAATTAGTGTTGAAGGCGGTTATTATGGAGAGATTGGTGTCACCCTATGTAAATCTGTTAGTAGTGGTTGTAGGAAGAAAAAAGGTGAGTACGGTTATATATGTTAATGCCCATATAAATCAAATCATTGTGAATAACTGAGAGTCGCCCAAACTAATTAATAATGATCAAAATGTTAAAGAGAAAATTCATAGTAGAAATGGAATAATAAATGAAACGTGATGTAAATAAAAGGTTGATAATAAATTTGAATTTTTTGGAGAATCTAATGGTCCAATAAATGTTAAATAATTAAGAGTATAAATAAAAAGGTTAATAGAAAGTTCAAGTTGTAATGTTGATAATTTTTTATACAAATTATTTAAAGGTGAATTGTTTAGTTGAACATAGCAATGTTAATGTTTATTATGTTATTATGCAAGATTAATGGGTGATTTTGGGGGGTTGCTTGGTGTTAATAGAAGAGAAAATCAATTGTGGAATGTAGTGACAGTACATGTAGAAGGACATAAGTTTAGAATTTAGTTATGCCATTGCAGTGGCGCCATGTGCCACTGCAGATAGCGGTGAGTGTTGGTCATAACATCAAGGTACGTTACCATCATCGGTGGCCCCAAGAGGGCGTGTATACACTGCACAACCACTTATATAATTTTATATTATATGTTAATTGATACCGTGCAGTGTTAATATTGATGAAGTGAAACATGCGAATGAGAGAAGATTTCCCCGCCTTTTCAGGCGATTACTGTCTTACCAGCACTAATCGTGGATTTGGACGACAACCAGCTGTGGGCAGAAATTGTAAAACTGCCCATGGTTGGTTGCCCTTGAAATTGGTGAAAATTGAAATTAACGGGGGGCAACTTAAGGGAAATCCCCGGAACTATGGAACAGCGGCTATCACCTTGTTCGAGTAGGAACAGCAAAAAAGGTGATAGACCCGTTTTAAGGTTATAACTATATAAATTCAGATATTATATCTGGCAATTTAAAATGTAAAGCCGAAGCAAGGACAGGAGATGCCAAAATTCCTCCCCAAATTCAGTCCTTGTGGAAGCAACTGGGCGCTACAGTCCAGTGGGGGGCCATAGTGTGTGTGTGGAAGGAGGTTACTAGTTGGGTAGTAACGTTAAATGGATAAGAAATATTAAACACATATAATGATGATGTTGGTCATAAAGATAGTTATGATTTTGTTTTAAAGGATTAGGATCATGAAAGATGATCAATAATTTTAATAGATAGGGTGTTCTGAAGTAGTGAACTTGTGTTTTGTTATATGTAAGAATTATATAAATAGATTGTTTTGTTGATTCTATTAAACCTAATTAATTGTTTTAAATATCATTGCATTAGTGTAAAGATTTATATTATATTTCTTCTGTTGAAATGGAAAAGAGTTAAAATATTATCGATTGGAGTCGAAATTTTGATAAATATGTAGGAATGAAATGAGAGAAGGATACATCTATAATAAATCTTGTTTTCATCTCTGTATTAGAGATATTAGGAGTTAAGGAAAAACCAATGCTTATTAACGTAAACCAATGTAGCTAAGGGGAAATAGATCAGTTGAGGATATGGCATTATAGAAGGCCACTATTTGAGTTTTATTTCAATGTTTCAGAGTTTGGTGATGCCGTGGCGGCGGTCCTGAGCTGGCCAGCACGTCAGAGCAGGAACGTCAAGTGCCTGACTTGCCTTGCGGTGTTGGGATCACGAGAGAGAAGTCCAGTAAGGTCATGCAGGTACTGTCACGATCATTGGACCAAGGGGTAAGTGATTGATATTCTTTTTGTATAAACAATACAGGGGGTTGTGGCGACATATCCTAGCTGATCCCTTTAGGAAGTATGAATGAGTCAATGAGAGTTTTTATGCCTCGTCATAAAACCTCTCATTGAGGGGGTATTGTAACGGTACAAATAGGTCCATGTAGGGATTTTGAGTAAACAACAGATATAATTTTATTGTGAATTTAAATTTTGTATGTGTGAGAGTAAAGTTTTCCCAAACATATGAAACAACGCAGAAAGTCATGAAGGGTCGGCTCAAGGTCAGTGGCGTACGTGCTGAGTGGCAGCGACTTCGCCAAAACAACCTGCCGATCTTATGTAAACATCACTCAAGGAATGCCAGACGTAATCGCTGCACCTCAAAAAACAAAGACGTCATCACCAAAAACAATAGAACCGATGATGCGACAACCCTTTCCACTTGGGAAATAAGCGCCATATTGTCGTTCTCAGTCGCCTAACATCATTCGTGTGAACTGCACGTAGTCTAAATTGCTGGCCAGCAAGTATTTAAAAGTAACAACTAAAATGTAACAAAAGTAAATCAAATCTAGTTAATTCAAACAATATAAAATGTAGAGACAGTGAGTGCAGTTAATAAAAAGAAACAGTATAATAGTTCGGCAGAACACCAGCATGAACATGATTAACGCCTGACTGGATCTTCATCCATCACAGCAGGAAAGTAAACCTTTAACATTTTAAACCATCACCATTTTTTAATAATTGAGCTCAAGAAAATTTGTAAAATGTACCATTAAATCTGTGTGTGTGTGTGTGTGTGTGTGTGTGTGTGTGTGTGTGTGTGTGTGTCGGTACAGATAAAATCACAAGCATTGGTTCACGTTACGTGATTCATTCAGGTAACTTAATAATTGAAATTATTTAACACTGCAGTAATGGTGTAGATTCATTTAAAAAAAAGTAACCAGAATGATTTGAAGTTAAATATATGTTGTGTAAATGTAGAATACTTAAGGCTGATGTAGCGAAAGTATTTCGCAGCCATTTTGTATGTGGATTTAGCAAAGGGGGAAGACTCCATCTTGGTTTTTGTTATTCAAACATTTAGAAATTCAGACCATTAAAACACAAGTTTTACCAAATGATATCAGAGTCGTTATTTCTCAATAACCATTCCGTTTCTAGCTCGTTTAAAAAGAATCCTGGACCCGAACTTAAAATATGTTAGGTTGGCAACAACACAACATGGCGATTACTCGAATCAGCATGTAAACAAAAGTATAAATGTTAACGAGAGAAGTATAACAGGTAAGTCAATAATAATTTCGAAGAGTGTTTGTTAACAAATGACTGCCGGAACAGTGACTATGTATAAATTTGTTAACAACATGTCATAAATATAAACAATAAACATGTCATGTCCACATAAGTGTTGTTATGGCTGAACACGGTTCAGGGTAACCTAAGAGGCTACTTGTACACAATGTTAAGTCAACATTTAAAAGTAACTATCACATGCTCCATTTGTTTACATTCACTGTTTTGTCTCAATAAATATACAATAATATTGAGACCTGGCTTTCAAATCTCTGAAGGAGTCATCTGCCAGTATCAACACATCAACCATGAACACACCCTTCATTTAAACACACACAAAAATAATTCATATATTTCGTTTTAACCTAACAAACAGTACTAATATTATAATCTAAAGAAATAATTTTTAAAAGTATTAAAATGGCGGAACCATCTGGTGAGGTATGTACCTGCCTAAGCAGCCAATCAGTACAAACTCCCTCAGGTATCAGGACTAGACTAGTATTTTATGGGGGGGGGGCACAAAATAACCATTCCCATAAGTAAAAACTGTTTGCCTTATCTGACAATTTAAGAGAGGCTTTTCAGTTTTACTCAGTGTACAGCTAACTACCATATCATTATTTCTGTGCTTTTTGATCGCGTGTCTCTGAAGTTTATATTGCAATCTTCACAACTGTTGAGATATATGAAGTGTTCCAAAAGTAACCTAGCATAAAAGGTGCAGGAATTATAACGACTATATTATCTATAAGTACTTTCAATCACAAATATGCCCTTGACATGATGAACAGAATAAATCTGATGCAAGCTGAGATGAAAATCCTAACATACTGTTTAGTCATTTATTATCAAAACTTATATTCTAATAAACAGCCCTGACAAATCACATTGGTAAGTTGGTAACGCGATGACCTAGATATAATCGGGAGGTCCCTTCAAGCAGTCACTGAAGCCTTTCTTGCTCTAGAAGGTCCCGCAAGAAGGTTGGGTCTCATAATAAATGAAACCAAGACAAATATATGGTCGTAGGACAGGAAGTTAGAGAAGGAGAGCACGTCCAAATTGGCATCTATTCCTTCAAAAAAGTCAACAATTTAGTTTATTTAGAATGCCAAGTTAACTCCGATGGGGAAACGACAGAAGAAATATAGCAAAGAATCACCTCAGCTAATAGGTGCTTCTTTGGTCTCAGACCCCTGTTCCAGAGCAGAACAACTAACAGGAGCATCAAGCTGCTTCTGTATAAAACACTGATCCACCCAGTTCTCACCTATCGTTCTGAAACCTGGACCATTTCTACAAACTCTGAGTCAAGCCTTCTGGTTCATGAACACAAAATCCTCCGCAGTATTTTTGGTCCAATATGTGTGGGAGGTGAATGGAGAAAAATGACCAACCGAGAACTGAACACTTCTGAACAAACCAGATATTGTGAAAGTTATAAAACTTGGTAGACTCAGATGGGCTAGACATGTGATCAGAATGGGGGAGAATGAAATACCTAGAAAGGCACTCACAAAACAGATCTATGGCACCAGGAGAGTTGGTCGGCCCAAATTACGTTGGGAAGACAGATTGAATTATGTTGCGCGCCATATCCTTGGGACCTGGAACTGGAGAGCAGCTGCACTTGACCGGGATAACTGGCGGAGGCTGTTAAAAGAGGCCTTGACTCAGTAATGGGTTGTGCCGCTGTAAGTTGGTAACATAGCTTCACCATTAGTTTCACGATTTCTGGTTCACAGATTTTAGAAATCATTTATCAATAAAATTAGAATGGAATTTATAACTACAGTCAACATCTGTATTCAAATTAATGGTAAGGTCAATATACACACCTTACTTTTCTCTAAAGTTATAATAATTCCAAATAATATATACAATGGAAAAAACAAACGGTATCATTATTAACACCAAAAGTTTCAGCCATACTATAATTTGGCATCCTCATTGGTAAAGCTGGAAACAATTCCATGCCACCGAGGATACCACACTGGAGTGTCGTAAAACATTTAGCATTCATAACAATACAAATAATATGTGGTTTTTAACCTGAAAGAGTGTTTCTACTGTAAGAAAGAAATGTAAGATTTTTAGAAAAGTGTCTTCCAATTGTATGGTAAGGTGATAATTAGAAACTTTTAATAAGCAATAGCCAGAAATTCCCAACAAGATCCAAAACAATTAATTAAGAAACCTTTTAGACAGTTCGCTTGCACACTACAGGACAGGTAGATGGCCTTACCAGATAGTTCTTAACCCACACTAAATAATTCAATACTTTGTAGCCATAATTGTTTCATAAATAAGATCCTCTGACAAGATACTATTTCCAGATCTAACTAACACGATCAATTGCAACCAAAAACCATGACACTGTAATACTTTCAGAGCTGTGTTGGAAAATGAGACACTATACTTACAGATATGGAATTACATTTCTTTGCCAATTTATCCCAACATTACAAAATTATTAGCAGACATAAAAGAGGAAAATTCATGGAACTGAGACCATGATAGGGATCCTGATATAGTAGTGTTCCTGACTACTCTCCAATGAATGGAAACTCTTTACCCCTATATGGTCCTCTCTCAACCAATACAGCCACTCCAGGGTAAACTGAAAAAGTACAGTTCACAGAGCACGAGACACCAGAGACACTGGCCTGAACCAGTCTGTAGGCTTTGTTTGTTTTATGTAGAATGGGGGGGGAGCAGACCTGCCCCTTAATCCACAGCCACAAGTGTGTATATCTTGGTTGATCAGATTGACCTAACAATTCTGAGTGGGTATCAGAACTACAAGCTACAACCTCTCTTAGATATTAACTGCATATCTAAGTTATCCACTACATAGAAAGAGAGAGAGTAAGACTCACACACAAGCTATTAGTTTATAAAACTAAGCCCTTACAAGATGTGATGTGACATTCAATCACTGAAAGAAATGTTAAGACATACTGTCCTTATTGGTGGAGTTCAAAACATGATAAATTCATATATTTATTAAAATAACATATACACACTTGTAAGGGTAACAAAAGTACATCAGTCAGCATGGAACAGACGACTGCAAGATTTAGAATAAGATGATCAAGTGATGATGTTGATGGCCTTGATTAGCTTCTCCTTTAGAAAATTCAAACTGATTCTGATCATAACCATCAACAAACTGCTATATCCTTGTACTGAATGTCATTCTGAAATATTAAACAAATTCATAATGTAGAAAACATATAGGAAAACTCCTGGTCTATAATCCCCAATGGAAAAATCCAGTACGCTACTGAGTGTACTCAAAAGAGAGATAGAAAACAGTTGCAATATAGAAGCATATTCATGAGTTGAATAAAGTGGGGAGGAGATTTATAATAAACACTAAAACTAATTAGGCAAAGACATTATTAACTGGACCATAACAAAATCTGTCATATAAAAACACTGAAGACTGAGGGGATGACTTTTCATGGAGCTGATCCCATATGAGCAAACATAGACAGTACTGTTCTGGAGCAGGTCAGTAATTTTAAATGTCTAGGCTATAATGTGTCTTATATTACAAACAAAGACTCCATTAAAAACAAAGACTTACATCAGAAAAGACTCCAAGCATTTGAGACCTGGTGTTCAAGATAAGCTGGAGGGAGAAGATAACGAATGAGGAAGTCTTTAGAAGAGCTCGGGGAGGAGAAGAGCTTTCTGCGAAATTTAAAAGGCAGAAGAGCTAAGTTTATAGGGCATATACTACAACACAATGGGTTGGTTAAAAGAATAATAGAAGGAACAACTGAAGGGCAGAATCACAGAGGTCGACCCTGTTTAGACTACATGAAACAGCTTGACAGGTCAATAAGAACTGCACATCATATTGTGAGTTGAAAAGAAAATGAAGAATGCCGAACTGCTGCCAACCAGCCTATGGGCTGTTAACCTAGAAAAAGACATAACAAACAAAGATGAGGTAAAGAAGCTGCACAAGTTCAACCATTTGTGTGAGACCATAAGAAGAATTACAATCAATCAGTAAAGAAATGCCTGTAGTTCTACAAGGTGGCCCTCCCCACACTTCTCGATGGATCTGAGAATTGGACTTCAAGATTTCAGAAAAAATGCAGATAGATGGCAGCAACTGAATATTTTGAGTATACTCAGTAGGACTGCCTCAGTAACGGCTAAAATGGTTGGAACATGTTACCTGAATAGACGACTGCCGCACCCCCAAACAACTATTGAATTATAAACTGAACGGACAGAGATGTGTGGGGTGTTGAAACAAGTGTTAAGTGACAAGTCTAGCTACTTGGAACCAGAACAAACCATTTTCAGTTTAGTCCTTGCTGGTGATGATGATGAAAAGCATACATTTGTAACTTTGATATATTTAGAGGATGATTAACTGGAACCAGGGGAGATTAATTTTTAAACATGAAATCAGTCATAGTAAAACCAAGTATTAGGTTCAGAGATGTGAAAAGACTACCTCAGCCATATGGTCAACTAAAGAATTGAAATCATGTCTGGTGGAGAATATAACAAACTGTAAACTAGAACAGATAAAATTTCAAGATACTGACTAAGACCTGAGATGGCTAGCATTCTTTCATGGTATAGCCAATGTTTTTGATTCGGGTTGTGGTTATGAACTGAATATTGGGAATGTCTGACAGTGTTCTAACTATTGTGGATTACTGCAGCACCTTTCTTAAATGGTTCACGTGCCAATGTTCTGGGAACACTGTCCCCCTTAAACATTTCAAAAAAAATGTTTAAAAAACATATCAGACGCACGCACACACCTATTTTGTATGACAATATATCCAGTATTATTGTTACTGAAAACTATTACTTACTACTTCGCTGAATCAGTCAGCTGATATTCTCTCCTTCTGTCATAACACTCCTGTATACCTGCATCATTCCATAAGTCCTTGATCGCTTCCACGTAAGGACTTTCAAATGTCGTAACCGTTTCAAAGTCAACACTTCGAATTAATTCTGCCTTTTCCTACAAAACAAAACAAAACAAAAATTGATATAATACCAGATTGTTATAGTAAAATTTCACAAACAGAAGATAAAGTAAAGTATAAAGTAAAGTATTGTAACAGGCAAATGAGAATGTCCCAGACATAAATTTAAACATCATTAGAAGTATGTATAAAAAGTTAGTAAATAAGAAACTCTCTTGTTGTGACTATCAACAATAACCAGCAACTTCAATAAACATAACATAAAAAATATACCTCACCTTATAAATATAACATCAAACTGTTTACTATTCAAAGAGACACAACACTGTTAAATCATAACAATCAAGTGCCAGAAGAGCTAGGATGTCTTAGAAATGATCAAGAAAATAATAACATACCAACCTCTAATGAGAAAACAAAAGTAAAGGTTGCCTTCAAATAAATGTCCAGTCGTGCGTGGCTGGTATAGTGGGTGCAAAGTTGCACAACCATCACCAGTTCAGACTAATTAGTTACACAATAAAATATTAAAACATTAACAGTACAATGCTGTTGATTTTAATGGAAACCATGTTAGTTTCTATAACATGGTATATAATAGACAATATTCGTGTACAAGTTAATTGTGATGCAAATGCTGGTTGTGTACTGGCAATACGTAATTTTAACAGTAATTGGCAGGGTTCACTGTACAAACATATGAGAGCACAACACTTAACAATTTCTATAAGAGCTGAAGTGAAATAAAATGACACCTCTTCCACCAAGTGGGAGAGCTGCTATAGCTATTTAGAAATATATCAGTTGTTCATTTTTCTTGCTGATTTTGGAAACTTTACATAGCCACATTTTCAAAATGAGTTTGCATATTTTGACGAGATTTGTTTTTTTTTCACTATGTGAAGGTTCACTCTGTGCCAAATTTCATTAAAGTCTGAGATGTTGAGGTCAACTTTTGATTAAAATTGTGTTGATCTGATACGGAATTACCTGGAGGGCAACTCAGCTTTTACACATGGTTTGACATATCACCACTACCAGAGCTGTACCACATAATTAGTTCCATTAGTAAAATGTACAATCTTATTCATTTTTAAGCTGTTTTTTCTGCATTGTTTTGTCATAATTGAAATTTGAAAATAAATATGCTACCCTAAAACAAATATGTTTTGAGGTCCTAAAATTACAATAATTGCGGCAAACTATATAAATAATATTATTAAGTATTCGTTTTATTACTTTTTATTGAAATATAGGGTATGTTTATTGGTTTTGTATGCTTTTAATATTGTAAAAAAGTATTAGATGTTGCTTTTTCCTGAAGGATATGGAAGGAAATGTAAATAAAAAGAGTAGGATCATCAGTCCTTCTTAAACAATAATTTGAACTGTAAAATTGGGTTATCAACAATATAACTGACCTTTTAAACAAATTAGTACAAAAAAAATTAAGTGGCTGACCTTGGGTCCACCTACGTAAGCTAACCCTACCCACCAAGACATATACTCTTTAAAATTCCTAATCCAGATCCTATATACATCGTTACTAGGTTGGCTGATACATACTTAGTTGTATATTTAAACAAGGCATTGTTGGTCTATAACGTTCGTTGTGTGAAGTTGCACAAGTGTAGTTGTGTTTTCTGGTTCTGTCCAGCTGACTTACAGGGTAAGCAGCGGTTCTGTTTTATATAGTTTTTCTATAGATTGTGACGGCAGCAGTATGCGAACATCTGCTCTCCGGTACCAGCGGTGGACACAGCGAGCCAATCCGGCATCAGCACTCGGAGCGAGCCAATCAGCGATCCCGGTTAGTTAATAAAACCCGGGCCGGCAGAAAATTTTGCACACTCTTCATCGCCACGACATCGGACGCACTTCATCTCCTCTCCTCTTTCGGATGACATTGGCGCAGAGTCAACCGGAAGGAACAGCCGAAGAATAGAACCGGCGTTCTTGCGTCTTCGCCCTCCAGTTCCGCGCCAGCGATGGATTTCGCTGGGCCGGCAGTCGACTCTACAACCGGTGCCGAAAGAAGAGGAGGACTGCAGTATGCCACGAACAGCGGGTGCAGCCGCCGAACTTCTCAGCGCGGCACTACCATCACCATTCTCGCCACCAGGTCCTTTTTAGGGCCACCAAAAACACTAGAGTGTACGATTGGCGCCATTTGTCATGCGGCAAGCCTTTTGTCCGGTGACAAGATGTATTTAACTTTGCAGGTTGGTGGTGCTTTATTTTTTTCACAGTTCACGCTTGTTAGTGAATGAATCTAGGGTAGGTTCAAGTTTGTATTTTATTTATTAGTTCAACTTACACCTGAAGATGACCACAGATTATTATCTAACAATGGTAATAGTCTGACCAGCCCTTCTGATAATGTTCACATATCATTGAAAGGTAGGTTACAAAATCATATAATACCCACACTATAGGACTCCAGATGCACATATTCCACTAGATTATAAGTTGAAGCTGTTAACTTATGTTGAAACTGTTAGCATTATTACATGCAAAAAAGACTTAGGCAGGCAGTTCCCGCCATTTCTTGCACTGGCTGTAAATACTCTTTGTCCTCTTGCAAATATCACACATGTTTAGCTGTGAATAATGATGGTGGTAGTAACGATTACTGTATAATTTTGTGTATAAAGTAATCTTTTTAATTTATTTAATATTTACAATTTCTTTACCTCAAGATGTTTTTTTCCTTATTTGGAACATGTTTTGGGACACATTATCCCCATCCTCAGCCATGATGGGAAAATAAGGGAAAACATAAATATTGTGCAAACTTTTTTTTTTTTTTTTTTTTTTTTTTTAACTGGTCTAAAAGACCAGCCATCAATTTACATCTAATGATGTAAACTGTATATGCATCAAGAAATAGACTGTACCATAAGTGTTTGAAGTAATCTTTTTATATACATATTACTACATTATTTGGCTAATAACGCAGCATTCAGCTTATTTCTTAAGTATCCAAAATAAATCTCTGGCTCACCAAAATCGAACACATAATAATACACTAAGGAAAGATAAGACGTACTGTACTTATGTTCTATATACAATACCAAGATAAGCTATTCATTAGTCATTTCCAGATAAATTTACACTTCAGTAAACATCTACAGATTTAAATATAAATAATCTTTTGCTTAAAAAATTCTTTACTTACGGTTTGGCATTATTACTGTATCAAATAAAAACAACAAACTACAATGTGAAAAGTCCAACATTCACTAACAATTATTTTTCAATTGAAACATTTTTAAATAACAAATAAGTTCAAAATATGTCGGTTAATTGAAACCCATTACAAATAAAAACTGCCACCAAAACCAACATTAACATTGCAAATACAGTACAGTTTGCAATTATTTTCAATATTTACACTAAAAAATTGATACAGAAAGCCTTCGAAAAATCAAAGAGGAGTAGCAGTGAGAGGAGAAAGAATAAAGACCGTTTAATTATTGAGGATTATCAAATAAAGCCATTTAGGGGGACAGTAAGTCAAGTCCACGTCCCCGTTGTGCCCCCTGGGACCTTCTGTAGCCACATTGTAGCTACAGATGCTTACGGACCTCTGTGAAGACCAACAGATGTAATGGTGGAAGAGATCTCAATGATCCAACAGCAGCAAGTGCGGAAGAGTCTTAGAGGAGCAGACCTCTTCAAAAACCTGGGTTCATCTGGCTCCGGATAATAGCATCCAGTAAGGGCCCCTGCCTAGGGTTACAGGTAAAACCCGGTCAACGGTCTCAAAGGCGGATGAGGCACCTCGGTTCCCAACGGCAGAGAGAGCGGAAGAACCTAGTGCAGTAACCCACGAAAAACAATCATTTCGGACTAACAATCCGATCTTACCTCGGAATTTAATTCCTACTTTTGCAGGGTCATTCCAAGTCAAATCATCCAGGGGTGTACACCCCACTCTCTCAGATTTTAGGCCTTGTTACACTGATAAGCCTAATTTTAACTGAAGGTTTTAGTACAGAAAAATATAAGCATACCTTAAGTAAAAAAATCCACATTGGCCACACAGATAGGGTACTATGCAAAATATTTCAATGAAATATCAAATATAAACTTTGTACTTAAATTATAAAATGATGTCATTAAATACCCATGACTTTTATTTTATGCTATTATATTACATTTCAATCTCTTTCAAATGAGACCTTTTTCAGCCTCATAGGACCAGGCAGAAAAAAGTTATAAACCTTTACATAAAAGCCTGCACGGAGGAAAAAAAATCAGAATTGCCATCTTTGAAGTGGAAAAACAAGTTTTATATGACTCTAAATGTTATTTTTTACTCTATATTTGGAATCCTTGTGAAATTTCAAGTAAGTATTGTGAGTTTCATAACTTAATATTAAATAATAACCATACAAGTAGAGTTTTTATTGAAAAATGCCCTTTAGATCTCGCGCTGCCACTAACAAATTGGCTAAAACTGGACTTTTTTTCAAAAACTCGTTAAAAAAACTAAAGCGAATTTGGCAAAAATGAAAAATACGGGTTGCTATATTTTTCCATAGATGCTGTAAAAAAATTTCATGAAAATCTGAGAGGGTGGGGTGAAAATATTTTTTTCTGGCTGGATATTTGATTTGGAATGACCCTGCACTCTATACAATTTCAATTGCAGTATGGAAAGTCTGCTAAATAAAGGCACTACCTCAGGTGGTAACTTAAAAGAGAACTCCACCATGACATCATGCCATGCATTGGGACCAAGGGTTCTGGGGAGTCCCAACAACTGCAATCAAAGGTATGGTCGGAGCAAACTTGGGATTCCCTCTAAACTTAAATTTAAGAAGAAATTCTTTTTAGGCACTTTAAATGTACCTAAAATGTAGGCAGTCTTTACTCAAGACTGGTAAACAAAAAGAAGAATTGGAAATTCTTTTAGACAAGAATAAAATTCAAATTTTAGCAGTGCAAGAAACCAGATTCTTAGAGGAAAATGTAGCAGATACAAAGAATTACAGAATCTTCAAGGACAGGTGTAAGACAAGGTGATGGGTTATCCCCAATTCTTTTTAACTGTATCCTGGAGAAAGTAGTGAGAATTTGGAAGAAAAAATTAAAGGAATGCAAAATATCACCAATTATGTTGGGAAGAAGGAACAAACGTATTGAAATAAACTGTTTGGCATTCGCAGATGACTTTGCTATACTTTCTGAACATCTTACATCTGCAGTAACACAAGTTAATTTTTTAGAGGACACAGGCAGTAGAACGAGCTTAAGAATTTCTGCAGAAAAAAACAAATTTCTCACAAACATTAAAAACACGCCAAAATTACTGGCAACAGATATTGGTCGAATAGAGAGGGTTTGAAAATTTAAGTATCTAGGAGAGATAATTCAAGAGAATGGCTTGGAAAAATCTGCTATAGAATAATAATTAAAGATATGGGCATATGGTATATGGTATAATTAAAGATATTTACAATAAAAAGTGCATATCTAAAAATGCGAATATAAGGCATTACAGTACACTAGTGAAGCCAGAATGCCTATATGCAAGTGACTGTCTAGCATTGAATTATAATTTAGACAAACTGGAAATATTGGAAAGACGAATTATTAGGAAAATATTAGGCCCACGAAAAACTTAAGAAGGTTGGAAAATAAGAAGTAATGATGAAATATATCAAAGTATAGAAAATATAACAGAAACAATGAGAAAAAGAAGACTATTATTTTTTGGACTATTATAGAATGGACGACAATGGATTGACAAAGCAAATCTTCAGATATCTGTGGGGGAAGAAGTCAATATCAAGTTGTATTAAAGAAGTCCAAAAGGATTTACAAAAAAAATAATATACATGCAGAAGCAATTGACAGAGAACTTTTTCGGGCAAAAGTGTTGAAAATGGAGGGAGTCCAGGGTAGGAGAGATAAAAACGCAGGTTCAAAGTGGACTGAAGATAGGAAGAAGAGACACAGTGAGAAGATAAAAGAATATTGGAAAAAAAGAAGGAACAAAGAGTACACAATTGAAATTGGCATGTAGTCCTTAGAGGCCGATACGAAAAAAAATACCATTTAATTATGAGGATGATCAAACAGTATTGGCGGAATCAGGAAAAGAGCAACAATTTATGACAGAGAATACTGTAAAAGTGAGGAAAGAGTTTCATAAACGTGGGAAAACTAAAAGTTGATCAGAATTAGCAAGAACGAAGGCTGCAATTTTTTAAGAAATTGGAAAACTGTCAAAACAGCCAGGCTGCAGGGAAGTTCTTATGCTGAAATGGGCAGGGTCCAAAATGCTTTGAAGCACTTATCCCCACTTTGAATCAGTTGATACATTTAGCAAGTGCTAATCTAATAGACTGCATTAATGGTAGACATACGAGACTTACACGGAATCAACTGAGGTAATTCATTGATTTTACCAATAACATTTTAGCAGTCAATGATTTTACTTACTATATTTGAGGAATCGGCATATTGTATTTTAAGGAGGTCCATGGCACGGATCATGCTCTGCATAGCCATGAAGATATTCTGGTAGACAAGCTTAATGAAACCGCGTTTGTCTTCATCCGAATATCCTGATCCGTGGATAATACGCATCTGCTTGATGAATGTTGACTTTCCTGACTCACCAGTACCTGTAAACAAAATGACGACATTAATAATAATGATGATAATACTAGCAATTACCTGAATAACAACATAGGGCAACAGTTGTATAGAAAGTATTAGTGAGGACAAAGGAAATGGGAAGTTAGCTCATATCGTCAGGAGAGGGTTCAACAGCCAGATAACTTTAAGAGTAATCCAACTGGAAATAAATGGCAGTTGCAACATCAATAACAGAATGGAAAAAATAAAGTTAAATGAAAACTGCATATAAAGAGGTTGAAGGAAACAAAATAACTTAAAATTGTTAAAAACTATAAACAAAGGGGAAGACAAATTATGACAGTAGCGCCATTAAATGGGTAAAACTGACACATATGCCCAACCCCAAAAGTAAAGAATGTAAAATTTTTCAAGTTAGATCTCATACATTTCACATATTCCTTTCTAGTCAAGTATGGACAGCCGAAATAAAATGGTGTACGCGAAATATAAAACAGACAAAATAGTTAATGTCCTTCCATGCTAAATGGTCTTTTTTCCATGAATTGGTAATGAAATAACTTCTCAGTTTTCAACATACAGTCCTTTATTTTGAATCATTAAAATTTAACTCATGTTTAATTTCATTAAAGCAACAATTTAACTTATTTATAGTTACACAATCCTTGATCAGATTATTATTCATAAAATAAAACTGCTATTACATCTAGGAAAATTTTACACACACAACGAATGCTTTACTGCTATAGTAGGGGCCCATGAATGAGCCTGTTCCTAGAACCCATAGTATGGGTGGGGGATTGAACTAAGTGATCCCTGATCTAAAAGGAATATATGGTCTAAATTACACATCATATTATGGTACACTAAGCATCAAATGTACTCAGTGGGTACACACCTCATTGTACACTAAACAGAATGGACAGAAATACATTTGGTATCAATAACCATAACATGTACATTAATGTTCAAAACAGTAAATAATACAACAGCTTAGCATTTAAGCAGGGCTGTATTCAAGTTGGAAATAAATCAACGAAATTTCTCCTCCAGTCAAAATCATGAAAAAACATTTTCCGTAATCATTATAAAGGAAATTATTTTCATCTGGCAATGCCATATTGTTTATCAAATATTCAAAAATGCCAATCAAGAATTGCAAAAAACTACATTTCTACACAAAAGCCGGTTTTTCTTTATTTTTTTTTTCTGAAAATGGAAATCTGAAAGAAAAGAAATACTTTCTTCTTCGTACATATACCTCCCCCCCCCGCCCAAGAAAAATTTCACCTAAAAATACTTCTTTGAGACGTCCCTGATGTAAGCATACCAATTATTAATTTTCTTATGAAAACGACACAGTAGGCTGCCCCAGGACGTTATACCCGGTACTTTTTTCTACAGGCTAAATCAAATCCAGGGTCTCTAGGTTAGGAGCTAAACGAGATTTTTTTTTATCTTTAGACTAAATTTGTAAATGTTAATATACAAATACGAATATTTTTTCAGTATTTAGATATACGAAATATTTTAACGCAGATTAACGTCGCAGACATTACTTAATACACGTAAATATTAAAACTAATAATAGTTGCTTATAATTTCAATACTATAAGAGAGAGAATGGAGCGCAGCCGCGGCCCAGACTTCGGATAGGACACATTTGGTGTATTTTCAAATAAGGCGGGCTACGACACCAGCGATGGGTCCGTCAACGTTCGGCCGATCTCGGCGTCTGTGTGCGAGGTATCGATCTCATGAGACAGAGCCACGCCAGCAGAGGGCGGCGGACGGCAGAGGGGTATCAACGCCGTGGACGCCCCAACCGACCGACAGACGAGAGCTATTCTATTCGCCCAATCATTATTACATTGTACGACTCTCTGGGTATATCGTATATTCTCTCACGATTCGATTGAACTTTATATCCTAATTTTTTTTGTAACAATTATAATAAAATTATTTCCTTCTCGGAAATGAAATATTACTGTTAAATTAAATGAAGTAATAACCAATGGAATACAATAAAACGAACTGTGACACCACAAAAATATACGAATAGCTCAAAAAAATTATAAGCGATCCTTGCGTCAAAAATTACGTACAGACTAACAACTTTTGTGCGAACAAAATTCACAAAATGATACTGCTAATACCGTCACCGGTTCTTACAATTTGACAAGATTATATCGATATGAATACTTAACCCTCCTCTTACGGATTCTAGTGTTTCTAAGTCTATTCTTTCGAAATCTGAGATTTTGACTTTTACACATTTAAGATTAATGCAAAGGGAGGAAGAAATGTCGCCGGGGACCGACCCTGCGTCACACACAGTACCGTGTGCTATCCAAATATCATTTTACGATCTCTGCCGATGGCGACAGTTGAAACATCGAAAATGAATTAACAAACGCAAAGGCGAATTAACGAATTTTTCAGTGTTTGGTCTCTCAGCGTTTCTAAGCTAAAACATTATCTGTGAGAACTATAAAATGAGCTAAATGGTTAATGTCTCTTTTCCATGAATTTGTGATAAAATAATAACTTCACAGGTTTTATCGTAGGTAGGTTTGCATTTTTATCGTTAAAATTTAATTCATATTTATTTATTTTCATCTAAGTAACAATTTTATTTATATAGAACTATTTTGAACGAAGTACACAATTCTTGTATACTGACGATATTAGATAATTTTTTAATTATGCGAAAAATGGCAAACATCTATTACTCTACGATTTTTCAGTAATATAACACTTAATTGTTGTGCACAAACTCATGCAAAAAACACTAAAAATTCTAAACATTCGGATTTGGGTTACAATTCCTTTGTAATTTGTCAACTGTTTGTAATTTCATCAAAATGTTCAATCATTTTTCGTCTCAAAATTTTAAACTTTTCAAATATGAACACCATATTCAGATTGTGGTTAAAATTCCCCTAAATTTGATACCCCACATGGGGTTTTGCTACTTTTCTTCACAATTTAGATCCCGTCATATATTGCCCTACCGCCACTCTAATTTTGGGAGACAAGCTAAAAAAACAATACGGTTCTATAGGGTAAAAGTTATACGAACATTTATAACAGACTAAACACCACAAACAACAACTTTTTGGAGTATAATACATATTATGTTTTAACGAGGAATATGCTTTATCCTAGAACGGGCGAAATGTTTAGCATTAACAAATATAAAACGTGTACTGAAACCCACGGATAAGGAAGAAAATTGGCTTAAGCGACGGGAAAGAATGATAATGCGAATGATATTGCACGAGGGATGGAGACAGATGGAGAATACGTACAAACGAAGAGCTAGAGAGAATTTTCGGTGAGATAGATATTGTTACTGAGATCAAACGAAACCGAATTAGGTGGGCAGGTCATGTACAATGATGGACACTACAGCTGTGAAGAAAATGGGAATCCAGGCGGGAGAAGAAGAGAGAGACCCCCGGAAAAGATGGGCGTAAGAGTAAGGCAGTGCTGCAGACTAGCGCCGAAGATCATCATGATGAACAGGATATTTTAGGCCAAAAATATATGAAAGAAAATAAAAGAAGGATCTGTAGCGCAAGTGTGGTCGTGTACAGCAGTGAAATAGCCCATAAAATCAGGAACAGATAAGACGCTTTGTGGCAACAGAAACGGGCCTCGGGAAGAAGGTCACAACTAAACGGGATTCGGGAGACAACGGCGGTATCCAATACGATAGTAGATGGTAACAAGAACAAGACGAAACCAATGCCAGAGGATCGGCTTCAGAAGCAACAAATGAACGGGGAGGAGGCCATCGCCTGGGCCCGGTTTAATCCCTTACCGACATGATTTCCACTTCAACGCACAGAAACCTATCGACTGCACTTCTCAATACACTTATTTGGTCAGTTTCAAACAATACGTCAGCACCCGCACATGAATGCTCTCTCTCTCTCTCTCTCTCTCTCTCTCTCTCTCTCTCTCTCTCCCCTCCCTCCCTCCTATTAAAACTTTGGAAACTTGAGCACTACTTAATGGAGATCAAACATTAACTTATACAAGCCATTAATTTTATGCATATTTTTATATGTGTACTACTTTACTGGCAACAAAGAAGTAGTTTGTTGTTAAAATTCCTTCCCGGGCTGTTTGGCCAAGGTCCAATGTTTTCTACAAAACCAGACGTTTCGGCAGTGCCATCGACTTCCATCAACAGTGAAAATCGAGTGCGCTAACGTGAGGTGGTATATATGTTAGTGATCACAGTACTGTGGTTAAGGCTGAAGAAAGAAGTAGTTCCTATGGAAATATTTCATTTCGAAAATGATTTTAAATATAAATCTTAGAACACGGAAGTCATGTATGGTTCTCCATACCGATATTTTTTCCAAAGATATTTCATATTTGTTCAATCGTTACGCAAAAAAAACTATGTAAAGCTTTGTTCGTATTGTACGTGTATTTCTATTTTGAAACATACAATCACACAAGTTGGCTACTTGCGTGCACGTCATAACTTGAAGAAAGGTCTACATATATAATACAATTATTGTACCAACAAATACGGCGCGTATGCAAAATGTTGGTGTATGCATGCAGACGTGCAGGTATGCAGGAGAATTGACCGTCGGTGCAGTTGATTTCTGTTTAACAGGCCGCAAGCACAGTCGATGTTATTAAAAGGACAGAAGATGTTCCCGGCGCAATCAGCGAACCTCCGAGTGGACAGATCATAGAAGGCGTAGTAGGGGAAGACTACGAAAAAATTAACAAATTTTAACGTAGCCTATACATCCACACTGATTCAGCCTTATGCTGACTACCCAACACAGAGAACGGTTGTCTAATCTGTTTATACGTGTTTATAAAGTGTTTATACAAAACTTGTGCAACAATAATTGCTGTAATGACTCATGCTTATGGTATGACGTTCGTGTCAGCCTAATGCTTATTCCCTTTCTCACCTTCCCCTATCCACTTGCTGTACAACGCTTTTATTGAAACTGATTTGTTGAATACAAATAAATATACAATAACTACGAGGGTCAGTTGAAAGGTTCGCGGGTCGTGACCTACAGCTTAACGGTAGAACTAAAATTTTTCGTGTGTTGTACGATTCATACTGAACACCCGTAATTCTCAAATCTATCTGTCAATTTATTCGTCGTTTACTGGCTGTTCGAAATTTACGTGTCACACGTGTTTTGAAAAGTGGACAAAATCAAACAACGTGTTGTGATTCTTTCCTTAAAAAGTTATACCGTGAATGTACGTAAATGGTACATGTGTTAAGATACCCGCATCTTCAAAAACATTCTTCTAACACCGTGTATGACATTTTATAAACGATATCTGGAATTTTTGCACTTTCTTGGGAGTCCAATGCAGGGATCGTCTTCAATGCTCGTATGTTCACGTTTAAATAAAGTCTACTACTCCCACTTACAAACTATTGGTATTGAAAGCGCGGCACCTCCGAACACACTTTACCTTCTCGGTTGTGAATTTTTTAAATGCCCAAGACATTTTTTAACGACGATTCACTCACACCAAGACGTTCGATTTTGTCCGTTGTCGAAACATGCGTGACACAAAAACTTATAACATCTGACAAAGAATAAATCGGTGAAGAGATTTTGAAATTAGTAGCCAGTCTGTAAGAAATATAAATATTGCAACGTACTAACATTTTTAGTTCTACCACTGCCCTATAGATGTCGGCTCCGCGAATTTTTCAACTGATCCTCTTAATAGCATAAATAATAAAATAATCGATAACATGGTTCTTAAACTGTGTTAAAGGATTGGTTTAAACTGTATTAAAACCGTACTCATTAACAATGCGAAGGTGTTACTTTGACTTACGGGAGTGACGCGTGGGTCATGACAAAAAACGAAAGCGGCAAGATTCAGAGCGCTGAAATGCAGTTTCGTCGAAATACTTTAAATTATACATTGCAAGATAGAATAAGGAAGGAAGATATCAGAGCAGAACTCGAAGTAAAGGACATAAATGAAATTATTTCAATTTACAGAAGACAATAGTGGGATCATGTGCAAAGGATGACAGAGGATAGATTGCCGAAAGCGGCATTGAACTATAAAGCCACTGGTAGAAGAGACGTGGGTCTCCGAGGATGAGATTGGTGCCGGAACAGGTCTATATAACCTAATCCTTGAAGAGGAGTAGAAGAAAAAGTGCCCTTATCACTAAATTATGCGTTTTCTTTACATGTTTCACATTCTCAACTGGATTCTTTGTTTTATAATTGTTCTCTCCGATGTCAGAGGTGTCTTTTGTTGTGCTTAGATACATAGAACTGTTCAGTTACTAGACTAGTATTTACACGAAATAATGGAGGTAGGGCTGTCTTCTTCGCATTATGTTAAATTTTAAAAAATTGAACTACATATTAATGCTTTCACGGGTTCATTTCAAATTTGAAAAAAATACAGAAAATACAAAAAAATACGGTACGGCTGTACCGTACAAAATATAATTATAGACATAATCACAGTAATTACTATATACTCGGTCTGATAATGGTTCGTGAGCGCGCGAGTATACGTACATATATAGCCTACATATACATATGCAACATACCGCGTGCAAACGATAAGAAATATCGCGACAGTTTATCTAATATTATGTAGACGAGTTACGTGAAAAGGGTCTGATGTAACTACAACCAAACGAAGCGTCATCCAAAGTGCGCTGAAATTGTTAAAAATTGTAAACGTGGCACTATATTAACAACACAATCCTTTTGGTAGCGCTACCGTGATTTAAGAATTGACGGACGTTAGGGTTTTAGCGAGGCCAACTTTGGTAGTCCGAACCCTGATATAATACAAACCCGCTCTAAGTAAATTGTACGAAAATTACCGAGAGTTACAAATACAAGCCCCTTATACAGTGGAACTCGCGAATAACGACCTCCCGTATAACGAGAACTCGGATGTCACGAGCAAAAGTACAAGGTTTGTTTGGTTTTGTATCCCAGTAATGATAATTAAACTCGCTTTTACCGAGTAGGAACGCATTAGACTTATAGTACAGTCACTGAAGCCGAAAAAAAATATAAATTGCAAATTAAGTGGCTTCTACGAGATTTTTTGCATAGGGCTAGATAAAAAGGTAAGAAAGAATTTAAAAAAAGTTTACAAAAATTCAGTCGCGGGTTTTCGAAAAAAGGGAGGGGAAGGTACAAAAAAATTCATTTTTCGTGATTATCTTAAAAAATATTAAATTTATGAGAAAAATACAAAATACCTAAAAGAAAGAGCATAAAATTATGCATAAAACAGGTTATTAACATTTATTTTGTCAGGGCGATACTTTAAGTAGAAAAATTAATTCAAATTGGCCAAATTTTTCACAAGGTGGATTTTCACATAAAATACATGTTTATGTAATAGACATGCAATTTTTTCAGGAATATAAGTTTAAAAACTCATTATTATTCATTTATGTATATATTATTATGTATAATTTTTACTTATTTATTACGCATTATAATAAAAATGTTATTAAAAATGCACTTTATAAATATATTCAAAAATAGTTTTTCTTCCAATCATTGAAGATTTTGACAATAAAATAACTTTTAAAAAACAGATAAAACAAAAGAATTTATAGTTAACAATAATTGCATAACATTAAATAAAGATCCCACAAACAAATGTCATACACAAATAACAAATATACTAAAAAATAGTACCCAAATCATAAATCCTAAAGACTCCTTTATATAAAAAATGAATAATCCTTGTGCATAAAAATTAAATTCTTTAATAAAATTACACAAAATCAATAAACCTATCAGACCTTTAATAAACGCTAGAACCGCACCAAATTATAAAATATAAAAATTCCTAACACAAATCTTAAAACATAAAATTGAACTTCCAGCAAAATACAATATAAAAAATAGTATTGAACTCACGGAACATTCAATATCGAACTGCGTTAATTCAATATCTGTATGGCGCATGTACCAGCTGTCCTCGCTCTCCCTAAAATTCTTCAACTTTCAGGGTTTGTTCTTTTTATGCCCGTGCACGGATATAAATTCTCACTATGTAGAAGAGAAACCTCAAATATTGTAGTTTTACGTACAATAGTTACATATTAATATTTTTTTTTTTAGTTTTTAACTATTAATATTAATACGCGCAATGGACATATTTTTACGTTTATTAATAAAAGTTACATTTATTTAAATTTAACTACATGTTAACAATTCTTTACACCGCAGTCTTATAGAAGACACTTTGACCAATACGTGATCATAATTATTTTGTTAAAAAATATTTATTTTGAAAATTTCTGTAGAAATTTTAAGTTAAGAAAATGATGTATACTTGCGAACTCAAAAGAATGATAAATTTTAAAACTCGCTCATTTTATGCCAATAAATCAATACTAATTTTTATTTTTTTCAAAGACCTATCTATATATGTAAAGTTCATATTGTGTAAGTTTTTTTTTTAATGTAAATACATTTGTAATTAACATGTTTATGCATTAGTTGAAAACAATAAAAAACAAAAAAGTTATTACTTTATTTTAAGTATTTATTAATACTTTATTTTCTTTTCATTTTATGTAAAAGTACAAACATTTAGCTTTAAAATGCTTTCTGATTTTTGTCTCTACGACTATTATAACGGATTTTATTAAAATTTGTATGTTGCAATGTCAGAAAAAATTAGCCTTTCCGCTCATCGGACGGACTCCGACAATCAATTTTTTTCTAATATTTCAATTCCATCTTTCTCACAAAGTATTAGCCTGACAAAAAACATGATAAATAGCTTTTTGTAGAGAATTTAATGCTCTTTAATTTTTGTAATTTGTCTTTTTCTAGTAAATTTTTTAATTTTTTAAGATAATCACGAAAAATGAAATTTTTGTAAACTTTTTTTAAAATTGTTTCTCACCCTTTTATCTAGCCTTATGCAAAAAATCTCGTAGAAGCCACTTAATTTTTAATTTTTTTCCTTCAGTGACTGTACTATTAGTTATAACGAGCATTTTATCGCAGGCTTTTTCATGGGTTAAGGTCTAAAAAAGTTCGTTACAATACAGCATTTTAAACATTCGTTTAAAATCATTAATGCAATTTAATGAAACTAATAATGTAAGTGATGAATTCGTGGAATATTTAAGTAAATTATAAAACTTTTTTGATATCTAAAGATACGAAATTACTAAACAAACAAAAATAGATAACTTTTTTAAGGTTAATTAAGTTCTATGTGCTAAATATAATTTTGATGATTTTATTTAGAACGAAGAACAAAAAGACAAATAAATCAGAGTGAATTTTCTTGTGATTTACAAATAAATATCCTACATGTGGCATGGAAAGTTTTGCGTTTTTTGCCAGGTAGCCGGCTGATTTTCGGTAAGTTTTTCCACACAGTTACTTTTACTATATTTTGCGAATGCATTATACGCCAATATTCAGCAAAGGATCTTAGCGTCAAAAAAATGTTAAAAGTCTAAATTTCACTTTTAAGCGTAGAATATAAAACATATCAAAATTTTATTGTGCAAAGCCTCTTCTATAGTAGACTTTTTTTGTTGTGTGTTCGATATCACAGTATAAAAATTTAGGCTTTGAGTCGACAACTCGGATGTAGCGAGCACCCGTTTTAACGACCACATTTGTCCGGTCCCTTGAATCTCGTTATAAGCAAGTTCCACTGCACTTCTGTTGAACGAACGAAATATAAAGGAATGCAGTTTCTGACGACAAATACGTGACGATTTCTAGTGTCAAAGGTCAGAAAAAACTCATACAGTATTTTACATTTAAACAACTGAATGAATGTTTTAAGATTATAATAGGCCTACAGGTAAATATCAATATACAAATATATATATTTTTTTATTATTTTTATTATTAAATTATAATTACACCTGCAAGTAAAATGTGCTTACTTTTTATCGTTGTATTTCAACCTTGTGTACGTTTCATAGAATATAACTGTTATCATCAGAGGTTTCCGTATGGAACGAATAATAGATTTGGTTTAGCTTTAAATATTAAATTACGATTAATCTATTTTCTATTTCTTTTATGAATTTGCTAACTGCTATAATTTTTTTATTGTTCGACTAAGCTTTTCGTCATTACTGACATCTTCAGGTCTTAAACAACCTTCTTCGTTGTTTAAGACCTGAAGATGTCATTAATGATGAAAAGCTTAGTCGAACAATAAAAAATTATAGCAGTTAGCAAATTCATAAAAGAAATAGTAAGGATGGCTGCTAATTTAAACAATACGAAGAATAATCTATTTTCGATCGTTGTAATATTCGTTTACCTAACCAGCTGGTTTGACATTATATTGAAAATATTTTGTTTTTATTTTATTTATTTTAATACATTTGTTTGACATTATATTGAAAATATTTTGTTTTCATTTTATTTATTTTAATAAATTTTTAATTCCAAATAGGTAATCTTGATTTGTGTTTATTTGAGTTTGTTCTTTAATTAGCAAATTATTGTTATTGTGTTTGTACACATGAGATTTTCCCAAACATTCATTTTGATACCTTCTTCTATTAAGTTTTTAATTAATTTCACACATTTCGGATGTGTGGAAATTGATGTTTATTGTTTAGACAATGTGTGGCTAAATTGGACTTGAACATATTAGGTTTCAAAAACGCATTGCGGTGCCGAAGGAATCTATCGAGTAAAGTGCGGTTTAATAACTGCATAATAACCAACTGGTTTAGATGCAGTCACTGACTAGGGACAATTTTGAAGATTTTTCTCGACATGCCATCATTTTTTTGTCAACGTTCGAAATTATTTTCACCCGGAACTGTATACGGGGAGTAAAAAAATAATAAATACATAATGTCATAAAACGTTATTTTGTATGGAATACATATTATAATTATTTTTTTATGTAATAATAATAATAATAATAATAATGTATGAAAATGTTGCGCCAGACAACTTTGAACGCGGAAACTAATCCCTGCCCCTGTCCTGAAGAAAACCAATGAGACCAATTGGGAGTCTTCTAAAAGTAACACTTAGATCCGCTTATTACACCCCACAGTCCACAGTGCATGACAGACACAAAGGAAACTACAGTCGAACCTCGATAACTCGAACTGATTTCATTCGCTTTCCTTTCCCTACAAGAATCCATTCACTATACAGCTAATACTAAACGTTTTGCAAAAAAAGAGAAGACAAATAGTTTCAGAATTATAAACAATGAACCTATACTAGATAACTATTTCTAATAACTCACACCATGCAGAACAACTAACATCGATAGAACTGACTTGTAATAGTAGGCCTGCCTGCATATCCAAACAATACAAAACAAACACACACACACACACACAGTTACAAGTAACGATATGGAATTAACACTTGTAAAGCCGGCCATGACAAAAGACAAAAGCCACCTTGCAAAGTCACCCCCCCCCCCTTCAAACATGTGGAGGGTTCAGCGCATAAGAGCAGGTAAACTTTCAAAATCCGTCAACTCTATCACACACAGGGAACTTTTGTTACACATTTTACTTAGTAAGACAAAGAAGAGGGAGGCAGTGAGAGAAAAACGAAAATCCGTTTTCAGTTTTAAATTTCGTCGATAAAAATTAAACCTAATACGTAACTAGCCAAACAAATCATACAGCTATGTTTAATTGGGCACGTATTTACCTGCAACAAACCAGACGGCTCATCTCACCGTTTCCATAGACCTTTAACTATAAATGTTTTCCATATTCTGGACCAGTCATAGCCAACCTTTGAATTTATAGGGGCGCATATATAACTGAGGACCTGTTCGATGGGCACACCCTCCCCACACCATCAATGAAAAATAGAAAGTTGCGAGTTCAATAGCTGGACGTTACAAACATTAACTGTCACTTTATATACCCTTGCGCTTACATTTAGTGACGTGGAACACCGAATTGAAAAAATCTTTGCACTATTTTTCATATAAATTTGTAAAATTGTTCACATTAGGAGTAGGTCGTCACCAATCTGCCATATACACAAGCATGTTAAAACCAACAACACTTTAAACGAAAGAATAGTTAAACAGGAACACATTGTAATAAAAATAAATTAAAGAACTTACCACAATAACACTATTTATTTTCATTAAGTGCACTGAAATGTAAAATTCGAAAAAATCACTTTTAAAACATAAATGAAGGTTTCAGACACTTTTCTTGAAAAAAACTCACAGTAATTATTTTACTAGAAAAAAGTAAAATTTGAAACGGCCTGTACTATTTTATAATACAGTACTTCCAACCAGGTACAGTACAATGCGGGCTCGTTCCTTCGTTTAAAATAAAAAACAAATCGGTTCAAAGGCGCGTCAAACCTTATCGACGGGCGCATTTGCTGCCGCAGGCGCAGGGTTGCCGACTGCTGTTCTAAAGTATATCTCTAGAAGGACTCTGACGTTGACGGATGAATAAATACAACGACGTGGTTAAACAAAAAAAAAACCGCCGTTTCTAAATTGTAAGGCACAAAATCTGGGTTTTTTTTTAAAGAATACTCCTCAATCCTGAGGTTTCATTCCATCCCAGTATTATACTAGTACGCTCTGTAAGCTACAAACCTCGCTCACTATTTTGAACGAAGTACATTTATTATTAAATAAATTTCGAAATTAGATAATTTCTCAACCACAAGAAAAATTACAAAAATCCCCATTTATCTACTACTTTTTTAGTAATAAAACGAGTGTAGATGAGACAGTCATACAATAAACACTAAACATTCGAAACTTTCCGACTCGGGTTACAACTTTTTAGTCTGACGTTCTGTTGGAATTTCACAATTTTTTTCAAATTTTTGATCTCTTCTTTAGGCTCTGGGGTTCCAAAGTTTTGAAACTTCCATAACTTAACACTACACTCAGATATTACTTAAAAGTTCTTTTTAATTTGATATCTCACAAGAATTTTTGCGATTTTATCGAAATTTTTATTCACTTATTGGCCCTGACGCCCAAAAATTATTTAATTTTTAAAAATGAACACTACGCTTAGATTGTGGTGAAAATTCCCTGAAATATGATGTCCCACATGGGCTTTTGCGATTTTTACACAATTTTGACCCCGCACACGGGCTCTTGGGTCCAATAACTTTGAAATTTCTAAAATTTGACACTACATTCAGATGATACTTAAAATTGTTTTTAATTTGATACCCCACGAGTTTTTGCGACTTCAACAAACTTTTCACCCACTTTTTGAGCCCTGACGTCCAAACATTTCGAAAATTTTAAAACCAAACAGTATATTCAGATTTTGATTAAAATTAACTTTTAATTTAGTATGAGCTTTTGCGATTTTTACACAATTCTGACCCTCACTTTTTCCTCCCGTCACTATATTTCTGGGGGAGGGGGGTAGTTCTAAAAACAACAGGATTCTGTAGGGCACAAGTATGCACACGCATGCCAATACCAACGAAAAATCGGTTGATGCGTTAAAAAGTTATCGTAAGACATACCCCAAACAGACGGACAGACAGACAAATGCCAAACGGTCGAGTTAAAACTGAGACTAGCTTTGTGGTTCAACAAAACGGTATGGTTTCTCTAAAGTTTCTCTCTCAAATTACATCACTGCTCTATAATACAGAAATACACAAAATTTCAACAGTACATAAAGATTTATACAACTTTAACGCAGACAGTCCCACTTAGGCGAATCCTCTGATCCGTGCCTCTCCATCTGCCTCTGTCCGCCGCATCCTCACCTGTTAGTCCAAATTTCTCCATCGCCTGTTCCACACTTTGGTCCTTCTATTCCTTCCTTCAATCTTGCAATTCTGAGCTAACTTAGGCAATCTTCCAACTCCATTCTTCTTAAGCGGCCGTAACATCTTAGTCTCCTTTATTCTATCCCGTCCATTACAGTCATTCAGCCCCCGTCAGTCTTCTTAAGTCACTATTTCTAATCCTTTCTCGTCTGGATCTACCAGCTGTTCATCTCCAAAAATCCATTTCCATTGCAGTTAATCGATCCCCATGATACCTGGTCATTGTCCACACATGTGCCCCATACTACGGCTGATTTATACAGCATATTCTGTGTTCTGTTAATAATGTTTCTGCTCCTCCAAAACACTGAGTTCAACATGTCTATTGTTTTCCTACCACTGCGTATATTCCTTGTGATTTCTTGATTTGATGTCCCGTCCCTGTCCAGTAACAAAAACTGTACACATTCTTGATTTTTCCCCGTAAATATATAGTTCATCATTTGGGATATATCTTGTTTTTCCGAAGTTTATTTTCTGTCCTCAGTTCCGATGTTCAGACGATAACCGGTTGCACATGTAATTTGCATCTTCTCTATCCTGTGTTATAATGATCTGGATAACATTTACAACACATACAACACAATGCGGAGAGCAAACGGTGAAGGTATTCCCTTCTGATACTTCTGTGTGTCCATCCCACCGTATTACCGGGACCAGGTTCTGGAGCAGGTCATGCGGTACGGTAACTGGTCCTAAATAGCAACGACACGGTTGAACCAACTTTTATTTGGTACACGTTGCCCTTACGCATTTCTTTTACAATTGTATGTTACGAGTTCTCTATATCTGCATATATAAAACTCAAAGTCTGAGGATTTATGGGTACTGAATACAAATCCACATCGTTACACCGATTGCCACCAAATTTTGTACAGGTAACTTTTGACACAAAGCGACAAAATACTATTCATTGTGTGTATGGTCACCAAGTTGCAATGGTTAATTATAAAATAGGTTAGATACCTGATATTCCTTCATGCAACTTACTTTGGTCGCTATGCACGACGCGTTTCAGGATCAAGGTCCCATCTTCAGGTGTTCACTCGGGTCGAGCTCGTCAGTTCATAAAAACACACACATAAACATAAAAAACAGAATTCAAAAACTCATACTGCGCGAGAGGGGACGATGCGCATCGTCGAGAAAGTAAACGTGCACTGCTTTTTTCAGGCTGGCAGTATGGGGGATCTCTAGAGGTCTGACGGCGTTGGGGTGTTGCTTAGGTCTTCGGCCGATGAAGACGATGGTCTGTCTCCATCCTCGTCTCCCCTTTCACCTCCCGGCTATCCAGTGCACGTTTACTTTCTCGACGATGCGCATCGTCCCCTCTCGCGCAGTATGGGTGTTTGAATTCAAGTGTTTTTTATGTTTTATGTGTGTGTTTTTATGAACTGACGAGCTCGACCCGAGTGAGCACCTGAAGATGGGACCTTGACCCTGAAACGCGTCGTGCATAGCGACCAAAGTAAGTTGCATGAAGGAATATCAGGTATCTAACCTATTTTATAATGACAAAATACTGTCTAACTTGGAATTTGATATTTTGCCCCCTTCGCACGATTTAAGCCCTTTTAATTATGCCTTTTTGTTGACGCGTATAAAGATGTCAACAACACCATGGAGACCAGAATTAATTACCACAGTAACAAGTAAGTAAACAAATCCTATTTAGCGGCATCGGAACTGTACCTTTATCCGTTCCTGCAGTTTTTAATATGCGATTGTATCGATATATTTTGTAATTTTGTATACAGATACGTATACAGTATATATTTTGTAATTGTCTTAAACGATTATAAAATTTATGTTTATACGTATTTCTGATGATGCAATGAATAAGTAATTAAATATATTAAATACTACTACTAAAGATGTCAACAATACTATGGGGACCAGAATTAATTACCACAGTAACAAGTAAATAAACAAAAGCTACTTAGCGGCATCGGAACTGTACATTTATCCATTCCTGCAGTACATTGTCGATGTTTTATATTATAGTCTATGCGATTGTATTGATATATTACGATGTGGAAAAGAAGAAGTGTACTAATTGTAAATTGTCCTATTACTTAATGCAAAGCGAAAATACGTGTTGTTTTCATTTGTGAGGTTAGGTGACAAAGGTTTTTGGTTTTTAGATTACTGCTGAAATAAATAAAAGCCATGGTTGAGGAAAACATAACGTTTAATGTGGTATACAATGCTTCTAACACAGTAGCACTTAAATAAAGAATTTAGCGTTTTTTATTTAACAGGTACTTTATAAATATCTCCAAAGGCTTTATAAACGGGTACTTTTAAATCTCCAAAGGCTGTTGCACCAACATAATAATTTAGTACAAGTTAAAATAGTACAAGTGTTGAAAACAGCTTTGGAAAGAATTTAACTAATGCGTACAAAATTGTTATACGAGCTGACAGAACGCCATATAGACATAGACATAAAAATTATATTAAAATACTTATATAATACTATACTAATAATAGCCGCGGGTAACAGCTAGTTTACTATACGCATGGCTTCCCATGATTTTTTTCTAGGAAGGTGTATGGATGGAGAAATAAAACCACGCCGTTAAACCAAGAAAACAGAGCCGTTTCAAATTGTTATGCACAAACGCGAGTCTATTGTCCACATCGTTGCGGAAATTAACACTCGTCGATAAATAATACCAAACTCTGCAGCGATGGTCGCAAACTATTCCACCACATAATGTAAAAATAACTTTTGTTTATTAAACTGCGTTTACATTATACGTATGATGAACTACAGATAGCTGCGGTCAGGAACATTTTTATTGCAGCCAGTAGCCAAACCACACAATTTGTCTCTCTAAAAATTAACTCAAGTCAAACTTAAGCTAAATTAACTAGAACCTGCAGAACTCACTGTTTCGAACGAAGTACATTTATTACTATTACATAAATGTAGAAATTAGATAATTTTCAATTATAGGAAAAGCTACAGACAACCTGATTACACTACTATTTATTTAGTAATATAACACTTGTACAACACACACAATCATATAATACACACTATAAAGTCGAAACATTCGCATTTGGGTTTACAATTCCTTTAGTCTGACACCCTGCTGGATTTTCACAAACTTTCAAAGTTTTTATCTCTTTTTAAGATCCTGGGGTCCGGAAATTTTGAAATTTACAAAACTTAACACTACGCTTAGATCTTAGTTAAAATTCTCTTTAATCTGATACCCTAACCCTCTTTAATTTTACGGTTTTTTTTTCATAATTTTCAGGAAAGAGAGACTGAACCAAAGGTGCTCAGAATTAATGATGCGAGCAATAATGCCAAAGTATTTGGACTGGAGAGCCATGCGTCAGTTCGGGACCGTGGAAGAAGGCTTCCGGATGAGGTCAAGACTCAGCAGTGAGTTGTCGGCACCAAGGATGATAATGCTGATAATGATATTTCAGTGCACAGGAAAGTTGAAATTACAAATTAAACAAATGTAAATACAGTATCAAATTTAAAGTTTTTTAAAAACTATGAAATTTTGAAATTTTTTTTTAAACGTGACCTGATTTAAGGTTTAAAACTAAAAACACTAATAATTAAGCTTATGCAAAAAAAAACCTCAAATACATTTCTGCAAAATAGCATTTTTTATCGTTTTCTTAGTCACTAAATTACGCAGACGTTCAGACTCAAGTGATCCTTTTTACTACCATGTTCCGTAAGGAAATGGAAGTATGGAGATCGCGAAAAAATCGAGTTCGAGATAAAGGCTGATTCTGATTGTACTACCCTCAAAACATGAAGAAAAGTTATTTTCTGAAAAGTGTCTGTGTGTAGATTGTTTTCTATTGCGAACGATAACCACCACAAATTCAAACAGAATCAATTTTTTGCATATGTGCCCGAGTTGTAAACGACTCAATGCCCATTGATTTTGGTGAAGATCGGTTAAGGAAGAGGGGTAGTTTATCTGTAACGTTTTACGTTTTAACAAGAGTAAAATACTTTATTTTGATAAATAAAGTATCCTGAAAATAAGTCATAATAATCCACTGTAGAAAGGTAGATATAATATCTATAAATGAAAAGGGTAGTTCAAGGGGGAGGGGGTAATTTTTTATATTGACGTTATAAATTTATTCGACCGAAAACTTAAAAATTTCGATGACATATTAACAATTGATATCGTTCCATGCTATGTAACCACAGATACGTAAAAAAAATAATTTGTTGTTTTCAGTAATTCACATATAACAAACGCTGGGCGGTATTCGCTTTCTTTCGAGTTGTTTAAATAAAAGATAATTTAATCAAATCAATTCTTTATTTTCAAAATATTAACAACTACGTATAATTCGTGTTTTTATTATATTTCTCAGCGTTTTTACCAAAAGCATGCTGACATATTTGGTTTAGTTCTGAATGTAAACAGTAAAAACAATTTTATAATTAATTAGAACATGGAGTCATGTTTGGTTCATCATGTCGATTTTTTTATTTTTCTTTGAACCATTGTAATGCCGCTGCTAACGATTCACACACAGGCTTCAAGTTGTGTGATGAAGTATAATTATTATATCACGCTGTGTGTATGTGTGTGTGTAGTACGCAGGGAGAACTGTGAGACTCGTCGATTCTAATCATGCAGGGGGTGAGTGTATTATAATCGACGGGTGGAGGAAAGGTGGGAGAACGAGCTCTGCGAACGATCTGGACAACTGGGGGCGGACTGTATCCATCATGAGGCAAGTTTTTAAGTTCCGCTGTGCACTATTGCACAAGGTGTCGTTTAAGAGTCCCCGTTTGATATCACCTGCGAATGACCCACAGTTATGTAGGACTGACGTGAGCCTGTCTCGTTAACATCGTTAAACGTTCATTAGATGCTCAAGGTGTTAACGAAATGTGTACGTCAACGAGGGACAGACCACGCTTGAATTGATCATTGCGAAAAGTGTGCCCGCATTGTCGTCGTCATCGGCGCGCGGCCGCCTACTGCCTCGTGGGGGGGGGGGGTGTTTAATACTCCGATTGTAAAAGTAATCATGTTCTTACCTAAGTTTATCAACGGTGCTATAAAAGTTATTTCCAAAACTGAAATCTATATACTCAGGTGTAACACTCTTAATCTTCTTCTTCACCTCACGTAGTAGGCACTTTGCCTGTTCCGTCTTCACAGAGTATCGTCTCCACAGGGTCTATATTGAAACGCATCCTCAGGTAGTCGTCCATCCTCCATTCTGTCTAGATGGTGTAACTATATTCCCTGCGATATGTCTGGATCTCATCATTTATGGAAAATACCTGTAGCTTTTCTCTAATATCCTCATTGCGTAAACGATCCTGTCTCGTACAACCCTTCGTTCTCAGAAACTTTATTTCCGAATTTTGAATCTGGTTTTTAATCTTCTTTGTAGGAACCCATGTTTTTAGTGTTCTTTGTAGGAACCCATGTTTCAGATCCATACAGTAAAACAGGCACTGCCAGTGTTTTATATAATTTAAGCCTTGTTTCTTTCGTCGTCTTTTTCCTCAACGTTCTATGTATGACACCAACATCATCTGAAACCTCCACATTTTTGTAACCTTGTCTCTTTCCTTGTCTTTTCCTCAACGTTCTATGTATGACACCAACATCATCTGAAACCTCGACATTTTTGTAACCTTGTCTCTTTCCTTGTCTTTTCCTCAACGTTCTATGTATGACACCAACATCATCTGAAACCTCGACATTTTTGTAACCTTGTCTCCTTCCTTGTCTTTTCCTCAACGTTCTATGTATGACACCAACATCATCTGAAACCTCGACATTTTTGTAACCTTGTCTCCTTCCTTGTCTTTTCCTCAACGTTCTATGTATGACACCAACATCATCTGAAACCTCGACCTTTTTGTAACCTTGTCTCTTTCCTTGTCTTTTCCTCAACGTTCTATGTATGACACCAACATCATCTGAAACCTCGACCTTTTTGTAACCTTGTCTCTTTCCTTGTCTTTTCCTCAACGTTCTATGTATGACACCAACATCATCTGAAACCTCGACATTTTTGTAACCTTGTCTCCTTCCTTGTCTTTTCCTCAACGTTCTATGTATGACACCAACATCATCTGAAACCTCGACATTTTTGTAACCTTGTCTCCTTCCTTGTCTTTTCCTCAACGTTCTATGTATGACACCAACATCATCTGAAACCTCGACCTTTTTGTAACCTTGTCTCTTTCCTTGTCTTTTCCTCAACGTTCTATGTATGACACCAACATCATCTGAAACCTCGACCTTTTTGTAACCTTGTCTCTTTCCTTGTCTTTTCCTCAACGTTCTATGTATGACACCAACATCATCTGAAACCTCGACCTTTTTGTAACCTTGTCTCCTTCCTTGTCTTTTCCTCAACGTTCTATGTATGACACCAACATCATCTGAAACCTCGACATTTTTGTAACCTTGTCTCCTTCCTTGTCTTTTCCTCAACGTTCTATGTATGACACCAACATCATCTGAAACCTCGACCTTTTTGTAACCTTGTCTCTTTCCTTGTCTTTTCCTCAACGTTCTATGTATGACACCAACATCATCTGGAAACCTCGACCTTTTTGTAACCTTGTCTCTTTCCTTGTCTTTTCCTCAACGTTCTATGTATGACACCAACATCATCTGAAACCTCGACCTTTTTGTAACCTTGTCTCTTTCCTTGTCTTTTCCTCAACGTTCTATGTATGACACCAACATCATCTGAAACCTCGACCTTTTTGTAACCTTGTCTCTTTCCTTGTATTTTCCTCAACGTTCTATGTATGACACCAACATCATCTGAAACCTCGACCTTTTTGTAACCTTGTCTCTTTCCTTGTCTTTTCCTCAACGTTCTATGTATGACACCAACATCATCTGAAACCTCGACATTTTTGTAACCTTGTCTCCTTCCTTGTCTTTTCCTCAACGTTCTATGTATGACACCAACATCATCTGAAACCTCGACCTTTTTGTAACCTTGTCTCTTTCCTTGTCTTTTCCTCAACGTTCTATGTATGACACCAACATCATCTGAAACCTCGACCTTTTTGTAACCTTGTCTCTTTCCTTGTCTTTTCCTCAACGTTCTATGTATGACACCAACATCATCTGAAACCTCGACCTTTTTGTAACCTTGTCTCTTTCCTTGTCTTTTCCTCAACGTTCTATGTATGACACCAACATCATCTGAAACCTCGACCTTTTTGTAACCTTGTCTCTTTCCTTGTCTTTTCCTCAACGTTCTATGTATGACACCAACATCATCTGAAACCTCGACCTTTTTGTAACCTTGTCTCTTTCCTTGTCTTTTCCTCAACGTTCTATGTATGACACCAACATCATCTGAAATCTCGACCTTTTTGTAACCTTGTCTCTTTCCTTGTCTTTTCCTCAACGTTCTATGTATGACACCAACATCATCTGAAACCTCGACATTTTTGTAACCTTGTCTCCTTCCTTGCCTTTTCCTCAACGTTCTATGTGCTGTAACTTAAGACGTTTTGTATAACACTCTTAATAACGATACAAAAATTACTGACGAAAATAATACTGCAGAAACGACACGCTTACACCAGCCACCACGGACCGAAATATAAACGACTCGATCGACCACGGACACCAATTCATAGTTAGTCAGATAGTCGATAAAGAGATTGAATATAAAATAAGCCAGTTTTTATGTGTTTCGTAGATCTTAAAAAGGCATATGATCGGGTAAAACTATCTGACGTTATAAACATCCTGGTGGCGAAGAAAGAGACGACAAAATTATTAAACACTATAGGAGATATACGCAAAAATACAACTAACTACAGAAGTGTACATAGGCAGTAAGTGAACAGCCAAAATCAAGCGCGTAGGTGGAGTCACTCAGCCCAGATACATTTAATGTAATAACGGATAAGCTTATTGATTCCACGAAGATAATAATTGGGTCCAATATAAATAATAGGCAGATACGTATCGTGTGCTATTCAGATGACGCAGTGCTTATAGCAGGTTCACAAGATAATTTGCTGAACCCCTTCATGCGTGAAGAAAAACAGGCGATTAAGCCTACATAAAAAGAAAACTATAATATAAATTATATACAAGAATAACTCATATCATTATATATTTAAATAGAAAACTATGAAAAGGAATATGAAACAGGACCGTCTGCGTAGACTAAGCCTTCTAAGTTATGAACCAGACTAGCATTTTAAAGATATATTAAAAGAATTAAGACTTCCAAAAAACCTGTTGAAACTTTGAAAATTTTTATGAATACAACTTTTTCTATGCAACCTGTCTTCAGCCTTAAAACAAAACACAACAGAGCACTAACAATTAGGTTTAAGGGGGAAAAGTCCAAAGTACTTTCCTCTTTAGCACTTTTATCGTTTTCTTTTTTGCCACTAAATTATTCGTATCAGTCCGTCTGCTCTGAAGGAGCGGACATTCGAGATAACTTATCGTTCGAAAAGTGTGGACGAAATCCGTTAAGACGTACGCCTACTTTTAAACTAAAAAAAAAAAGTTAAGACAGGAAAAGGGAGGTAACTGCGGAATAGGCAATTGCTGAGGGGGCGAGGAGACTGGGTTGTTCTCCCAGAGGCGCTGAAATGTCCTAAGTACGCCCCTGTCTACCACCATTTTACTTGTGCATTTTAAAAATTAGGCAAAATACGTGACTTGTCTCAAAAGTTCATCATTATCATCATCATCACCATCATCATCTGCAAGGATTAAACCAAAGATGGTTGGTTTGTTCCGATCTAAAACAGGCAAAGTCTAGAGCTGGTTACTCCAGCGCTTCCTCGGACGTCTCAAAAGTTGTCCTTTACTGTCTCAAAAGTTTTCGAATATTAATCCTTCTATCGTTTCCAAGGGATTTATAGCGTAGTACCCGCCTTTAATATTCGTTATGTTATCTCCATTTCAATTAGATCATTCGATACGTGAGAACAGCAGACAGAAGAAGAACGTGTCTATCCCGAATATCAAAGAATTTGTCATGAAAAAGGATTTTTGTAGATCAAAAGTTGAAAAAAAGCCTACGGCTGAGCCAGACCAGCAGAGGTTTTCACCCATCGTGTACGAGTTTTAAACAGAGTACATATGCTTCCCTGAGCTGCACAACTCGCTATTTTTAACGAAATACACTTACTATTAGTAAACTCCAATATTAGATAAATTTTCAATTATCAGTAAGTTACGAAAACTACTTTTTTCGATTACTACTTTTTTTATTAAAATAACAATTGTAAAGCAAACATACAATGAATTTATTAATTATTTGTATTTATAAAATATAAACAATCTTTCAAACAGAGCGCATCAGAGGCCACTCGTTTCTAGTTCCCCTAAGGACTACCCAATGTTATGGTAGCCCAGAGTATTGTGAAAGTACCGAGAATACAGGCAGTATGTTTCAAAAAAATAATTACAGTATAAAAGAAACTCAACTCAGAAGTGGCGTCATATGAAATGTTACGTTATGTTACTCTGCATTGGTTTTTCAATTAAATTTATAACCGCACTGGCTAAATGACAAAATACAATTCAGTCCTAAGCTTTTAGGTTTACATACGTTACCATATTTATTGACCTACGTCTATCCTTTTCACAAGTATACATAATTGATAACAATATGTACAATTTTTGCAAATAACGCTTACAAACGGGCTCTTAGGACGTGGTCTCTCTTCCCGCGTCACTGAAGATTCCTGTCACGGACGAAATGTCTGATAGTGCATATAAGACAATCTGGACCACGTCCTAAGAGTCCGGAAAATTGTGATGATGTACCCTCCGGACGTAAAAGCCTACGTTCATTTACTAACGCTTACAAAAATCTTGAAAACGGCCCAAAATTTGCAAGGGGTGCTGAGAGATATTAACCTTGTTAAATTAATTTAAAGACACCGAGTTTGTACTTCGAATAAAATTTATCGTAACTTGATGACCCACAAGAGTTTTACAATTTTTTAAAAATTTGCACTACCATTTTTGAGCTTCGTACCCTCTAAACTTAACGACTTTTCACAGTACACACTACATTCGGATTAAGATGAAATTCCCTTCAGTGTGATACCCAGCGTGAATTTTAAAATTTCTTTGAATATTTTATCCCTTTTTGGGCTCTGGTGTCGTAAAAATTGTTTACAAAAACTGAACATTTCGTTAAAATTCCTTTTGGATCCGACACAGATTTTCCCGATTTTCCCAAAATTTTGATTAACATTTGGACCCTGCCTACTGTCCAAAAATTTTGAAATTACCAAAACCGAGCACTATATTAAGATTTTCGTTAAAATTCTCTGTAACTTTGATACCACCATTAGATTTTTATTTTTTTTTATTTTTAATTCTGACCCCATAGTTTTGGCTCCCCCCCCCCCGTATTTTTGGAGTCAACTACAGACAGGATTGCAAGTTTTACGAAAATCGGTTGATGCATTGCAAACTGTCGTGACATACACCCCAGACAGGCACGCAGGCAAACGCCAAACCGTCGAGTTAAAACTGAGAACTACTTTCAATAAGAAGTAAGTAGAAGAAGAGGTCAATCCCGAACGCTGACGAAAGATAACAGCAAATGAACATCAAAGACATACTCAAACAAAAATAAAAAGATTTCTGGGAGATGGAAACGTTAAGAGAAAACTGCTACGTGGGAGGTAGATTGGCAGATGGTTTTACCGGATATAGTTACCCAACTTGGAGTTTCAATGCTTTCACACGTAAAGTACGGATAATTTTCATTATACATATGTAAATGTATACACCCGACTTTATTTCACTTCTTCATTTTCTACTTCTTCAAATCTCACTTTTATGTTCTATGTTCATCTCCTATTCCAGATCTTTTTTTCACAATAGACTGTGCTCTTGGCCAAAAAGACTTCATCAGCAAACAAAAGATAGTTTCTCCTCTATACACTCTTACGTCACGTACCATAAACGTATTGGATTGTCTAACCGTCAGCTCCCTGAGCTACAGAACTCGCTCACACTTATACGTTTTTTTCAAAATTTTGACTTCTATTTTTGGCTTCCGGAAAAGATAAAAATAAAAATATTCAAAGCCGACACTAAATCCGGATTTGGGTTAACATGATTCCCTTTATGAATTTTTACAATTTTCCTACTTTTTTGGGCTTGGGTGCCCAATATTTTTAAATTTTCAATCGTTGACACAATATTCAGATTATAATTAAAGTTTGTTTAATCTGATGCCCACACGGATTTGTGCAATTTTGTTTCAAAGTGTTGGTAGACTTTATGAGCTTCCGTGGCCCCAAACTTTTGAAATTTCCACAGCTGAACATCGTATTCAGATTGTGGTTAAATTCTCTTTAATTTGATACCCCACATGGTCATGTTGTGATTTTTTCAAAATTTCAACCTCCACGTTTTTGCCTGCCACCCACCTCCTTACTTTTGGGTGGCCAATCTCAAAAAACAACAGGGTTCGGTAGGTTAAAGGTATGGACACATATGTCAAACTTGATGGAAATCGGTTGATGGATTCAAAAAGTTATCGTGAGACATACCCTAAACAGAGACAGACAGATGTAAAATGGTCGAGTTAAAACCGAGAAATCGCTTCGTTCTTTCAATAATTTTTTAATGATTTTTAATATCTTAGTATACTGTTGCCTTAGACAAGAAGGAAGACTAAGGTGGGGGAAGTCCAGGGAAAATGGACTGACTGTGTACATAAGGATATGGACACGTACGGCCTTCAAGTAGAAGACGCTGAAGACGTGGAGAACCATGGTCAAAGGAGAATGACTAGGGATACTGGGAAATTCCTTGTATATGTTTTTAATGTGTTGATTATGTAACGTATGTAATTTGTAGTGTACTGGTACGAGAAAATTCTCAGCATTGGGGAAATTCTCTACACATGTTGACATTCGCTGTGTGTGTGTGTGTGTGTGTGTGTGTGTGTGTGTGTGTGTGTGTGTGTGTGTGTGTGTGTGTGTGTGTGTGTGTGTGTGTGTGTGTGTGTGTGTGTGTGTGTGTGTGTGTGTGTGTGTGTGTGTGTGTGTGTGTGTGTGTGTGTTACGTCACCTTCATTAGCAGCTGACTGCTAACTATACGGCTACACGTATCTTTCCGCTGGTCACACACACACACACAGTATAACACGTAACATTGACATTTAAATATAAAATAAGCCTGAAGGAACAGCAGCAGCAGCGGACTAACAAAGTATAATGGTATGTTTGTTTCGGCAGGCGGATACAGTGATTACGGTATGTTATGTCATATTATAATTGATGACGGCACTGATTGGAAAGGCGACGCTCTGTCTAGCCGCGAGCCATATGAATTGCTAACGTTTTGTTTAACTACTAATTTTTCTTTTTTTTCTTCTTCTTCTTCTTCTTCTTCAATCAAGGACTAGGGGAATCAACTTTTCCGATCCCAAAGGAATACATCCACTTCACCAACGCTTCCTAGGTCTTCCTATACTTCTCTGTCCAATAGGCTTCATATGCCAAATTTCCTTAGGCAACTTGCCATCTGGCATCCTATTCAGACGAGCAATCCATCTTTCTTTGTTTTATGCAATACGATCTTGGATATTAAAAACGTTAAATTCTTTACGAATGTCTTCATTATAGACTCTATATCTTCGTGTCTATATCTTCATAACGTCTACAAGATGGTTAGGATAACCACTCTGACACATACTGTCCCAAAGAATGGATCTGTTAACTCTATCAAACGCTTTCTCGTACTCAATGAAGGTAAGGTGTCTAAAAATTAAATTCCCTTCTTTCCTCAATAGATATTTTCATAGAGAATACGTCATCAAAGATATTTTCATAGAGAATACGTCATCAATGCAAGTTCGGCCCTTACAAAATCCTGCCTGTTCGTCAAGAAGTAAAACATCCGAGACAGAACGAAGTCTTTCGCTACCGTGGAGGGTCCTGGCCATCTCCAAATCATCGTCATCAATGGTGTTGTCTGTCCAAACACACGGTTCAGCTGAACTATTATCTCCCAACTGTCGGTTTCTGCGCTGCGTCTCTGAGATCTCTGTAACTGAACCCCATCATGAATCACATTTGTCACCAGACCGAACCTTCTTTCTCCTCTTCCTACCAATCTTTCTTTCAACTTATGCTGTTTGTAAACAGTCAGTTCTCACAACGTGATGAATTCCATTTGCTTTCCTCATTCTAACAACTCCAAACGAATTCCTCTTGCCATTTATCGTCCTCAATACCTCTTCATACATCAACAAGACAGCTTTAGACTACATAAATAAAAACCTCCTAAAAATAGTGGAGAGTTCGGGAAATGCCATTAAGATCGTCGCGGAAAATCCTAACACTCAACTCCCTGTGGTAGTGAGGGGGAGGGCTTATACATATTGTATATACAAGCAACTAACAAATACAGGGACCGAGCGTTTCCCGGGATAAGGAGATCACCTTTTACCAACTGCCAACGGCCTTAAAGGAGGGCGGATGAGCGGGTATAAGGATAGGGCATTCTCTTGCCCCTGGTGTGGGAAACCATCACTAAAGGCGAATGAACTGTCAAGGCAAGGCAAGGGGAAACCACTCCTATAAAGATCCCATACGATATCCCTCGTTTAAGAATGCTGAGAATGGTGGTGGCAATCTCTGGTTACGAAGTTCGGAAACTGGAAATGGATAGACATAGTGATTAAGAGGCTGTCTATGGAAGGGAAGAAGTTGCAAGCCCAACAACCTCGGATTGAGGAGGAGAAAAAGAGAAATACAAAAAACGCGCCGTAAGCTGGAACGGATGCGTGATGATCGGAGGCCCGAAAAGTTGCTACACTGGGTCGCACTGAGACTATACGACGGAACGGGGTAGACCCTCAAGATCACGGAAAGAAGACGTGCTCTCGATGAGATGGCGAACAGAATCGTGCGACGTGGTGATTGGCACTACAGAAACCTCTGGTATCCAGGATGCGAAAAACTGCAATAGCTGTAGAAGACTCGCAATAGACGAATGGACGTCATACCGCCTCATCTGATGGCGGCATTATTTCTTCAGTTAATCTTCACAACAACCGTATTTCAAAGCTTTCTACATAGGCCTGCTTTCTTTCTTTGTTCTTGACTACGCACGCTCTGATAAGTTTGACATGATCTCTCGCTTTAGACACATTAACATCGGTTCGAGCTGTGCTTGGTTGTCCAAAACAGGTTCGGACAGTAACACCTCTCACCGTGAGAGATCTAATCAAGCTCTAGCTTTTTTTGGTACGAACAATCGTTGGTTATTAACTGAATTTAAATCATGGTTTGTGTGCAGCCACAGATTGCTGACTCCATCACGATAACGCTCAGTATCACAGTGCAGTTTCTACTAACACAGATTAGGCCAAACAATTAATAAGTATTATTCAATTTAAGTATACTTTCGTCCCGTACTTCACGTTTCAAAATATCCCACCAGCTTCGCACATATGGGTATAAATTGATTTATTTTTCGTTCACTATCCTTACATAACTATAGGTTATTTTACAGCCCGAAGTAGCTAACCAGCTCTCGTGTTCTGTTGTCAATGACAACTTGATCCGTACCACGTCGTTTGCCCATTTTGTTAGTCTATACTGTAATTTTGTACTCGCCCAGCACAAGTATCCTGCAACTCTACAAGAACCAGAGAGGTCTCACAAGCCGGGATATATCTCTCTCTCAATCGCGCTACAGCTCTTGGAGAGCTTTGGCCTCCTGGGTAATCCGCTTCCAGTCGTCTCATCGCCGCGTCCAGTCTACCATCGTCTTAAACCGAGTCTGCGCGGGTCGTCCTCAAGATCATCCAACCATCGTTTTCTGGGCCGACCCTTCCTTCTTCTTCCACCAGGTCTCCCCGTAAAAATTAACCAGTATCCGTAACCAGAGCGTTTTTCCGCGGCAAGATTGTAAGTCTCACGCCCAACCCCCAACGTGGAGGACCAGGTATTTTGATTTCGGGGTGTTCTTCCCCTAGACAGGCTCCTTTCACCTTGGCTGTAGAGTCCTGTCTACCCTCGTAGTTCATCTGCCGCACCACTATCCTTCAGCTCCGCCCGGTGATGTTCAGCTATGGGCCCAGCTGATTACTACCGTCTGCGTTCCCATGCCAATACTGGTGGGTGCTGCTGCCCGCCACCAGAAAGCCGAGATATACAAAAAGCAAAGATATCAAAGGGTGTTACACAAGGTCACAGGGTTATACCCAAAACTGTTCAACTTGTGTGTAGAGTAAGCGATGAAGGAGTTCATGGAAACCGGCAACAATGCAGTAATAATCAATGGCGAATGTTATAAAACCATCAGTTTTGCATATGACATCGCGTTTTTAGAAGACAAAGATGAAGGAGTACAGAACGCACTCCACTAATAGATGAACTCTATCCTAAAAATAAATGCGACCCGATGATACATAAAAAAAAAAGTCACGACATGTTCCAGAACTGGAAAACAGAATCTCGAGATATTTCTGGACGGTAAGAAGCTAGCGCAAGTTGGTACCTTTAAGTGTCTTGGGAGCTGCATTACACCAGAGATGCACCAGTGATGTAGAAGGTAAATACGCACAAGAAAACGAGGCATTTTCTATAGAAACTCTTCTATGTCATCAAAAATTTCCTGGACCACGAGGCTAAATTGGAAATGAGTTACCTTCAAGCTTTTGAGATGTGTTGCCGGAAGGAAGGCCTTAATAATACCGTGGACAGAAAGAGTGGCTAATGATGAGCTACTGAAGATAGTGAACGAAAGAAGGATTCTGTTTAATACCACTGCGGAAAGGAGTACGGTTGGTCACCTGCAACGCCATTCAAATCGGCTGACCACTCTGATCGAGGGAATGACTGGGGGCGTAGTGGGAGGGAAAGATCAGGACGAAGTATATGAATGAAATAAAAGAAGGAAGAAAGTAGGCCTAAGTAGAGATTAAGAGCCTGTCTTCGGAAGGGAAGAAATTGCAAGCCCACGAATCTGTGGACTGAGAAAGAGACTGTAATTTCGTATCACTTACTCTGGCTTTGTTCGAACATTCCTCCCTGGAGTTTTGTTTTCCCTTTCTGCTTCTAACGTGACATACACCGCGACAAGACGTCTACGCGAATTCCTCCCCTACCGTTATGTGTCAGTAGCTAAATAAATACTTTTAGAAACAATTTGTAGGAAAATAAACAAACGTTGCACGTGGAGCGCCACAACAAAACGTGGCCCGCTTCCTATCAGTTAATTGAATCAGCAGCCACAGCCAGCCAGTCGGTCGGAGACATTTCAAACTTCATTACACCAGTAACTGGGTTTATTGTTGCACCTGGTAATGAAGTTTTACCGCCAATGTACGACTGCAGATAAATAACATAACATAACACAACAGACAGTAAGACACATGTACAGACGTGTGTAAATTATTAGAATGAAAGACTGAATTTAAAATTAACCCAAATTTTAACAATAAAATTTTACTGACACAATGTTTACAAATCAGTGGTAAACTGACACAATGTTTACAGACCTAGAATCGTCGTGGTTTAGGACTTGCAAATGGTGAACTCTGAAATGCCTCGTTCGAAACATGACAAGTAGCAGTTCAGGAAGTAAACATAACAAAGATGGAATTATAGAGACAGCTAATTCGAAAAACAAGATGGACAAAAGCATCTGTTTTCCAAAATTTCTAAGAGTGGCCTATATCTACCACAAGCCGTCATCATCATCATCATCATCCAAATATTTTCTCCTCATTTGAAGAAATAGTTTTCCTTACAAAACTGATTCAGCATAAATCAAAATATTTCCTCCTTCTCGGCCGACATTTCCCTGTATTCTCTAAGTTTTGCTTAAAAAACGTTCACGCCAACTATTAGCGACGACCTATAAATTATATTTTCCTCTTATTCCATTATTTTGCAAGTTTTCCTCGCTTACTTCCTCTGAACTTTCAACCTTTGTTTTCCTCTCTATCTAATTTTTCCCTACCATGCTTCCCATGTCCACACCTACCCTGCCTCCAACCGGGCCTCTTCCGTCTTCCACTCTGCGATATGCACAGCTTCCACTCGCGTAATGTAAAAGCATTCCAAACAAAAAACTTCTGCAAAAAGCTTCCTAATTTCCTAATCGGTACCGTTACTTGTAAACAGCCTTCCTGTACTTTGAAAACCTTGCTTGGCTACTGCTTCACATTTCTACACTTGCGACATACACCTCCTACTTTTGTCTTTTGTCTTCTATATAAACATAGTTACAAAGTAGCAAAACTTGTTGAGTTTGTCAATTTCATGATTATCCAATTACAGTCCGGATCTTTTCCCCTAATGATCTTTCCGCTTCCGTTCTTCATTATCTTCTTCACCTACAATCATCAGTTTTGTGCGATCTCGGTCGGTTGCGACGAAACGTTTTTACCTGTCCTTACGCGGCCCCGCGCTTTCACTTATTGACCTAAACTGTAATTTAGAAACGTTCCCATTCTAAGCTTCGATGAGCTTTCAATTCATTTGTGCGAGTAACCTCTTTCTTCCAATATTCTTGTCACGTTTGGTTTGGTTAGGTTAGGTTACGTCAGGTCAGATTAGGTTAGGTTAGGTTACGTTACGTTAAGTTAGGTTCGGATACGCTAGGAATGGATAGAGTTATAATGGTAATTCCTGTATTATTATAATAACATGAAAATTCAATTGTTCGCAACTGACCGGGTCCAAATTTCCATCTCGGTCGCAACTGACCGGGTTTTATACGAAAGGGTCGCAACTGACCACGGTCCGTTTTGTGTTCTTGACAGTTAACAGTAGTTAGCGCTTATTTAAACCGTGAACAATAACAGAAGGACGCCAACAGAAAAATCCATGGATAACAGGAAAGCATAATAAGGTTATAAACGACACAAAGCTGAAATTTTGTAACACCACGGCCAGACTTATCCTACTGCACGGGTGTGAAAGTTGGGGCGTTGACTGAAAGGCTTTGCTATGAGTATCCAATTCATTACTGCCTGTATACGTATTACTAGTTACGAACACAAATATGTATAGACAGTTGCGTTCACTAGGAAATGCGGGCGATGAGACTAGCTTAAAGGTGGGCTCCCTTTGATTTTCTTCAGGACAAATACAAAATTCAGGAGTTTTCCCATACAATTTACACATTTTATAAATTCTTCGAGTCTCAAAGTTTTCGGGCTAAGTAACGTAACGTATGAGCGTTTTAAAAAACGGAACAGCACAGATTTTACAATATTCTATCTTGGTTAATTGTTATTCAAATTAAAGATGATAAATCTTAAGTCATTAGGGACCACTTTAATTCTATATTTGTATTTTTAACCAATCTTGTGAAAACGATTGTACCTGAAAATATTTTCATTTGACGTCCCAACCTTATTTTATTAATTTACAAATATTGTAATTATTTTATTTCTGTAATTGTTTATAAGCATTATTTTAACATACGCAACTGGCGTAGAAACAGATTTACGCCGGTACACACTGAATAAACTGAATGATAGAGTTGGAAATTAAGAAGTATTTACATGAAATGTGAATCTTACGACACACGAAAATCCTCCGGCTAAGCAATAGATGTCCCTCCGCGAACTTTTCAGCTAACCTTCGTACTCTCAGTAGAACTTAAAAAGCGTTTAAAGGAGACACTACTGAAATTACATAATTACAGTCAAAAAGAGAACTAAAACAAATGAAGGAAAAACTGCATAAATAGAAGTTCCGAGATCCGAAGTAAACAAACATATTAATTTAACTGCTGGGAATTATAATTTCGAACATGTCCAAATTTTTTTCCTTTGTGTGTAGGTCGCAGATACTGTCTTTATTTATAAATGGAATGAAGTTCTGAATCGTAAGTTGACTATGTTATATTCGTGTGGAAATATGCTCAAATCAAAGTTATTAAGCGGACGGCAAAGCTGAAGATAAATGCGAGCCCTGGAAAGTGACTACTAGAGGCGAACTCGGAACTAGTAAGATTTTAACGTAAACGTTTGTGGATGGTTTTTGGCCTGTAGGAAATGCCGATGAATTCTGGATGGTATTAGTGAACTGCATCGTTCGAAATAAGGAGTTGATATGCAGTTAGTGAAAAATCGAACTTGAATATGGGTTATGTAAGAACGATGGACTATGTGAGAACAAATAACAGCGTACCGAACCGAATCATGAAATGAAGAAGCGTGGAAGAAATAAGTCGTCGAATAAAAATAAGATACTCCATCCTGGTACCTCAAAAGTGGCAGACATAATTTCCTAACATAACCGAGACTGCTTTCCGACTCATTCAACGTTCTTACGACTGACGTGATGTGCACTAGTGATCAGTACTAGTTGCAAAAAACCCAGTAAACCCCCATTGACTTACCCTCGTATTTTCAAAATTACTAATTTAATCATATAATCAATATTTATATTATGTTTATAAATTCATTTATATAACATATTTTTGTATAAATATAAAACATACATTAAATATAGTCTATATAAAACAGCTGCCAACAACAATTGGTTCAAAATTGTATAAATGTGTGTGCGTGTGCGCGCGCGCGCTCTGAAGATGACAGCTGAAACATTGTAAAGATTATATATATTCAAACTTTCACTATGAACACTTGCTTTTGGTTTTATGTCCCAAACGTTTCGACGTGGTGTCCGTCTCCCTCAGTGGGATTTGAAACACAGAATGTTGGTACAAAGTAACCGTTATGGGTTGTAGGTGTGTGTGGTGGGGGTTGCTGGTGGGAGGGAATTGGCGCTGGGATAGTATGTACCACAAACTACATACACTCCACATTCGCCACACATTTACAAAATGAAAACCACGGTTACACAAACATAGAACACAACATGGAAATACTACACTACTTACCCAAAAGTAGAAAACTAAACACAGCAGAACAATATGAAATTTACAGACATCACACACTACAACCAAACAAGATATTAAATGAACAATTACACTATAGATCACATATACTTTTTGATACACTTGTACAAACACACACTTTGAATCCCAGCGCCAATCCTCTCCCACCCCCACCACACACACCTACAACCCATAACGTTTACTTTGTACCAACATTATGTATTTCAAATCCCACTGAGGAAGACGGACACCACGTCGAAATGTTTGGGACATAAAACCAAAAGTAAGTGTTCATAGTGAAATTTGAATATATATAATATTTAAATAAGTGAATGAAGAGGATGTATCAACAAGACATTGTAAAGATGTTTAAAAAATGTATTATAAAGATATTCTTGTAAAAAAATATTATTTATTTATTATATTAAAAACAATTCTGCACAAGAACAATGTGATAAGATATAAATGTTTTATATTTTCATTATATTTTAAACGTTTTGAAGAGATTTTCAAACATCTTCAGGCAAGGGATCCACAGAACACGCACACACGCACATCAAGGTACTAGTTCAGAAAAAAACTGACAGTAATTTTTTAATACACATAGTCTCATAATAGTTTTGCCTAATTGCGTATGTATCGAGTAACTTGGATCCCTGGCTTTACTGTAATATACAACAAGCGATCAAATTACCGCCGTCCCAAAGTAAGATACGAGTAATCCGTAAACGTGAGTTAGAGCAAACATCCGTTTTAAAGACGGCGTTTGAACAAACAAAAGATCTCATCGGCTGCAATAAAAACTAATCAGCATGGTTCTGAAGAAAGTATAAAACGATCGTCAAATATCAAAGAACAGTCAGTCGTCAAAGTACGCGAAGAATGCACGGTCATAAATGTAACAATACCAATAAACAACGTCTTCCTTTATTCGCAATCTGCGCGCGCGTGTGCGTGAGAGAGGGAGGGAGGGAGGGGGAGGGGGATGGAGAGAGAGAGAGAGAGAGCGCAATGTACAGCAGGAGCAAATATGTAGCAAATCGACTGGAACTGTTCGTAAAAAGTCGTTTGAAAACCGACTATCCTTCAGAAAAAGGTGCACACAATTTATGTTCATCGCGAAAAATATGTTTACAGCGAAACGAAAAAAAATAACAACAAGCAGTCATAAGAAGAGCTACGGAATAACGTCAAACGAAGTTCTCTCGGACACAGACTCTGTAAACACGAAGCAAAAAGTCCTCAAGCGAATAAATAACCATGACAAAGAGATTCGCACATTCGAAAAGAGGCGAAGACGAAAAAATAAGTACGATAAATAAGAATGCAGGAAAGTTTTTAGCCTGATATGTACGAAAATAGCCGACCGGCGTTTGCATGCGTGTAAAGATATACTGAATGCTGGGAGCGCAGCGCGCACGGGAACACAAAGTGTTACCGAAAATAACGAGTATAGCATAGACTGTAAAATTAACAGCTGAGAGATAGACACGCTGAATACATAAACAAAACTGTTATAATAAACTCCAAACATACCACGGTGTATGATTTGTGAAAAACTGTGTTAATGTTTATGCCTTACTCATCATCAGCTGACTGGCTACTTCCACAGCCTTAATAATAATAATACCGTTGCTCAATTCTAGAACAGCAACTGAATTGCTTCGGGTCCGACACAAACTGTCCGCTTTGATTATGCTGTAGAACTTTTATAATCCAAACCAATCGTACCTGGTGATGGTTTAGATCAGTGATGGGCAAAGTACGGCCCGCGGGCCAGATCCGGCCCGTGACAGAGTTCTGAATGACAACTTACCTACACACATTATTTACCATGTTCCCAGGAGAGAACAGTGTTCAGCTTTGTCAACCAAAAACAAAAATGCATTTTATCGTATCACATTGTATTTTTTCTGTGTCTGTATTATGAACACACAAAAATGGTAACGGAATGGCGTCAGAGCATTCACAACAGTAGTACTGTACTACAAGACAGCACGTCACAAGTGTAGTTATCCCCACCACTCCAGCCGCCGCCTACCCCTCGACCACCCTATCGGCACATCACGCCACAGTGGATGAGTAATACTCTCAGTCAGTCTGAGTCAGTGGCTTGTTACACAGCCTTTCTCAATTCGATATCGCGTATTCTTATAAGTTGTTGTTTGCTTTTTTTGTAGTGAGTATTTGTGAGACATTTCTGAATTGCCATAATGGCAACTAAAAAACGTAAAGTTGATTCAGAATGCCGTGTTTTTAAAGATGAGTGGAGTTGGAAATACTTTTTCACAGCTTTTAAGGATCAACCGTTGTGCCTTATTTGCAACGAAACCGTGGCCGTTTACAAAGAATTTAACATTTCCCGGCATTTTACATCTAAGCATAACAGTGCTCGTTATGAAGCCATGACCGAAGATGAAAGGAAACAAAAAACAGAAGACTTACGTAAGAAGCTCTCAGGTCAGCAAAATATTTTTAAAAAACAAAACAGTTCTCAAAAAGCTGCTACACATGCTAGTTATGTTGTATCGTACAATATTGCTAAAAGTAACAAAGCTCTTTCTGATGGGGAGTTTGTGAAACAATGCATGCTCCAAGTTTGTGATATTTTATGTCCTGACAAAACAAAGGATTTTGAGACTGTCAGTTTGTCTCGAAAAACAGTTACTTCTAGAATCGAGACAATAGATAAACACCTATTATCACAGCTAGAATCAAGGTTTACTCAGTTTAAATTCTGTTCTGTTACTATGGATGAGAGTACTGACATAATGATACTGCTCAGTTACTATTTGTAAGAGGAGTTGATGATAACTTCTGTATTACTGAAGAACTAGCATGCATGCGATCATTAAAGGGGACGTCAAAAGGATCAGACATTTTTCATGAATTTCAAGAAGGCCTATCGACTTTAAAAGTACCCATATGCAATATATGGGTACCCAAAGTATGGGTCGTATATGCAATATTACGACTGATGGGGCGCCAAATATGACGGGGAAAAAATCTGGTTTTGTTGGTACAGTATATTTAACCAAACATATCCAGAGAACAAAGTTGTATTTCTACAGTGTGTCATACATCAAGACACTCTGTGTAAATCTGCCCTAGACATGAAACACGTGCTTGATGTCATTATTAAAGTCGTAAATAATATTCGATCTCGAGCGCTTACTCACAGACAATTTCGAGAGTTTCTTGACTCAATGCAGTCTGAATACACTGATGTACTCTACTACACCAAAGTAAGGTGGCTTAGTGCAGGACGTGTTTTCGAGCGAGTTTGGGAGCTGAAAGAGGAAATATTTCATTCATGCGTGAAAAACGGATGTTTGAAGGCTGTGAAATTTTGGAAAATACTGCATGGCTTTCGGACTTTGCTTTTTTTAAAGATCTTCTGTGTCATATGAACAAGTTGAATGTTAAGCTGCAAGGAAGAAATCAATTTATTTACGATATCTGGGGTCATCTCAAAGGGTTTAAAATGCAACTAGTTCTATTTGAAAAACAGCTAGCTAAAAGAGACCTGTCCCACTTCCCGAGGCTAAAAACAATAGTCCCAGTGGTGGAAGACAAACTTGTAAGCTACGAGGAAACCGTGAGAAGACTCCATGATGAATTCGAACGCAGGTTTCAAGACTTTAAAAATATTGAACAAGACTTAAATATTTTCAGTACGCCATTTAATTTGGACTGTGAAACAGTGACAACAGATTTTCAGCTTGAACTAATTGAGTTACAGTGTAACACTGAGTTGAAGCAGTTGTTTCTTAACGTCCCAAAAGTGGAGTTTTACAAGTCGCTATCGAAATCAAGTTTCCCAAATTTGAGATCTCATGCCCAGAAGATAACTGCTATGTTTGCATCATCCTATGTCTGTGAACAAGTGTTTTCTACCATGAAGCTTCGAAAAGTAGTGTCAGAAACAGATTGACAGATGACAACTTAGCTTCACTTCTGAGAGTCAGCTCATCCCAGTTACAACCAAATTTTGAGACACTTTTAGAAACACAGTCACAGTTCCATTCATCGCACACTCCTTCATGCTCTTTCAATCACTAATTGAGTTTTGTAACAATGTCAAGATTCAATAAGGAATTTATAAAAAAGTAGTTTTTCTATGTATTTCTTTTTAATAAATTTTGTTGGCCAGCCTAGGTAGTTCTCTTTTTCCTCTGGCCCTCTCCTACAAAAGTTTGCCCATCACTGGTTTAGATTATTATCAAAACGTTCAGTTCTTAAATACGTTGTTTTCTCGGATCATACCCGAAAACAGTAGCGCCTAAAAAAGCAATAACAGAACTCTATGCATGATCACACGGCGTCAGTTGTTGAGATGGCAGCCAGTATCTTTGTGGAAGCTGTTAATGAGATCTTATACACCTTAAGACTAAACACTCAAGAAAACTCGTGTAAAATGTATATATGTCTGTCCAAGAATAGTTTTAAAAGCTGAAAAACCTTGTGAGACCGTCCACAGTAAAGGAGACTTCATTAAACAGATGATAATCTTGACACAAGGTCATACTGCCTTTCACACAATGGAATACAAACGGTGGATGCGAATAACTTTATCTACAGGTGCTCCACAATAACATCGAACCATTTGCCTCCACCCCGACCCCATTACACTTTTTTTTTTTAATAAAAACAACATTTCAAACAGGTTAAAACGGAAAACCAAAAATTCGGTTCGATAATGTATCATACATTTATTGCACTCAGTGGTAAAACACATTGTATTCAGTTGTAAAGTTCGTGGAATGATACCTATAGCTTAACGATAGCATTAAAATGCAACCAAGATTCATATTTCGTACATAAACACCTGTTAATCTCCAAGTCTATCTACCAATTTATTAATTGGTTATCGACGCACGAGTCACGGGTGTTTTGACAAATGGACAAAATAGAACATCGCGCTGTGATCGAATTGTTTGTTAATATAGGTTTAGCACCAACTGATATTCACAAAACACAATTAAATGGTGAATGTATTAGGAGATGGTGCGCTTCAAAAACGATGGTTTGTAAATGGGTACTTAGTTTGAAACGTGGTGGTGCGAGCATTTAAGATCCCTGTAGTGGACGCTCAAAAAGTGTAACAACTCCGGACATCATAAAAGAAGTCACATGGTGTTGGCAGATCAGCGACTGAGATTCCATAACATTGCTGAAATCATAGTCATCCCCCATTAAAGTGTGTGTCATATTTTAACTCAAGAAGTGGAACTGAAAATCGAGGTGAAAAAATTTGCCACGCTTGGAGTTGTAACTTTTTGAGCGTCCAGGCGTGCATCATCTTCAAGACTTGTACGCGGTCACATTCAAGCCCCCCCTCCCCATGCCCAATTACAAACCGCCGTTTTCGAACGCGCAGCATCTCATTTACCATATTGTTGTGAATTTCCATTCGTGGTAGACCTTTTTTAACAAATAATTTGGGCTTTTGTCTATGTTTCAAAACAAGTGTGACTAAATTTCCGATAAACAATGAATAAATTGTCAGATTCATTTGGAATAACTGGTGTTCACAGGAAATATGACTCTTACAACACACGAAAAATTGTAGTTCTAACGCTAGATTGTAGATGTCGCTTCGTGAACTTTTCAACTGACCCTCGTATTCTTTCAAAATAATTATTCGAGTAATTATCAAGAAGTCGTTGCTTTTATCCTTAATGCTGCATTTGTCGTCGGCTTGTCAATTTTCCTTGTTGATTA
>CM068373.1:141355798-141562549 GCA_034769895.1 Magicicada septendecula
GTACAGTACATAATTGCACTTTTTATTGAGTTCGGATAATACATAGTTCGGTTAATGGATGTTCGGATAATCGATGCTCTACTGTAATTCGAATGTTTTGATCATGGTAACTGTTTGGCGGCTCTTCTTGAATCCTGCTATTTCAGTAATATGCAACGGCCCCCTTGAATTCGAAGTTTATTTTGATTCGAAGCTGCGTGTCTTTTAATGTCTTATTCTTAAGAGTTTTTTACCTGGCTCCCAAGATATTTCCTGCGGAACTCCCGACCCAATTTGGCAGACCATACGAGGGTCAGTTGAAAAGTTCGCGGATCGACATATACTGAAGCTTAGCGGGAGAAGTAAACTTTTTCGTGTGTTACAAGATTCACATTTCATGTAAGCACCTGTTAACATCCCCCAAATCTATCTGCCAATGTATCAACTGTTCATCAGCTCTTAGATATATACGTGTGACACTGTGTTTTAAAAAATGGACGAAATCCAGAATTATTTGTATAAAAAGTTCTAATGCCAATGGAAATTTACAACGAAATGGTACACGTTGTAGTAGATGCTGCGTCTACAAAAACAATGGTTTGTAAGTGGGCATTCGAGTTTAAACGTGCTCGTACGAGGACTGAAGACGACCGCAGTGGACACCCAAAAAGTGAGACAAACTGCAATGCGCCAACCATCTTGCACGAAGTTTTTTCACGTCAAGTTCTTCAGTTAAAATATGATATACACGCTCACATAAGGTGCCTATTATCTCACCAATGTCATCCACTCTCAATCGCTGATTTCCCTACATAGTGTATGATATTTATATGATAACTTCAGTGCTCGTATGACCACAATTAAACTCGAGTGGCCACTTACAAACCACTGTTTTTGAAGGCGCAGCATCTACTAACACATTTATCATTTCGTTGTGAATTTCAATTGGCACTATACCATTTGTGACAAAACAATTCAATCACAGCACGATGTTTGATTTTGTCCATTTTTTCAAAACACGCGTGTCATTTAAATTTCGAACACCTGATAAACAATAAATTAATTGTTTGATAGATTGAAAGATCAAATATATTTGATCAAATTGACAGATAGATTTGGAAATTAACAGGTGTTGACACGAAACATGACTCTTACAACACACGAAAAATTTTAGTTCTACCGCTAAGCTATACATTCCGCGAACTTTTCAATTGTCCCTCATAGTATGCGTCACAATATTTAACAGAAAAAATTCTGTTACATAGCCTATAAGCCTATATGATTTACTAAGTGCATAGATAGTTGTTAAGGGGAGACGTCAATGAAGCTATTCCCATAAGAAATACATGTAATGTTAAGGAACACTTATCTCAGTACTGGAACGAAATATCTTTACCAAATTTTTACCACAGACAATGTATATTTATTTATAAACTGGGTACCAATATCATGAGCCTATCTTAAAAAATGTCTAATCTAGAAATTATTATATTCACTAAAAAATTAACAACAAAATTTCCATGGTTTCTTATTATATAATAATTTTTTATTTCTTTTATGTATAGACCAAATGTTTTTATTTTGATACACAATATCGTTTACGTACTGCTAAACACAAATACAAAGTTTCATTGTTCTATCCTTACTAGATTAGGAGAAAAATGTTCCTAAATATTAAAAAACACAACTTTCGGGGAATTGAAAAAAACAAAAAAATATATGTTCCCAACTTACTAAAATTCCCCAGGGCCATAGGATGCATTATCTCCTGCTTACTCTTCTTCCTTCTTTCTTTTCCGGGCTCTTCTTTTCTGTCTTGCTTCTTTTGTTATTTCAAGAATGGCTTTTCCCCCTTTTTTATACGTAGATTGTCACTTTGAAGGGAACCAGAAATAGCGTTACACCCTGGTGTTATTCCCATTTCATGTAGCACTTTTGCTCTCCCCATACTTCCTTCATTAAATGTGATCACTGCATCTAGGACCCCTGTTTTTAAAGTTTTTAACCCCACAAAGTTATTCTTTGGTACTCTACTCCAAATGACGTTGTTCAGACTCTCATTTGGATTTTGTGTGCGTCCATGTGCACACTTAGAGAGTAAATCTTTATTAGAAAGATCTCTAAATATCGGTTTTATTGTTTCCATTACACAGACTGGCAAGGAATTCTTGTGATCATACTCTTCCCCAAGTGCAGCAAGCTTATTAAATTTACACCAGCTTTCTTCTCATTGTGGACAAAGCCCATGATGAGGTTCTTCATTGGTGGATACCTTGTGATAGTAATTTGCCCATACTTCTTTACACATTTTCTCAACGTCCTCTGCATTCCTTCGAATTGCCAAGCCATAGTAGTTTTGAAGTTTATCAATTTCTACATCGGTCAACCTATCTTTCCCACCTAGAACCTTCCCATCCGCTAGCTTGATCCCCTTCATTATATTCTTCAATCGCCGCAATCTAGTTCCCATCCTTTTTTGTACGTGACCTATACATTCTAATTTTTGTATGGTTACATCAGAACCATAGGGTTTCTTTTCACACATTAAAGAGTAACTGTTAGAGTCACCATCACCCAAATATTTCAAGTACCGCACACCCCAGTTCTGTTCCGATCTAGAAAAAATTCTTTCCACTCCAACACACTCCATCAGTGAAAGTTTCACAACTGGACCCAGTATAGTTTTTCGCACAACCCTGAACACACTTTTTTTTGTTCATAAAACATTTTTGGCAATATTTTGTCAAACACTCGACATCTAACACCTTGCCGGTATCGAATGACGTAACCGTAACCACCCCATTTAGAGATGAATGACCCCTGCGTTGCCAGGTTCCGTCAAAGGCTGCTGCTAAGTCTCTGTTTGCATCATTTTCCATGATAGCTTCATGAGCAGCTTCGTGTAGTGAGGTTTCACTAACTAAAGTTACAGCATTTAGTATATGGTTATTATGTTTTGTAAAACGCGTGTTAGGTGAGGGCAAATTCAGTACAGCACAAAGAGTTCTACCTGCAGTTTCACCTTTACCAATGCTACGTAAACCATAAGCAAAACGGCTATTTACCTCGTATAACCGATGCCTCTTAACTTTTGAAGACATGGCTGTCTTTTTTGAATCACATTTTGTACATGAAATTGAAAGTTTACATGCTAGTCTTTTACGAGCATTACAATCTTCCGTGAGCACAACACAATTTTCTTCTTCACAATATTTAGATTTTACAAATTTTTGTATCAATGCTGAAACAATGTCGAGGTCAATGTGCCGTACTGAGTTCGGCCGCGTATTATAAGAATTTTAAAAACGAGCGCCGCTGACGTCACGCACGGCCACACGGCTATAGTAGTTTGTTGTTGACACACAAATGTTGTTCAGCTACGCAATACAGCTGGCAGCGCCAAGGTTTCTGTACATTCCTGCATCCAGAGGTTACTTGGCTAGGCCGAAACATTGAATCGGCCTCATTTCTGTTCTGTCCTCCAACCTAGTCATCTGCTCTCGACTGGCGGATACCGTTTGTTCTGGATTTCCTCGGCTATCACTATGGTTGGATAGATAAAGTGTAGCTCCAGGTATGTACAAGTTAGCGGGTTCTGAAAATATTCTAACCCCAAATATATTTTTACGTTTCAGCCTCTATTATAAATTTATACTTGTGTGTGTGTGTGTGTGTGTGTGTGTGTGTGTGTGTGTGTGTGTGTAGAGCAGTTTTCGATGTGTGCGTTAACGCGATTACCAAATTAAATTGATATGAGTGTAAATGTTGTGGGCTAAATTCACTTCAATAAAGAAAATACTAAAGCATCTCGCACTCAGCTGTGTTTGGTGTTATTACAGTTATGAAATGCGTAATAGATTGTCATATTTCAAGAAATACTTAAAAGGTAGTTGGTACATAGATGAAATAAGTCACAGCTGAGCAGCTTAATACTGTTTAATATGAATTAGTGGCGATGTGTGTGTGCTGTTGATGTGTAAGGTTAGTGTTGGAAGTTAATGTGGACGGCCTATGTGGCGTATTTTCTTTATGACACCCTCTACAACCTATTGTATGTCCAGGTGCTCGAACAAGGGCGAGATGGGTGTCGGGTGGACGTACATCTGTCCACCCTAATGGCAGAGACAATCTTATAGCCACGATGCCGTCAGTCGAGGACAACTTAGGACTCTTCCAACGCTAAGCTGCACCAGGGACTTGTGACACGACTGTGACATCACGGATCCGCGCCTATACGAACTAAGTACACCGGACAATCCAGGTGGGAAAATTCTGATTATCTATTTCTCTCTCTCTACAACATGTGAATGCACAGAAGCCGCCAGAAGCTCACTCGTGAAGTTCTGAACATTATACTCTAGCACAAACTCTCATGTTCAATTATGTTATTGCATGTGTGAACATTACCGCAGTACACCTAATGAAGTATCTTATAACTGTATAATGTGTAAGAAATTACACACATACACACACATCCGCAGTTTGCTGTAAGATCTAACTTTTCAGCTAATTAAGACCATTAGGGAGTTAATTATTTTGTGCTATCATGTCATCTGGTCATGGCTGAGTTTTAATAACGTAACGGTGGCTGTCTGATGCTTTAGATGAGAAACTATTTTCTTTCACACACATACTTAGCGCTTAATGATTAAAGTCAGGGTCGTTTAGCTGGTTGAGTTTCGGGGTGGTCACTACATTCTCTGGTGTGAACTACCAAGGCAAATCTATGCTTAGGAGCTGAGATATTCAGTTTACGCTGTCATTTATATTTGTACATATCTATACATATTAGGGTGCATTCATTTACTGTAGTTGGAATGGGTTTATGAGGAGGTTAGTGTTGAAATGAGGGATGTTTTGTTGTTCATGTCGTATATGTGTTTGTGTGTGTAATTTTACTATATTTTGCTGGGGGAATATGTAACAGATTTAAAAAGGAGAAAAACCATAAATGTGCTTACTGAGACAACAGGCTAGCCTATTTGATATTATACAACACTTATGGATTAGTATTGCTTTATGAATGAGATTATTACTAACTTTGACTCATACATAATCAGGCAGAAATTTTGCAATTAGTTTAATATCAATTCACTTACTTTGTGACATTATGAATTAATGGATATACATAAATATATATATAATTCTGCCTTTAATGGTGTGCTCACACAATCAAGAACTTGTCATGTATGTAACATCTTGCAGGTTGAATAAAGCACACGCTGGTTGGTTAAAAGAGTTTTTCATTTGCAAGTCCTGTCATTCACCTGGGGGGACATGTCTGTAATTGTATTTGGGCCTTGCACACCTTTGCTTCCTCTAGGTTTTTTTTTACCTAGTTCTAAATATGATGTCTCTCCCCTTTTACAAAAAAAAACTTAATAAAAATAAAATTAAATAAAAAAAAAAACTTAAAATTTACAAAAAAGAAAACTTAGAAAATTAAAAGGGAGCTCTGCATATGTTAGATCAGAGAGTAGTAGAAAGTAGATAGTAGAAAAGTAAAGTAAAGGGGGGGTTTCAAATGGTAGCAGAGCGTGGTTATGATTCTGGGTAGGTAGCATTTATGCCTTATTTTTTTCTTTCCTTTGGAACTTGAAAAATTTTAGAATCTGGGGACTTACATTTATTTCCTTAAATGAAACTTGATGTGGCTACAGACATGTCAGCTGGTGTTAGGACTTGCAAATTATTTCAAATTATTTTTAATTAGAATCCAAGTGTTGCAAGAAAACTTAATGGTAGTATAATGAATTAATAGAAAGAATAACCAAAAAAAAAAAAAAATAGCACATTTTATAAAATGAATAAGGGGTTGATGAAGTTAAAATAATTTAATATGTGTTAGTGTTTAAGTGATTATTTTGTGATGTTGAGTGTGAGATGAATTTTGAAAAAAGGGGTTATAGGAATGTGATTGATTTTTGTTAAATGAATGTGTGCTGATTGATTTCACTTGCACATACCCTGGAGCTTAAACAGATTCTGGACGTGATATTCACTTGCACATACCCTGGAGCTCAAACAGATTCTGGACGTGATGAGGGCCGTCAGTACTTGTCGATTTTGATTGTGATTTGTCTCCTGGATTAGGCAACGTGTTTTATGGCATCCCCGTTATATGGTAATTGTTTATTGAGGGCGTTGCGTTGCAGTATCATGTATTTTGAATGCGGTTATGGTCCGACCAAAGGCATGGATGTGATAGTTTATATTTTCGATTATATCGAATTTTATGTGTACTTTGTGTATTGTGTTTAGTGAGTTAGTTTTGTTGTTTTGTGTCGTGTTCTCTTCTGGAAATTTTACATGGCTGTTTCTCTGCTTTTATGACACCCATCTCGTCGTATCGCTAGAGTATTCTGGAGCCACTTGAGTGATCAAGTTCTTCCTTATGTGTTGGTGTTAAATTGTTGTCTGTGATGTATGTCGTAAATTGTATAATTCTGGTGGACACTGAGCGAATTTAAGTAGTAAGAGGGGCGTTCCAAATGAAGAAGGAATTCAGATGAATTTGAGTTAGGATTTTTTTTTGGGGACCTTGTTTTTAAAACGGGAATTTTAACGCTAACTGCACTAAAGACAATGGATGTTAGAAAGAATAAATTAAATATTAAACCAGAATCGATGCAATAGTTTTGAACAGTGATACAAACTGACGAGAGATAACCTTTGGCCAGCTGATAGACTGTGTATTGGAATTTCTGTCATTGTTCACGTTATCTGATAAACCGGTGCATGGCCGTATGGGATTATTGTTGGTTTGGCATTCCGAGTTCAAGGGTAATTTTATTTTGTTTCCTTGCAGTCAGCTGATCAATTGTTGAAAGACGTTGCTCAGTTATTATGTTGAGATCTGGTCCATGCCACATTCATCGTTTGATTTCTCTGGCGTGTCAGTTTTGCATTAAGTGTGGTTTGTTTAGTCGGTGGAAAAGTAAACCCCCCCCTGTTAGTTATGCTGTATTTGAAAACAAAAAAAAAAAAAAAAAAGGATTGATGTTCGCGTGCCCTCTGCGCGGTCTTCTCTGCCTTGTGAATAGGGTCCGCCCACCCTAGTGTGGGGAAGGTGGGCCAGTCATGTGTCAAGGATTGAGGATGCCTTGTTTGTTTCACACGGCTGGTCGGTCCACGACGGTGGACGGTTTTCTACTAAGGGTACTCGCATATCAAGGTTGTAGCACCTTGTTAGCCTTCGGGCGTGAATATGTGAGTACCAGGAGAGTTAGGTGGTGGTCACCGGAGATGGTGACGTGTTGGGGCGGTCCCGAGAGTTTGGCATGGAGGAGAGGACTCGCGTGGGGGATGGTCGCAGTGTGGTAGAGATTTTCAGTCCTGGGAAGGGAGGAATAGTGTTAATGGTCCTGGGTCTCAGTTGTTGAGTTTGGGAGGCCTTGGTGGTCGGTACTCAGAGCAGACGCCTGCGATTCTTCTCTTTCTTCTGTTCTTTTCTGTCTCTTATATCTGCATGCGGACCAGGGCCCGGCGAGTATGCAGGACTCACACTTACATCTTCTCTTTCAGACACACATTCACTGACTCACACCTCTTCCTTCTGCTTTTCGTTTTCCTGTGTTACCGAACCCACCAAGAGCGATGTAGAATCTGAGATTTCCCAGGTTTCCCGCAGCCGTCGTGCGTGAGGAGTTGTTTGTTTTGGGTCAACCATGTTGCCCTTTTGGGGTGAGGGTGTGCCGTACTGAGTTCGGCCGCGTATTATAAGAATTTTAAAAACGAGCGCCGCTGACGTCACGCACGGCCACACGGCTATAGTAGTTTGTTGTTGACACACAAATGTTGTTCAGCTACGCAATACAGCTGGCAGCGCCAAGGTTTCTGTACATTCCTGCATCCAGAGGTTACTTGGCTAGGCCGAAACATTGAATCGGCCGCATTTCTGTTCTGTCCTCCAACCTAGTCATCTGCTCTCGACTGGCGGATACCGTTTGTTCTGGATTTCCTCGGCTATCACTATGGTTGGATAGATAAAGTGTAGCTCCAGGTATGTACAAGTTAGCGGGTTCTGAAAATATTCTAACCCCAAATATATTTTTACGTTTCAGCCTCTATTATAAATTTATACTTGTGTGTGTGTGTGTGTGTGTGTGTGTGTGTGTGTGTGTGTGTGTGTGTGTGTGTGTGTGTGTGTGTGTGTGTGTGTGTGTGTGTGTGTGTGTGTGTGTGTGTGTGTGTGTGTGTGTGTGTGTAGAGCAGTTTTCGATGTGTGCGTTAACGCGATTACCAAATTAAATTGATATGAGTGTAAATGTTGTGGGCTAAATTCACTTCAATAAAGAAAATACTAAAGCATCTCGCACTCAGCTGTGTTTGGTGTTATTAACAGTTATGAAATGCGTAATAGATTAATTGTCATATTTCAAGAAATACTTAAAAGGTAGTTGGTACATAGATGAAATAAGTCACAGCTGAGCAGCTTAATACTGTTTAATATGAATTAGTGGCGATGTGTGTGTGCTGTTGATGTGTAAGGTTAGTGTTGGAAGTTAATGTGGACGGCCTATGTGGCGTATTTTCTTTATGACACCCTCTACAACCTATTGTATGTCCAGGTGCTCGAACAAGGGCGAGATGGGTGTCGGGTGGACGTACATCTGTCCACCCTAATGGCAGAGACAATCTTATAGCCACGATGCCGTCAGTCGAGGACAACTTAGGACTCTTCCAACGCTAAGCTGCACCAGGGACTTGTGACACGACTGTGACATCACGGATCCGCGCCTATACGAACTAAGTACACCGGACAATCCAGGTGGGAAAATTCTGATTATCTATTTCTCTCTCTCTACAACATGTGAATGCACAGAAGCCGCCAGAAGCTCACTCGTGAAGTTCTGAACATTATACTCTAGCACAAACTCTCATGTTCAATTATGTTATTGCATGTGTGAACATTACCGCAGTACACCTAATGAAGTATCTTATAACTGTATAATGTGTAAGAAATTACACACATACACACACATCCGCAGTTTGCTGTAAGATCTAACTTTTCAGCTAATTAAGACCATTAGGGAGTTAATTATTTTGTGCTATCATGTCATCTGGTCATGGCTGAGTTTTAATAACGTAACGGGGGCTGTCTGATGCTTTAGATGAGAAACTATTTTCTTTCACACACATACTTAGCGCTTAATGATTAAAGTCAGGGTCGTTTAGCTGGTTGAGTTTCGGGGTGGTCACTACATTCTCTGGTGTGAACTACCAAGGCAAATCTATGCTTAGGAGCTGAGATATTCAGTTTACGCTGTCATTTATATTTGTACATATCTATACATATTAGGGTGCATTCATTTACTGTAGTTGGAATGGGTTTATGAGGAGGTTAGTGTTGAAATGAGGGATGTTTTGTTATTCATGTCGTATATGTGTTTGTGTGTGTAATTTTACTATATTTTGCTGGGGGAATATGTAACAGATTTAAAAAGGAGAAAAACCATAAATGTGCTTACTGAGACAACAGGCTAGCCTATTTGATATTATACAACACTTATGGATTAGTATTGCTTTATGAATGAGATTATTACTAACTTTGACTCATACATAATCAGGCAGAAATTTTGCAATTAGTTTAATATCAATTCACTTACTTTGTGACATTATGAATTAATGGATATACATAAATATATATATAATTCTGCCTTTAATGGTGTGCTCACACAATCAAGAACTTGTCATGTATGTAACATCTTGCAGGTTGAATAAAGCACACGCTGGTTGGTTAAAAGAGTTTTTCATTTGCAAGTCCTGTCATTCACCTGGGGGGACATGTCTGTAATTGTATTTGGGCCTTGCACACTTTTGCTTCCTCTAGGTTTTTTTTTACCTAGTTCTAAATATGATGTCTCTCCCCTTTTACAAAAAAAAAACTTAATAAAAATAAAATTAAATAAAAAAAAAACTTAAAATTTACAAAAAAAGAAAACTTAGAAAATTAAAAGGGAGCTCTGCAAATGTTAGATCAGAGAGTAGTAGAAAGTAGATAGTAGAAAAGTAAAGTAAAGGGGGGGTTAAGGGGGGGTTAATTACATTTTTGGATGTGTTTTCATCTGCTACATTTTTTACGAACTCAGAAATATACGACAGTTTCTTCTTTGAACTAGATGTAGTTTCTTCATTGGACCTAACCTCAAAATCAAGGTGGCTATTTTCTTCATTTAGAGAAATGGCATTTACCTGTTGTTTATTTGATTTGTCTGAGTTTGAGAATTGATTTCCCCTGAATCTTCTATTCCAAAGACTTTTGCAACGAGGCATTTTATCACTCAATTAAAATAATAAACAGGCAAACAAAAGTCACCACTAATCACAACAAATCAACAACAATAACCTATCAGCTGTTGTTTGGTACTATATGCAATCATATGAAAAGTAAAAGGCATCAAAATATCACACTTATCAACTGAAGTTTATACTATATATAGTAATACGTACAAAATATTTTGTCATGCAGACAAGGGCGATGCGCTAGGGGTTTGGTGAGTCGTGCGGCAGAAATTACCGTGCATGCATGAATAAAATATTTTTTTTAGTTGCTTTCGAGCGTTACTTCCTATATAAATTATATACATTCTTAATCAGAAAAATACGAGGAATAAGAAAACAAAATTAAAAAATTTTCGAATTTTTGAAGATTTTCATTGACGTCTCCCCTTAAGGAAGCAGTTCGTAACGATGGCCTGTATGCCAGACTCTGTCGAAGGCCTACAAATTACTACTAACACACAATAACAGTCAGAACAGAACACCGGCGCGCGCTGAGCACGCATACCATCAAATTGGCACCGTTCCAGTTTGTTATTATATTTAAGAATTTTAAATAGAGATGATCTGGTCGAAGCAATGAATCTGTTTTGAGCCGTTCAATATGGTCTTGTTTGACAAGCAAAGTACAAGATAAGATACAACAACAACAAACAAATGAAACGTTCCTATTGCCTGGCTACTGATTATTATTATTATCTTGCATTGGTTAGAGAAACAAGTACAAACTTATCGGTCAGAGTACTTCAAACTAGAGGTGGGCCGATATACCAATAACAGGTATTCTGGAACGATTATTTTTGTGGAACGGATATAACAGTGACTGAAAAGTTGAAATGCCTGTTCCGATTCAACGCCAACTGAAAAGTCGAAATACCCGTTCCGATTACTCGCGGCCTCGCGGTTCCGAGACGCGAGACCCCCCTCCCCCCACACAAATAACGAATGAACAAGTAAACGAGTATTACGAGTATTAGAAATATGCGAGTACAAAGCCACTTTTTGATGCTGAATACTTGAGTCTGTGCGTCTGCCGATTGCCATACAAGTACGAAACGAAACAAAAACAGCGAAGTTCCGAATATCTCTATGCCAAAGATACGAAGCTGTTTTTAAATAAATGAAAAAAATTCATACTGATGTTACATTATTTCTCGTGTATTATGCAGAATACAGATTATAATAACAAATTATATATTATACTAGTCACCAACTTGGTAAATTTTGAAAAAGCAATTATATTGTGTTATAACCCTACAGAGTGGCTGATAGGCCATATAGTACTTTTTGTTAATGTGATTTCGTAAATGATTTTAACTTCACAACACATCTCACGTATGTTTGAGATTCTTTGTTGTGCTATTACGTGCACTCTAAATTTCATTGCCTGAGTTATCAACTGATTTGTCTAACCAAAATGGAATCAATAATTTAATATTAAAATCTATGTCAGTTTGTTCACTCCTAGTGAAAACGTAAATTAGTATTCCCAAAGGTTGATAAGCATAAAAATTATCTTTTTACTTATTTTCTTTTAAGTAGTAACAGCTTAATAAAGTCACAGTGTAAAGTAACGCCTAAATACTTTTAGTTTCAATTTATTTCTCATAACAAATTATATAATACATGCATATGTATAATAAGTATATAATAACAGGTATTTGCACAAGTTACTTTTTTTGAAAGGTTTCATTCGTACCTGTTATTTTCAAATACTGGTTTAGCACACCTCTAATTCAAATTACTAAACGGGTACGAAATGTCATTATCTTCTTCTTCTTCTACTAGTGTTATATAACCCAGTATAGGTTTTAGCCTCTGCAACAATTTGTTTCCATTTACCGCTCTCATTGCATAGTCTTCTCCATCTTCTTATCCTTATATCCCTAAGATCCTCCTCAACATACTCGATCCATCTCTTCCTTGGCCTTCCTCTTGATCTACCTTCAGGTCTCCATTCTACAATTTTTCTGGGAATTCTGTGCTGTTCCATCGTCATTGTGTCTCAGCCAAGCTGACATTCTACTCTTTATAAAACTTTCTGTATCAGTTCCATGTAAAATTTCATGTCAGTTATTATTATTTCAGTTCAAATTATTTATTTCATGATTCCTTCGTCGTTATTTTTGGCTGGCCCAAAAATTGTTCTCAGTATTTTTCGTTCAAACATTCTTAGATACGCATATATTACGAGTGGTTTTATAAGGGTTTTGTGTATTTTTAATTTTAATGATTTGTTCAGTGCTTTCGACTTCATTGATTGAAACAGCCGAAATCAAAGTTCCTGGCCCTCCTCGTTTGGGGGTTGATCGCAGGGCTGACAATACTGTCTTCTACAAATTCTACCGTTGCGAAGAACTGAATGGATGTGCCCGGACTGGCCTCACGGAAACGACCTAGATACAAAAAAAAATGAATATGTCATTAGACTTTGCACACGCCGTTGCATGTCACGTCGACTGATGTAAAGCATACCACTAGACGGTCTACTAAGAATAGACAACGCACTGGTTAAGAAATTATCTACGCTTTAATACTTATAATGTGAGTTTTGAGAATAAGTAAGAAGGCCAAGTATATATGATAACGGGCGAGAACGGAAAGGCAGCCAAAGTATCTAGGAAGCACTGTGTCAAAAGACGAGGAGTAATCACTGAATAAGGGGTTAACTCTTTCTGGGCCGAATATTTTTTAACGGTTCAAAGAAGTATTTTTATTCAAAATGTTAACCCCAATTTGGTACAAACAACGGCCTGTTACAGCTTTTAAATTCCGTTTCACTTAAGGGCACTCGAAACCGGCAAATCGGGTTTCGGCAAAAAAATATTATTTTTGGTTTTTTGTCTTAAAAACATCTTCAATATTTTCTGAGTTTTAAAAGAATAGAGATCGTAAGAAAAGTTCTGTCAAAAGTGCTGATAATAGTAGCATTTTTTCCAAATCTGTTACTCCCTTATCACAAATCGTAGAAACGTGCGGTTTTTACCATTGGAAAGAGAATTTTTGTGTTTACAAAGGAAAATTTTGTATTAACACAAATGGTTCCTAGTCAATATTTGTAGATCTGAGTCATCCTTATTTGTTAAAAAAATGTCTTCATCGTAGTGCACAGAATGCAAACGATTGACCATTTGATTGGAATAGATTGCCAAAAAATAAATGTATTGGACTGGATACTTTGGTTTTGGGTGTTCATGATGCTGTGTCGACCTTTAATGAAGGTAATATAAGCAACTGTCAAGTCTGTCAAAAATTAGGTATCGGGATCAAACCAGGATCAAATATGGATGATTAATGGCAAAAATTTACTTGCAACGAATACTTGAGGCAAATACAGCAGTAGATGAATTGATGAAAAAGGTTAAAAACTCAACTAGAAATGTGAAGAAAAAACTAGAAGACCACATGGACATAACTGACGATCCCGAGTATGCGGCTGAACTATTTAAATCAGGTAAAACAATAAAAATCTCTTTTAAAACTTTAAACGTGTTTTTCTCAAAACCTCCTTTTTTTAGATAAATGACCCATTATTTCAGAAACCAAGTAAATTATCAAGCTGATTTTTTTTCTGGATATTGGGTTAGTGGAGACTAACTACACTACTAGAACTATTTAGTTTCACTGAAAAATTAAAACGTAAAAAAATATTAAGTATGCTTTTTGTATACAAAGTTTTAGAGCAAAACATACAAAATTATACAAAATCATGAAACTGAGGTATATTTTTAAATCTTTTACAGGTTCTGAGATAATGGGTGTCAAAGTCGATGAATTTAACACGGTAAGCTTAGCCGGTTACGAGTGCCCTTAAACCCTAGATCTCGAGACGATCGCCAATGGCATCAGTGGCCGTTCACACTGCAGACACTACGTGTGTCATACAAAATGCAACTACAGGGGGACTCGAATATATTTGACAGCTGGAATAATTTTTCATTTCCATCTTTACTCCCTATACAAATCCACGTTATTTTACCTCTGTAACTCGAATATGTTTTAAAAGAAAGCTTAACAACTAGAATTGTTGTCACTTTCTGACCATGCCAGTGAACCTCGGTAACTAGAAGTAATGTTATACGCGGACCTCTAAAACTGGAAATTCTATTAAAAGCCTTCCCTATAACTCGAAGCCTAGCCACGTACACCTCTATAAGTCGCAGGTAGCGTGTTTCTTCAACAGAAAAGATGACTCACTTTGCTGCTGAAACACGAAACCCCCACCAACTTAACGTACATACATAAAAAATAAAGTAACTGTATTTGATTATATATTCGCCATATTTTTAATGGATACTGTAACTTTTATCCATTATCATAAACTGTGAAACTAAGTACACATGTTTGTAAAACGTGTTCAGTTTATTTTATCATAAAATTCAATATCAATGTTTCAGGATCTGAATTTAACAAGACCGCATATTGTTCGGTGCCGTACTTCGAAGAACGCAATTCTTTGTGTACCGTCAACTGGCTAAGCGGACACTATACGGTATATTCCGCTATACCATGGCCGACTCTAGTAAAATGCCGGAATATTAAACGTGGCAACACTGGAACCAGCTGATATTTGAGCCCGACTAGACGATCTCTTAATTTATGTATTTCAATAATCAAATCGCGGCTCCACAGCAGTTTTATAATTCTTCATTTTTTACAAATTTTAAGTTTATCATGTAAAATACTGTTATATTATTTAAGAAATATAATAATTAACTCATTCATATGATACGAATTCAATAATTCGAACAAAATTAATTTATTACGCGTAACACTAATTCACTAATTTCTTTAACTTAAAAGTATATAGTACTAAGTGCACACAGACCAATAATTTACATTTAGCTATAAATAGGCCTACTCATGATTTTAGTAATGCTATGAAATTAAATCAAAATATAACATGTTCACTTTAGCTATTTTATTACACTATGCTTATAGGCCTCAGACGCAACGTTGCCACGTTTAATGTACCGGCCTTCTACTAGGGTCGGCCTATCTACTAGATACGCGAATCTCTATACCTCGAATTTTAGGAATCCTACTATTGAGACATCGAACCTCAATATCTCGAAATATTCGATAACTCGAATTTTTCCCATTTCCCTTGAGATTCGAGTTGTTGAGGTAATTCACAAAACAGGAACAACTAAACAAAGTTCAAGTATTTAAACGCTGAAAATAAAATGATTAATACTTTTTATTTGTTTAAAACCAAACTTTTTTTAAGCAAAATTGCACTGAATTTAATTAATATGTGTCAATTAGAATCAATTATATGAATAAAAATTACAATGTTATACACAGAAAACGAATATTAACATAAAACATTTATAGTTGTACAAATTAAACACAAACCTATGTTACACTCATTACATTTAGCTACTGAATGTTTTAACATGAATACTGTTTACTTTACAAAATAAACTAGCAACCAAAACGATCATTCCTAGCCTTAGCACGGAAACATTACGAGTTACCGCATGAACAAATGGGAGTGCGAAGGTAAAAAATAAAATTTATTTTCATAATGTTTGTTTTATTAAAAAATATCAACTTTTTTCAACACGCACGTTTTGTTTTTGTGCATGGAAATAGTGTTTGCTAATGAACTTGAGTTTTTGTTACTTCTCACTTATATATCTTAACGCGTTTATTAAAAAACCATATTTTTCAACAATTAGGTATATCTCAGAAACTATGCTACGTAGGACAGTCAAATTTCCAGGGGTGACGTAAGACACCACTGTCTACCTACTGAAGCAGAACTATAGAACTAAAGTGTATACTTTGAGTACTGTAAAAATTAACGGTAATTAATTTTCCTTGTACAAAGTTTATAAAATTAAAATAAACATAAATATTGTTGTGGAGATGGAAATTAAATAATTTTATTTCTGTAGACAAAACTTTTACAAAATTTTCAATATTCTATCTTTTATCCAGTTACAGAAAAAAATGTAACAAATTAACATTACCAGCATAAGGCCTACCGACTAGAGGTGTACTAAACTAGAATTTGACAATAACAGATACGAACGAAACCGTTCCAAAAAAAGTAACACGTACAAATTCCTGTTATACTGTATATGCTTATTATACACACGCATGGTATTATATAATTTGTTATGAGAAATAAATTGAAACTAAAAGTATTAACACTGTTACTTTACACTGTGCCTTTATTATGCTGTTACCGTTTAAAATAAAATAAGAAACAAGAGAATTTGTAGGCCTATCTTCCTTTGGGAATACTACTTTAAGTTTTCACTAGGAGTAAACCAACTGACATAGATTTAATATTAAATTATTGATTCCATTTTGGTTAGAGAAATTGGTTGCGAAACCCAGGCAATGAAATTTAGAGTGCACGTAATAGCACAACAAAGAGTGTCAAAAAAAATTTATGCGAGATGTGCAGTGAAGTTAAAATTATCTCCGAAATCACATTAACAAAAAGTACTATATGGCCTATCAGCCATCCTGTAGGTTATAACACAATGTAACTTGCTTTTTCAAAATTTACCAAGTTGGTGACTAGTGTATTATATATTATTATAATTTGTATAATTAGTACATCTGCATAACACACGAGAATAAATGTAATAGCATAGATATTCTGAACCTCGCTGTTTTGCTTCGTTTCGTACTTGTATGGGGATCGGCACATGCGCTGAATGAAGTATTCAGCACCAAAAAGTTGAATTGTTTATTCAGCACTCGTAGTACTCGTTTACTTGTTTATTCGTTAGTTGCGTAGGGGGTTCCCGCAACTCGGAACCGCAAGTAATCGGAACAGGCACTTCAACTTTTCAGTCACTGTTATATCCGTTCCACAAAATATCGTGGGGGGTGAAGTTGATCGCCTGCACGAGGTGCCCCCTGCGTAATCTAAACGATCAACACGAGGTTCGGCTTTCAACGCGCTGACTAAAATGAAGATGGCTTCAAAAAACCTCACACAAACACAAAACAGCTCTTTTAAGAGCTCTGACACTAGCCTCCGTATTATTTATTGGAATGCAAGAGGCCTCAATGATGTAAAATATTTGCAATTCAAACGAAACGTCAACCACTTAGACGTGGATCTATTTTTTATTGTTGAAGCAGGAGCCGCTACTGAAACCTCTGATTATTATCAGACGAAGGCTACACCGTTACTATGATGAAGAGATCGAGACAGATCGCCTCTGGCATCCTAATTGGTGTTAAAAATAATCTAACAACAAAACTACAAGTTCTGCATGAAATGGAAGCGGATGACAAGTTGGAGGCCGTCCTGGTCGAGGCATGGAAAAACAAGCAACACTTTAGTGTAATAAATCTGTACAACCCACCCGGCAACGTACCCTCTTTAGAAGTGATTGAGAGGACAATACAGGCAAATAGCATAATTGTCGGAGACTTTAATAGTCAGTCACCAAGATGGGGATACTCAAGACGTACTGCATCTGGAAAATGCCTGGAGGAGTTAATCGACAATAACCAATTGGATGTTTTGGATACACTTCCAACTTTCCTTTCCTTTACGGGTCAAACGTCAAGGCCAGATTTAGTCATCACCCACCCGCACATCAGATTACTTGACGACGCCGGCGGGCATGGCCATAGAGCCCTCCTAGTCACATCACTTACTACAAGGACACCCTACAGTAGCTGCAGGGCCCCGCGCTGGAATTTTAAGAAGGCAAATTGGGCGAAATTCCGCACACTTACAGATGAAGCTCTTTCCCTCACGTTAGTATCAGACTCTCCTGAGAAGACTATTGAGGCGGTAAATAAAACATTGCTCGACTGTGCTCTCCAATGTATACCCCGTGGACAGGAAAAAAAAATCCGACCCTTTTGGAACTCTACTCTGTCCTACTTGAAGGGAAAACGAGACCACTGCCGCCGCACAGCCGAACGGACGAGAGCAACTGAAGAACTCATCTCCCTCAGGAGACACCAAGCCAGGCTGCACGCAGAAATAAAGAGTGCTAAGCGCTCTGCCTTCAAGACTTTTATAGCCAAACTTGACTTTAGGAATAACGGCACCCAAGCCCACAAATATATCTCACGGCTTAATAACGACAACCCGCCAAAGGCACAACAACCATTGCTCTGTGCCAACCGCCCACTCACCGATCCCTCGGACATCGCCAATGCCTTATGCAAGCACTATGCGAATATAAGCCGAGCACACGGAGATAAAGCCATAGCCAGAACTCTGCTAAAACGACCCTCGGCCACATGTTTAGATAAGAAAACCCAAGACCTCTCCTATGATCCTTTTACTATTGTTGAGCTAGAAAATGCCCTTGTGCAAACCAAAGAAAAGAAGTCTGCTGGCGTGGACGAAATTTTCCCCGAATTCCTCACACACATGGGCAATACAGCCAAGAAAACCGTGCTAGCCGCCATCAATTTGACATGGGAAAAACACGTGCCCCACATATGGAAGAAGGCCGAAATCATCCCTATCCTAAAAAAGGGAAAACAAGCAGACTCAGAAGAAAGCCTGTGCCTATCTCCCTGACGAGCGTCCTATGTAAACTAGCAGAAAAGATGATCACAAACCGTTTGAATCAACTAGTTGAGGCTAAACAAATTGTTGGCCACGCCCAAGCCGGATTCCGCAGACACCGCAGCACGATGGATCACGTAACCAATTTCACACAACACGTCAAAGACGGGTTCCGCAGGAAAATGTCAACGTTAGCAGTGCTAGTCGATATAAAAGCTGCATATGATACGGTATGGAAACCCATGCTCATCCATAAGCTGGCCATACACGGCATATCTGGCAAACTATTCAAATGGACTAAGTCGTTTTTGTCCCAAAGACAAATCCGAGTCCGATATTCAAATTGCACATTGAAATTTCGCATCCAACAGCAAGGACTAGCCCAAGGAGCAGTGCTAAGCTGCTCGCTGTTTAATATCATGATCGACAACATTCTCGAAGTAGTAAGAAGTGTGCCAGGCATCAAAGCGCTCCTCTATGCGGACGACCTCATCTGGGCAACCAGTGGAAACACACTGTCACTTGAGGCGTGCCTGAACGAGGCCTTAATAAAACGCGAGATGTGGGCAAAGCGAAACGCAATGACAGTATATTCTGGCAAAACCACCTTTCAACTGTTCTCACTCTCTACAAAAGTACCGCCAATTAGCCTATTTTACAGCGGGACAGCGCTGGAAGAAAGCGCCATTTCTAAATACCTGGGAGTACAATTGGATAGGCGCTTAACGTGGAAACCTCATGTGGACCAAAGCGCGGAAAGGGCTTTAAAAAGAACACGACTACTAAAGAGATTGACAGCCACTCAGTGGGGAGCTAACCAAGATGTCATAAAGACTACCTATAAAGCATATATTAGACCCATGCTAGAATATGGAAGCGAAGTCACCGTCACAGCAAGCGCCAGCGTACAAAACAAACTCGATCTCGCACAAAATACAGCCCTAAGAGTAATAACAGGCGCTGCAAAATCCACCCCCATCGAGGCACAAACCCAGATAGAATCATTACAGTCATATAGGGGAAGGTCAGCACTGCGATTCTGGGAGCGCTCCAGGCGTGTCTACAAGCGTCTATGGAACGACTACCAACAACCTACTCCCAGGCTAAAGACACAAATAACCCCATTAACCATGTACAAAAACATCGCCGAAAAATACGATATTGCCCTCACAGAAACAGCGCCGCTGAATACCAATCAGGACTTCTTCAGTCTCTTACCCCAAGCCAGCTACCATCTTAAGAACCACTCAGCACCTAAACATGCATCCACAGATTTAGAACTAAAGCAATCAGCTTTGCAAACCATCCACGAAGATTATCCCGAGCAAGAGTGGATCCATATCTACACTGACAGCTCATCAATTCCGGGCAATGGAAAAACAGGAGCTGGGTACTATAGCCGCCTTTTCCAAGGACACTTAGCCGTGGGCAGCCCTCTTAGTAACTACGATGGGGAAATCAAAGCAGTTCACGCTGCCGTTGATGAACTGGAAAAAATCACTCCCCCTTCAAAAGCCGTGCTCCTAGTCGACTCGCAGGCCGCAATACGCAGTCTATCACGGAACTCTCAAACCGACTCCCAAAGGACTATAGACTGTAGAAGGAAACTGGAGACCCTGGCGAGCCGAGGGTGGATCCTAAAACTCCAATGGATACCCAGTCATGTCAACATCTGGGGCAACGAGGAGGCCGATAAACTGGCCAAGCAAGGCACAACCCTACCCCAGCCTACCCGCCCGCAGTCCCTACAATCTTCCAAAGCTCAAATAAACTCCACCGTCAGCATATGGAATAAGCGAAGACTGTCTGAGGCGGCCGCCGGTAAAAAATGGGAAAGCCTAGTCACCGACGGTCCAATCAACCCCAACCTCCCTCGTGCAGTGTGTGTCGCCAACTTCCGACTAAAAACCGGACACGACTATCTCGCTTCACATCTGCAACGCCTCCACGCGCTGCCAACCCCTGAGTGCCAGCTGTGCGGCCACGCGACGATGGACGCCGACCATCTGAGAGACTGCCCGGCCGTGGACCACACCCCGTCCAACGAGGGCACCGAGATCGCCGAAGCCCGACGCTACTGATCAGCGCGTCGCCAAATGGCTCAACATCCAAGGGTGGGCGTTGGCTAGTAAGTAACCAAGTACAAAATATCGTTCCAAAATACCTGTTATAGGTATATCGGCACACCTCTACTACCGACTGTACGCTCCTCTTAAACAATACAATCTTTTATTATTGCTACACTTCATCTTTCCAGCGTGGCGTATCGATCCTATCGTGTATTCAAAATATCGAAAACGAAGTACAGGTAATTGGATAAGTACCGAGTTGTATGCGATCTGGCGAGAACACAAGACAAGACAAGACACTTTTAAATAGGCTATCTGTAATACGCTACCAACACGGACACGTTCACAACACAATATGACACCAAGCCTCACACAATACTTCCCGTTATAGACGACAGACAGATGGTTGGTGTCGAGTTCCCTACGCTACGCTACACTTCCTGCTGCCGCTGTACTGCACTTCCTTCCTAGACCGTCATCGCGTCGCCCACACTTCCTGTACGACACAGCCGAACCGACCAACAGTTATTGGTAGCTGTTTGCCAATTCGTCTTCTATATCAAACGGTATCAGGCTTTACAAATCCAAGTTTACATTACAAAAAAACGACACTATTTCACAAACTATGAACATCGATAAATAAAATACGCGCAATTAACTTTAGTCCATTAAAATGCGTTTACATTTAGTTGAGCGAGCGACTGAGAGTTTGGCATTTGTTAACTCGATCGTTTGGCGGTTGTCTGTCTCACAACGTTTGTACGCAACATCAACCGATTTTCGTAATAAATGTGGTTAATGGTAACATTAGTGTCCGTACCTTCACCCCACATAGTCCTATCATTTTTGAAATGTATCTCTCTCCCAAAATAGGGGGCGGGTGGGCAAAAATGTTAGGAGACGTTGTTTTGACAAAATCGCAATAAATCATGCGTGGTATCAAGTTAGAGAGAATTTTAACCGAAATCTAAACATAACATTCAGTTTTGGAAATTTCAATATTTCCAGACGCCAGGGTTCAAGAAGTGTATAAAAATTATAGGCCTATCTATATGAAATTGCAAATATTCACGTAGCCTATGATATCAAAAATTGAATACAATTTAAATCATGTCTGAATCTAACGTTTACTTTAATTTTTTTATTTTGGGTACCGCGGGCCAAAAATGGACGTCAAATTTTCAGAAAATTAATAGTTTGAGTGGGGCATCATATTATGACAAATTTAATTCAAAATATATAAACTCAGTGCCTTTGACAATTTAACAAACTTCTTATTAACGAATCTCTCAACACCCCCTGTATAAACTCTGAACCTCCTTCAACAATTTTGTCACCTGTGTTTGTTAGTATATTTGTCAGAAGCAAAAAGAAGTCCGCCGCAAAATAAAACAAGGCAGATGGTGACAGGGAAGCTGAATTCTGTGCTTTAGAAAACGCATAACAATTATTAACAAAAACCCCAATTTACTCTATCACCTTAGAGAAGTTACCTATGACTCTGAAACTTGCGAGGTGAATCAAAGAAACTGCCGAAAGGTCCAAGCAGTGGACGTCCACATGCGGAGAAAGTGTTTAGGGCTCCAGAGCATTAGAAATTTATTTATCAAAATTAAGTACTATATTCTTGTTAAAACGTAAAACGTTGCAAGTAAACTACCCCTTTCCCTTAAGCCATCTTCACCAAAATCAACAGGCCTCGAGTCCTCTACAACTCGGGCACATATGTAAAAAATTATTTGATTCCGCTTGAATTTGCGGCATTGTTCACCACAGAAAAAATTCTTCACACACACGCACATACACACTTTTCGGAAAATGACTTTTCTTCATGTTTTGAGGGTAGTATAATCAGAATCAGCCCTTATCTCGAACACGATTTTTTAGCGATCACCATACTTCCATTTCCTTACGAAACATGGAAGTAAAAACTAGCTGTTTATCTTTGAATATTAATACATATTGTACATGTTTCTGTCTCGCATTATAGAGTATAATATTACAGTGGCGATGCGTTTTGCAGTGGAACCGTGTTTTTGTGGCTTTTTGCTTTCAGCGCACACGCGCAGATGTTTATGCGGACAGTAAGAAAATATAACATAAAAGAACAAGCGTTTACATTTAAAAAAACTGCAAAAATATAAAAAAGTCGGTGGGGTAGGTCACTGATCAAAGTTCGACTATCGTTTACTGGCACAATATCGTGTTCAAATTACAACAAAATAACCTCCAAACTTTCACTCAATTAATCGACTTACTCACTAGAACAAAAGAAACTCATTATTTTATTAAAACCAACAATGTTTAAATACTTGAAGCGTTTTTATGATGATGATCCTCGGCGCTACAGTCCGGGCCTCCAACACCACTCGCTATTCTGCGCCATTGCCCTACTCCCAGCCGATGCAGGCTTCTTCCACATCTTGCACCCATCTTTTCTGGAATTTCCTTCTTCTACATAATCCCCATTAAATACTTTCTTCGCAGCTCTACTGTCCACCATTCGCTGTACATGACCAGCCCGCCTAGTTCTATTTCTTTTGGTCTCAGTAACAATATCCAGCTCCCCGAAAATTCTCTCCAGCTCTTCGTGTGAACGTATTCTCCGTCTGTATCCATCACGCATGGCACTATAAATTCTTCGCAATGTCTTTTTTCCCCATCGCTTAAGGAGACCAGGTCGTGAAGGCCTGCCCCATGTTAATTAAATGGAAGTGTCGCTTATCAGTTAGGTACACATATTTCAAAAACCGTTCAAGATATTTTTATGGAAGGTTTTTTTTTGGCTGAAAGATAAATACATAGAGCGTACCGTAGATCTAATTAAATACATGTACTCATAAAAGAATACTTAGGGTGATTTTTCAAATACAGTGCTTTAAAAAAAAACGAACTTTTTACTTCTTTTTGAAAACATACTAAATATTTACACAAGGTATCATAAAAATTGTTGATCTATTATAATAAGCGTTATAAAGCAAACATAATAAAAAACTGCAAGTCTCTAGCACGTTTCAGTACAAAGTTATGTGTACCCAAACATGAAAAACATGGAGTTACGGAAAATCGCGTTTAAGTTTTCTAATGTTTTTATTCAAATGCACCTGTACTTTACACTTCTTCATTAGTCTCATCTCTCTTCCTTTTTAACTGCCTTTTCTTTCCTCTGTTTTCCTTACTCCTTTCCAGAACACTCTTATATGCTTCCGGAATCATCATTTTTATAGCTAATAATACAATTATTATAAAATGTTGAAATGTATGTTTGAAGGAGTCAATGACATCGCACTGGGCGACTTCACATGAAATAAACATATAAGATGATACCAAAAAAAAAATGATTGGTATAACTGTGTGTGTGTGTATATATATATATTCAATCACTTTCTGCTACAGTCCGTTTCTTGATGTATATAATACATTTAATATTTATAAATAAATTTACTTCAAGATATACCTTAGTAAATAGGTATATCTTGAAGTAAATTTATTTATAAATATTAAATGTAATATATATATATATATATATATATATTCTAACTCTTTTTGCTACAGTCCGTTTCTTGATTTATATAATATATTTATTATTTATATTGAAATTACCTCAATAAAATAAAATATACTGAGGTAATTTCAATGTAAATAATAAATATTATATATAACTTTAAACAGAAAGAACAGGAAAATGTTGTAATGGTAAAAACTATAAATCGATTTTTTTGAACTTTTTCACGACCTGGTCCCATTAAGCCTACTCTCTTCCCTAATGTCAATGTCCATGCCTCATTTCCGTAAATTACAGTGGGTATTAAGATGGACTTATTGATCTCAATTTTCAAGTTTTTATAATACGTTACTATGAAAATGAGTAGTAAGTACTGTGTGTAATTTGCGTTATTCCATTCTATCCCCTTGCTCACTGGCTGATTTTGTTTAAAATTTTCTTTAATATGATACGCTATGTTGTTTTTTTGTTATTTTCTTCAAAATTTAGACCGTCACGCTTTGGTGTCCTCCAGTGTTTATTTTTCAGGGGATTAACGCAAAATAACAAGTGACCTGGAAGCCGGAACTGACTGGCTTGTTTCGCAATTTCATCGACACCATCGTGGGAAGTCGTATCCCACGGGTTAGTACAGGGTTTAGCATTCCACTGCGACGATTCTAGAATATAGACTACTACAGTTCATGCAAACTGTTCGGCGCTCACCTAAGTTGATTCACAATGTAACTGAGAATTGTGTACGCGATCAGTACGTTTATCTTTGCTTCACACTGTATACACTTATCAGATGCTCAGTTTATTGACAAACGCTACTGTGAATACAGGCAAGATACGGATAGCCTCAACAGGCCTATTACTGTGACATTTATACAAAGGATTCCTTTCATATACACATGGACATGTTTATACAAACATAAATACACGTTTTCGTACCCTGCTTAGTGCGTTAACTTATCTTAACACTGAAAAATTACTAAAATTAAATACAACGATTTCAATGCATGCGACTGACCGACGGTGGCGGTCGCAAGTCCAAGTCCCCCCCCCCCCGTCGGACGGGGCAGGCGGGCAACTTCCGGGCAAGCCGGTTATTCAAAATGTAATTATAGAGTATGCAGATCGGCCATGGCTCTGGGACCAGAACACGTTCACACAAAACAACTTTTAACATATTGTTTGCAAAAACAAACCCAATTTAGTACAACTACTCATAGTAACAGTAATACTACTACTACTACTACTACTAATAATAATAATAATAATAATAATAATAAGTAGAACTCCATTGCATTATTAATATATTACTATTTATAACCTGTATTATATAATAATTATATACTATCACTACATAAATCGAATTATATTATATAATAACATAATAATAAATAAAAAAGACAAATTGAAGAATTAGGAAAAAACAAAAATGCTAAAGAAGATAACCGGAGGTGGCCCAAAGAAAACTGGAGGTGAATGAAGGAAAAGAAACAACAAAGAATTATATATTAAAACTAAAAAACTTATCAAATACTGTCCGGAAACGAGGGATTGCATTATACAAACACTTGGTCTTAATGAATTCGGAAAGGTTAACGGAAAAAATAGTTGATCATTCAGATAAACACTCGATGACGAAAATCAGTTGTTTCATAGACGTTAAGAAGAAATTAACGGAAATGAAGATACTGAAATAAGAAATTTTAGACAAGTATACTTTTCGGAAATGGATCGAGGAATTCGAGTTTTCAGGAAGAAGTGATAAAACAAAACAGAAACAGTCTGGGTAGAAAAACGGAAGAGCATTGTGACAGGAAGAAAAAGTACGGGATGAAACAAAATTCGAGAACTAAAGGAGTATTAAAAAAAGCCGTTTCACGACGTACAAAGCTGGCCGAGATCGGGGAAAAATACCAAAGCAAAATGATTTTGTTTTGTTCCAGTAAAAACCATGTTTTTATCTGTACTGTGATTCGTCACGTACGAGTGTAACTACAGACATTGTATGTAAATCAGTTTATACAGGCGAGTAAAATTCGTTTTATTACTACGTTTTGTGTATATTGTAAAACAATTTAAGTACCTAAGAAGCACAGCCAGCAAAAATGGAAAGCGCAAGAGGGAAATAAAATGCACGATCACTTATAATTAAATAAGATAGCATATAATAAGATCACTTAATATAGAATTAAATAGCATTCAACAATAATAAACGTTTGTTTACAACTACTAATATCAACAAGGAAGAGGTTACTGAAAGCCTTTTGAACAATGGTGCGACGATTGGGTGGAGAGAGAGTGACAAACGAATAAGTTTTCCTAAGAGCATTAGAATATAATGCCTTGGGGATGCGCACGAGAACTAGGAGGCACAGATTAACAGGACATATTCTATGACACGATGGTTTACTCCAGCAGTCGGCAAGTGCGCCCGTCGATAAGTTTGACGCGCCCGCGAACCAATTTGTAATTTTATTTTATTTTGAACTAAGGAACGCACCTGCATTGTACCTGCTTCGAAGTAATGTATTATAAAATAGTACAAGCATTTACCGAACCGCGCTACGACTTTCCTCAATACGATTGTCGAGCTTGTCGCCCAGAGCCTGTAAACACCTTTCTCCACAAAGTGATTTTTTCCAAGTTTTACATTTTTGTGCACTTTATAAATAAATAAATAGTGTTATTGTGGTAAGTTCTTTAATTTATTTGTATTAAAATGTTTTCCTGTTTAACCATTTTTTCGTTTAAAGTTTTGTTGGTTTTAACGTGCGTGTGCATGATGACAAATTGTTGAAGACCTACTCCTAATGTGAAAAAGTTTCACAAATTTATATGAAAAATACTGCAAAGCTTTTTTTGATTCGATGTTCCACGTCGCTAAATGTAAGCGTGAGGGTATTATAAAGCAACAGTTAATGTTTGTAACGTCCGGCTATTGAATTCCGCACCTTTCTATTTTCCATTGACGGGGTGGGGCGGGGTGCGTCGCACATCGAACTGGTCCTCAGTTATATATGCGCCCCCATAAATTCAAAGGTTGCCTATGACTGGTTTACTCAAATCTATGCTAGAGGGAGTGTTAGAAAGAGGTACACAGGAAGACCCTGTTTACAATGTGTCCACCAAATCATGGAAGATGTTAGCTGCGGGAGCAAAGTTCATATGAAGAGGAGAGTAGTGGATCGAGCCGAGGAGGACTGCCGCAGATCAATCTACGAACTGATTACCCAAGATGTTATTTTTATCAAATACTACCAACGATTAACTTGTTTTTATGTTACGTCCGTTAATAATGTTCTAGTTAAGAGTTTCCTGTCGTTATAAAGTCAAAGTCCTCTTACCCGAAGTTTCTGGTGTCGGAGCCAATTAGGACCCCCCCTCGGATTAATTAAGTGAATCCCTACTATACTTATGACGGAATCTGAGAGCACAGATACTATGGATATACTCGTATGCAAAAGGGGAAACGATCCAGTTCTGAGTACAGCAAGCCTCGGCTACCGGACGGTCGCAGGTGGCGGATTGCGGACGTTGATATGGTTGATAGCTGCGAACATCCCGAACAAGCAGGCGGTGGCATTAACCAGGATGTGGAGGGTAGACTGTGAACCAGATACTGTTGACCGTTTCTCGCAAAGCAACAATCCCAGGAAACAGCGACCGCTAACAATGGAAAATCTGAAGGCCAACACTAGAAACGGCTCTGGGAAAAACAGAACAACAAACAAACGCACGTAAAGAACAGATGTAATTATTAAATTACATGTGTATTTAAATTATGTACATTTATATTACATTTATTTGCACAAATGTTCTAATTGCGACCATAAAGATTGTGCCTGACGTCTTGCACAAGTCACGCGATTATATAAGAGAGCAACCATTATCCTTTGGTTTGGCGTAATCTTTAATGGTTATGCAAACGAACTTAAGTCTTTGTTGGTCTGTGCAGCTCGACGCGTGCAAATTACTGTGCGAAATTGTACTGGAAAAACAACAGCAAAAACAAGAAATTTCATGTTATTTTACACCAATTTGACTTGGCAGCCAAGGCGTAGCCAGAGAGAAGGTCCAGACCCCTCCCCCCAAACGAAAAACTGAAAAAAGTAATTATAACAATTGGGATTAAATAGTCAGTATCGTCAATAGAAAGATGAGATTCAGAACAAGTCAAATTCAAATTTTAACACTCAAATCTGCAACAATACAAAACGACTGTAAATGTTTCTTTTATTCTGTTTTTCTGTTCTTTAATTCCAGAGTTCCAGGATATCCTGAAACCCGACTTTAGGGTACTGTCTGTCTTGCTCAGCGGAAATCTGGACCCCTCCCCATTTATGTCGAAGGAAACATTCTCGTCATTGGTTCCATACCTCTAATCCAAAATGGAACCCCCCCCCCCATTTTCACTACGTTCCGCCCGGGAGGTAAATCCAAGAAAAAAATACAAAATTTCCTGTAACTTACGAATATTTTATGATATATCCGCAAATCGTTTTGCCAAACATCATTTTATAGGGTATATAGTTAAATATAAATTATACTATATATTATGTAGTATATTATAAACTACTATAGTATATAGTATACTACTACAGTTACTAAATATACTACAAATTATGAATTACTACTATATATTATATAAACCTATACGTCCTATCTGCGTTCCTTCTCTTCAGCCATTCTCAGTCTTCCTGTTCCTCGTCTTCTTCTTCTTCTTCCCAGAGATTTTCAGTTCGTAATCCTTGCCACCTATCTACCAACTACAACCCTTCTCACGTTCTCCCACGTCACTCTTTTCTCTTCAACATAACTGAGCATATGTTTTTCCATCTTCAGTCTTCTTCTAACTTCATCGTTTGTGATCCTGTCTACACATAAGAGTTTACAGATCGTCCTCAGTAGTCCATTTCCGTTTCTGTTATTTTCTCTTTATACTTTTCCCGCTCCGTATGTCATTTATGCTACGCACCACGGTACTGAACATCATCCATCTGGTATGTCTTGTAATACGTCAGTCCCAGAGCATGGAACCGAGTTGCCTTATCCATCATCCTTGTTTGTTGTAGTCTGTATCCCGTGCTTCGTTAGTATGCCGCAGCCTTATCCACCGTTTCACCAACCTCCGTTAAGAACTGAACGGCCGATAAATCACCCAGTTAAGGATTTAACCGGAGATAACCAGTTCAATGAAGCTCGGCTAAAGATAACGGCCGTTAAAACGACGAGACGCAACCTTAAAATTACGTCTGGCAACATTAATGTATCCCTACTTTGTTTACCGAGAAGTAGGCGTTCGTGTAACAAATAAAAACATGCATGCACATATTTGTTGGGGTTCTGTGGTCATAATGTTTTCTGCCCTTTTATTAAATAAGTTATTTTATTTTGAATTGAACGTATGCGTACACAATATAAATTATTGTAATAAACAAAAATGGATCAGAGGGAACATTTTTACGCTTTAGTAATATTCGAATTAAAAGTTTTCCACACGAAGACGATACACAAAAGCCACCGGTAACATAAAAAATAGGTTTTGATCATTTGACTGAGTCAAAATTCATAGAACACTATAGGATTTCAAAAATATCGGTATGGAAAACCATACACGACTTCCATGTTCTAAGAGTTATATTTAAAATCATTTTCGAAATGAAATATTTCCATAGACACTACTTCTTTCTTCAGCTTTAACCACAGTACTGTGGTCACTAACGTATACCACCTCATGTTAGCGCACTCGATTTTTACTGATGATGGCAGTCGATGGCGTTGCTGAAACGTCTGGTTTTGCTGAAAATATTGGACCACGGCCAAACAGCCCGGGAAGGAATTTTAACAACAAACTACTTCTTTGTTGCCGATAATTTTCATTTAGAAAATTACCCCCTCCCCCTTCAACAAACCTTTTCATTTATAGGTTTTCATCTACCTTTCTACAGTGGATTATTATGACCTTCTTTTCAGGATACTTTATCAAAAATTAAGTACTTTACTCTTGTTTAAACACAAAACGTTGCAGATAAACTACCCCTTCCCCTTAACCCATCTTCACCAAAATCAATAGGCCTTGAGTCATCTACAACTCAGGCACATATGCAAAAAATTCTACACACACACAGACACTTTTCAGAAAATGACTTTTCTTCATGTTTCGAGGGTAGTACAATCAGAATCAGTCCTTATCTCGAACATCATTTTTTCCGCCATCACCATACTTCCATTTCCTTACGGAACATGCAAGTAAAAATTACTCTTAAAATTCTTAAAGAATTGAGGTTACATGGGTATGTCCTCGGTAAGAGGAATAAAACAAATAAAAACTACAATGAGATATGAAATCATAAAAGTTACAAGTTATTTTTATGTTTCAGCCTATCTGCAGTAAAATCGACACGTATCACGATCGCGCGGTCGTGTTAACGAGAGTTTTACTAACCGAGGCAAAACCAGAGTCAAAAATAATGACGGTTAAAAATTATATCGCAAGTCAACAAACGGCCCATTAAGAAAACTGACAAACGTTCGTGAAACGGGGCATTAGTATTCCCTGTCCCTTTAATTTCTTGTTCACCGACCACTTCCAGATTCTATATCTTCTCCCCTGTTATTGCCATATACACCTACTCAGTTTTATCGAAAGTTATTACTAGATCATTTTTATTACATACAGTAAAACTCCATTTATCCGAAATCCAGTTATCCGAATCGTTATCAGGAAATTAAAAAAATGCAATTTCTAAAATACAAAGTTTTATTCAAATTGTAGTTGCCGTACTAACAAAAAAAATCGTAAGCAAATGAAATATACATATAAGACTGTGTTAGCTATGCATCATAGTTTACGTACTGATCATTACAATGTTTTCTAGCCTTCTGCTCGCCTAAAATTATAATTTTGTGTGAGTATTATTTTGAATTTTTTTGTAGTAAAAGTGAACATTTTGCAAAACAAGTGTGACCTGGCTTTTATTAAGATACTCAATTAATGTAATAAAAATAAACAAAAGTGATTTTTGAGCAATTTTTGCGTTTTCTTTCACAACATAACCTTCATAACGTTCTTTCACAACCTTGTCTTATGTTTGTCCCAATTATCCGAATTTCTTCATATCCGAATTACGTCTGGGACTCATTAGTTCGGATAAATGGAGTTCTACTGTATTCTTTTTTAATTTCCTTAACATAAAACTAAGATCTTCCTGATGCTGGGAGCTGACCGCCAGGTCATCCGCAAAGGTTAGAGTATAAAAACGGCCGTCTATTAAGTACGTCACAAGAACATTTACTTAAAATTCCTGATTTTTCCCTCTCGTCAAAGCTGATTTGAGTGCCTTCGTAATCAGTTAATATCTGATGAACCGACCCTTTTCACTTTTGGCCTCCGCAATTTCACGGTATTTTATTCGTGAATCATCCAAAACCTCTTCTGCGGTTTCTGAACTATTTTTTCATCAGCACCATCGTCTTCAGCAAGGATTAAGCCAAAAATAGTTTGTACCGCTCTCAAGCAGATTGGCTAGAGTTGGTCACTCCAGCGCTTTTTCGGACGTTCCACACATCTCCGTCCTTTCGGGTTATAACTAATAGCTGTTTGGAGATGTAAAAGTCAACCATTCGGTTAAGATATTCCAACCGTTTTAGTCGATGTTGGGCAATCCTATAAAGTACACTCATAATATTCAGTTACTGCCGCATATCGACATTTCTTTTGCAATTTCAAAGAGTATATTCTGCTAAGCCCCTGAGAAATCGCATTTCCACCGCTTCAACGACCGGCCTGGGATTTCGTTAAAGTCCAATTCTCAGACACGTAGAGAAGTGTGTGGAGAGCCATCACCTAGTAGAATTTCAGGTGCATTTCTTTACTCGTTGAATGTATTACAGTTCTAGTGATGGTCCCATATGATTGAGGTTGTGCAGCTTATTCACCACATAATTGTTTGTAAAGTAAGACATGTTACAGCCCAGATATTCAAAATTACTGACTTGCTCCAGAGCAGTGCCATTAACAACATATTACCTTGGTCTTCGGTGTAGAGATATGTAACAATTTCTTCTTAGTTTCACTGTTTGGGCGTACTGAATGTATTATGTCCAAAGGCTATTCGACCACGTATAAATTCTGCACCGTCCTTAAATTTAAATTAATACCAAATTATCCTACACTTAAATTTATACCAAAATTTATTCTAATTAAGCCTAAATCCGTAAACTTATCTCTTGCTTTCAAGATTGTAAAACATTCTGTTCTGACTATGGTTTGTTCAGAATTGACATTATCATCAGACAATATCGACAAGTCAGACAATGTTTTGACATTATCAGAGTCGACAATATCAACAACAGCAACCTCGTTCAAGCACTGGAAATGTAAAGGATACTCAATACATCGCGGGGAATACGTTGGAGGCGAATGGCCGATATGTTTGGGTTTTTATTACTTACTTATGATTCATACTTTATCGGTTAGTGACGGCGGAAATGAACCGTACGGCGAAAGACAAAACCCCAACTGACGAATCGTACATAAATACACACGCTACGACTTCCCCTTCCTGTACACACACCACACGCGCACGCACAACTCTCTCTCTCTCTCTCTCTCTCTCTCTCTCTCTCTCTCTCTCTCTCTCTCTCTCTCTCTCTCTCTCTCGCGCGCGCGCCAATTTTATCAGTAAACGTAGACAAGACTGATATAGACATTAACTATAGATTACTTCAACTTTTTTCCTGGAGGTTTCCGGTTCTGTAGAACAGAGTTTCGTCCTTCCGATTTTGTTACCTTGCTCATCCTTCCCCTGGCCCTCGTTTTAATATTTTTCGTTTTTGTATATCTTCATTATTACACTAACATAGTAAAGATTGTAGCGTTACGTAGACAGATATCTTAAATATATGAATCGCCTCTTTTTACTGCACAAATTTACAATGAAATAATAAATTATATTTGTTTTTTTACAAGATAGATTTTTTTATTTGTTATATACTAACATTGTTTCAACCGTCTGAAACTGTCATTCAAAATGAAGATCTTGGACATTTTTGAACATAACAGTTTTAAACTGTGTTGATATATAAAAAAATAAAAATATATTCTTGAAAGAAAAACAAATACAATTTGTTTATTATTAAAAACTAGAATAACTTGGCAATGTATAAATGTGATTCAATAATTGTAGGCCTGTACGTAGCAAGTTATTTAAGCTAAAACAATTGAAATAAAGATAAAAGGTAAATCGATTTTTCTTATAAGTTAAAAAGTAAATTTAATTCACAATTAACTATTCCTTCTTTTTATTTTTACGACATTTATAGAAAGTTGATCGCTTATGAGGTGGCTTGTCGAGTTATCCTGAGTTTTGTGGCTCTCCGGCGCTTTTAAGTTCGAACCCATTGGAATAAGCTATGATGAGGTTTTCAAACTGAAAAATGAAAGGAACAGAGGTATGAAAAAAGTATCGTCATGAGGAAACGCCGGTGGTTGGGCCACTTAATCAGATGTAAGACTATGATGCTGGGGGGGGGGTATTAACGGAAGCATTGCTAGGGGAATACCACGAAAAATACCTAGATCAAATGGCTGGAGAGGAAAGGGGGAGGATAGGCCTACAGACGTTTCAAGGAAACGGCAATCAACCGGAAAATCTGATGATTACAGAATACGGTTGCCCACCAATCTTCGGAGCGAGGACAGAAGAAGAACGTAATTATCATTCGCGAGCGCGCGAATGTATAAATTACTTATTAGTATAAGAAGAACATGGTAAACAACATTCGGTAAGATAACCTGTGAGACAGTGATAACGCGCTGTTATCGCGACATACACCCGCGCCCGGTCCGACCCCAATAAATTTAATGTAATGTGTGCTGCTGAATCAACGGACGTTTCAACTTTCACTCGACCGTCAACGTGTAAGTTCGTGATACGGCCTCATTTGCTAAAACATCATTCACGTTGCTTAGCAATTATAAACGCACACATCACTATCCTAGTTTTGTTGAACGAGCGAACCGATTTCTCAGTTTTAACCTCGACCCTTTGGCATTTGCCTGTCTGACTATTTGGGGTATAACTTCTGAACTCATGAACCGATTTTCGTAAAACTCGGCACGCGTACAACTTCCACCCTACTGGTTTCACGAACAAACCATTCTTGGTTTAAGCCTTGAGGATGATGATGATGATGAAAAAAAAAACTGAATTAAGTGAAACGAACGTTTGGAAAGGATGGAAAGATAGAGATTATACCTTCAAAAGCAAGAATATATAAAGCAAAAAGAAGCAGAAATAGGTCGACCGAGGAAAAGGTGAGAAATGGACTTAAAAGATGATGATGTGTAAGCCATAACACATTGTATGGACACACTGTATGTTTATTGTGTGTTTATGATTCATCGCATGTCGCGTGCTGCCACCACAGTTGATCATTATCACTTGCAGCTTTCCATTTTTTTTTTTTTTTATAAAATATGTACGGTATATTGATTGACGTTTGTCACATAAGTTTATCGACTGCGATTAAACGTGAAGTGCCATATTCGCCTTTAAGGTTTTTGCACGCAAAATTGTTTGCGTCCGCGGGTCTGTGTTTGCGTCCGCGGGTCTGTGCGTGTACTTCTAGTGAATCATTCGATGTGATATTGGAATGTTGATGAAGATAATGTGATGTTAATTTTTTTTTGTAATACAATAAACAGAATTGCAAAACAATTACCGCATGAATCGACAGAAAAAGTAGAAAACTTTATTATCAGCTTAAAAATGGTTATGTCAGCGTTGAGGCAGATCATTGGATCGTTGTACAGTCGGTCGTGTATGCAATTTCCTTAGTTATTTAAAAATAAAATATGATAAATTATCTCGTCTTGGATGCTTGTATGCTGCTGCACAGTATCGCTGGTGGTATTTTCCTCCTCTTGTATTGCCTTGTCATCGTAACCTTTCCACAGCCCGTATCCTACTTACATGCCTCTCTCACTCCGTACAATTTGGGTAACTAGGAAGTGCTCCTGAAGGGGGGGGATGATGAAATACACCGCAGTGATTAATTACCGTGATCACGAGGTATGGCCTCGCCCGACAGTTAGACCCCCCTCTGAAAGGCAAAACCAAATCGTGAAAGGACTACGTTTCGCGACCGTCGAAGACGTGAAATGAAAGTCGCTGAATATAATTTTAAGGCTATACGACGTAGTGTAAGAAACATCACAGATTAGCCAATTGAGTAAGACAGGCGCCCGAGGGAAGGATGGTCCATGGAACCGACACAGGTCTAATGAGATAATAATAATAATAGTATATGCCTAAGATCAAGTGCTAACGCCCGCATACTAAGCTCTCAGAGCTGCAGAACTTGCTACTAGTTTGAACGAAGTACATTTATTATTGTTATTAATATTATTATTAAATTAATTTTGATATTATAGAATTTTTCAATTTTGAGCAAAATTACAAAAGTTCCGATTACTCTACTATTTCTTTAGTGATATAACATTTGTAGAGCATACAATAATGGAGTAAACACTAACAATTCGAAAGATTAGGATTTGGGTTACAATTCCTATTAGTCTGATATTTTGATCACTCTTACGGGCCAGGGGTCCCAAAATTTTGAAATTTCCAAAACCTAACAATACATTCGGGTGTTAGTTAAAATTCCCTTGAATTTGATACCCCACATGAATTTTTCTGATTTAGATCCCGACAGTTTAGACTCCCCCCTCCAAGGTAAAAACAAATCGTCAAAAGACAACGTTTCGCGACCGTCGAAGACGTGAAATGAAAGTCGCTGAGTATAACTTTAAGCGTATACTACATAGTGTAAGGAATATCCCAGATTAGCTATTGAGTAAGACGGGCGCCAGAGGAAAAGGTGGTCCATGGAATCGACACAGGTAATAATAATAATATCTACCAAAGATCAAGTGCCAACGCCCTACTAAGCTCTCAGAGCTGCAGAATTTGCTACTATTTTGAACGAAGTACATTTATTAATATTATTGTTACAGTTATTAATATATTATGATATTATAGAATTTTCCAATTTTAGGAAAGATTACAAAAATTCCTATTCCTCTACTATTTCTTCAGTAATATTAACAATTGTAGAGCACACAATCATGCAATAAACGCTAAAAATTCGAAACATTAGGGTTTGTGTTACAATTCCTTTTAGTATGACATTTTAATTACTCTTATGGGCCCTGGGGTCCCAACAAATTTCCAAAACTTAACACTACCTTCGGATCTTAGTTAAAACCCCCTTTAATTTGATACCTCACGTGATTTTTTGCGATTTTGTTCAAGTTTTTACACATTATTTAGACCGTGAGGTCCAAAGAAATATTGTCATTTTCAAAAACGAGTACTATAATCAGATTGTGGTTAAAATTCTCCGTAATAATTTGATACCCCACGTGGGCTTTTGCAACTTTTTCACTATTTTGACCCCTTCACATTGGGGTCAGGTTGTTTGGGGATGCGGCAGTCATCCATTCGGCAAAAATGTTCCCACCAATTTAGCCGATACTGGGCAATCCTGTCGAGTATACTCATAATATTCAGTTCCTGTCGTATATCTGTGTTTCTTCTATGATCATGGAGAGTATACCCTGCCACGTGCCTGAGAAATCTCATTTCAGGCGCCTGGATGCGACTGGCCTGGCCTTTCGTTAAAGTTCAATTCTCATGGCCATAAAGAAGTGTGAGAAGAGCCATCACCTCGTAGAATTTTAGGCGTGTTCCTTTACTTGCTGACTTAAGGGTTCGCCCGTTGGTCCCGCACATAAGGAAGGTTGAACTTATGCACCACGTCGTTGCTTGCATTATAAGACACACTGTAGCCCAGTATTCAAAACTGCTAACTTTTTTGCAGGACAGTACCATCTATAACAATTTTTACCCGTACGGGATCAGTTCTACAAAAAGCCATCACCTTGGTTTTAATTGTGGATATCTGCAATCCAGAGTCTTTGCAGATTCCATTTAACAAATGTATACTCATCTGCAATTTGTTTTCAGAGTCCGACAGAATAGCCTGATCGTCCGCAAACAACAAAGTGTCAATTGTAGAGTGACCATTCCCTTTTTTATTTACTTAAATATTTGAAGTTCTCTGATTATTCCGTTCCTTATCACATCTCCCCGGTTACATCCTTTGACTCTTCTTAGAAACTTCATCTCTTGAACTTCACCTCTTCTCCCTTGTGGTTATTATGTAACCTGGATTCAGTTCTGTACATAAGTGTGGACATTGTTACCGTTTTCTTAAATTTCAGCACGGCCTCTTTTCTTGTTTTATTTTTCAGACATTACCGCATATGTTATTAAAAACTCCCAACTGTCGGTCCATATCTTTACTGTGTTATCATCTTAAATAAAAGCCTCCTCAATAACTTTTTCTTAATTTTTTACGTAGATATTAAACAAATTAAGCAACAGGTCGCAACCCTGCCGTCCACCCTTACTCGTTTGTACTGGACTGGATGTTTTGCCATGTAAAACATATGACTGTTTCTCTGTAAAGGCCTTTTATTGTTCTTATGAGGTGTTGTGGATATCGTCTAAGGCTCACAATTTCCCATAATTTTTCCCTGTTTACGCACAACCAAAGGCCTTCACAGTCTACGAGTGCTTATCTTATGTAAGTTAAGATTATATTCTCGGTGTTTCTCGATTATCTCCTGTACGTTGATCGTACTTAATCCCATCTGTTCTTCTTCTATTAAATTTTCCGTTATTTTCTTTAGCCTGTTGTTTATAATTTCTGCGTATATTTAACAGGCTGTGTCGAGTAAACTTACGCCTCTGTAATTCACACGTACCTTACGGGTTTAATAGGAAACATTTTTTAACCAAAATGAAAGAACAAATAAATAAAACATAAAGAAAAACAACACAAAATATATTTTTTAACACGTTTAATGAAGATTTGTGTTGACTCCATACATTCAATCGGTAATCACATTTCCTGCCATACACGACATCTATTGCTTTCTCTATGATTTACGTGCTCAACTATAGAATTAGGCTATACATATACTGACGTCAGATAACCTATACTGAGCGGGCTTCAATTAGCATCAATAAATTTTGACCATCATCATCATCATCATCATTAACAAGGATTAAACCAAAAATATCTAAATAAACGTATGATAAAGCAACAAAAATTGGGAGCAATTATGAGGATGCTAGCGACGACGACGTAAATTCGCTCTTCACTGCTACAAGTCTGTCAACCAATGAATACCATCTGTAAGTTATTCACTTTACAGATACTGCTTTCCATTTAAACACATAATTAAACTAGTAAGCTCCCCGAGGTGCAGAACTCGCTCAATATTATGAACGAAGTACATATATTATTGGATTAATTTCAGTGAGATGATTTTGTAATTACGGGAAAACTTACAGAAATCCCGATTATTATATTTCTTTAGTAACATAACAAATTTAGAGCACACAATCGTATAATGAACACTAAAAATTCGAAACATTCGGATTTCGGTTACAATTTCTTTTAGCCTGACATACCCTGCTGGGTTTTCAAAATTTTTGGGCCCAAAAGTTTGAAATTTCAAAACTTATCACTATATTTAGATATTAGTTACAATTCTCTTTAATCTGATAACCCACAAGAATTTTTGTGACTTTTTCTAAATTTTTGCCCTCTTTTTGGACCCTGGACGTTCAAAAATTTTGAAATTTTCACAAACTTACACTATATTCAGACTGTGGTTCAAATTCATTATAATTTGATACCCCACATGTGGGCTTCTATGATTTTTTCACAATTTTGACTCCCCACATTTTTGCCTCCCACGCCCTATTTTTGGAGGGATCAATCTCAAAAACAATAGAGTTCTGTGAGGTGAAAGCATGGACACGCATGCCAAGTTTTATGAAAATCGGTTGATGTGAGCAAACATTTATTGTGATACATACCCCAAACGATCGATTCAAATTTTGAATTCACTTCGCTCGTTCAAAAAATAGAATAAAATTTCGCTCGTTCATTTCGCTACGATGGAATAGTAGAGAACAGACTATGTTGTTCAGTAAACAGCGAATGATTAATACATTTTTTATATCAAAAAGAACTTTAATGCCAAATGACGAATACCGTAGTAATTCATTTAATGTTATACTTATTTTTAATGTAATTCTAAGTTTTTAATTACTGCTTATGACATAGGTATTTTTTACCGACGAATTCAGTTTCAACGGTTAGACAAAGATAGAACAATACTTTTGTTTTCATTTAGTAACAGTCCCAAAGGTAGCACTGTATTTTTCAAAATCCCATTTTCAATAAAGTGACCTGAACTGGACGAGCCCTTAGAGTTAAAACTATAAACGATTGTGTTTCACGGAACTACAGTAACAAAAACCCACAGAAGAGCGCTGAAAGTGATATAAAAAGTTAAGTCCAGAGAGCGTTGAGGAAACACGATCTAATATTTCTTCGTTTTACATACTACTCTTCAATATATTGTAACACAACACAATACAAATTTATGTGTGTTTGAGGAGCCCCGCGTTCTTGGAGCGCCAAATGTAACACAACCACTTTTCAACACAAGTGTAAATTAATTTATATAGCCCAACGTTCTTGTGAGACAAAATGTAACAACAATAGTAAATTAATTTGTGCTGTGCTAACATTCATACAACATTACTAATAACGTGTATTTATAATTGGAGTTTGGGTTGTAATCATAATAAGAGTAGTCCTTTTATAAATTGTAACATGTTTTCATTAATTTATTCAAAAGAAATTATAAGTGTTAAAAAAAATAGCATTTACTTCGCCATAAAATATTCATTATCAATTGTTTCAACGTTTCTTTGTTGCAGTACATTCATCATAAAATAAGTCTTATATCGTATGTTAGCAAAAATCTATGTTAAACATTTCTTTGTTACACTATAAATTCTCGACTGCTCAGTCTGACTGTGTGCTTTATAAGTTTGTTCTTATTTACATTATTACTCTATGCTTGGCATACATCTTAATGCTTTATAAAATTTTAAATTGACTAATCGAATCGTTAGTCTTCTATATTTCCAACTACTTTACTTTATACATTTCGTGTGATATTACACGCTGATTACTTTACACACTTTAAATTAAAATTTAAAATTATTAAATCAATTGTTAATCATCCAAGCAATGATTTAAATTAACTTTAAACTAATTGGTCATCATTAAAGAAAATTCTTACTAAAGTTAAATTACATTCTCTTATCTCTATCTACATATGACATAAATTTTCTTTACTTTTTAAATTTAAAAAAAAAAAAGTCTTTTCAACGTCTTTATTTTTTCATAATTATAAATTGGTTATTTGTCACCTCAATTCTGCAGATTGTACCCATGTCCTCCGGTGATCTGTCGGTCCTCTCCTACTGGATTTCCTCTTGCGTTTTCCGGCTCCACTTGTCGTCCTCCAATCACTCGTCCTTCATGGTCCCATCTGATGGCTGTAGAATGGAATGATATGTTGCTCTGCATCAGCTGCTGTTGTTCTAGTAACCGCCTCTATTGCTCTGCATATCGTTCCTCTGCTTGATGTGCTCTCGCCATTTGTCTAGAGTGTTGACGTTTGTGGTTGTAGACTGGTTGTATACGTTCGATAATTGTAGTTAAAAATAACCAAAATAAGAGTTACTGTTTTTTGACTACTTGAATTAACGTATTGTCCATTAGACTTTACAGTTTATAAACACAAATCTCGTCGATACTGGACATAGCGTCCCGCTATGTCTGAAGGCTGATTGAAAGTAATTAAAATTCGCGTCGCTGACGGACAGAGCTTACCGCCGCAACTGAAAACTGATTGAAGAGTAAATTTGGCTCTCCTGGGCTCGTATTTATATTCACCAAAAAAACCACACCCGTCGGCTCAGGATTCTGGATGTCAGAAACTGTCCGTGGCGTCAGTTCCCCCACTATCGTCCAATTTCACATATTCGCACATTTTTACCAATTGCAATGTCTAATGCGGATTTCAAAGTGACCTAACATTGTCTGATTTAATTACACATATTATACGTAATTATCATAGTGATCGCATCATTAATGTAATTACTATGCTCTTAAAATCGCACAGAATTCGCACTGAACGTCATAATCACACCATTTTCGCACTGCACATGTGTCTGATTTTTATGCATATTTAGAAGTCTTTGCAATCTTTCTAACATTTAAGCTTTGCTTATAATTAAATCAAACTCTAATTTAGTATCTATTTGGGGTGCGATTGCAAACTTGCAGGCTTGAACAGGCTTCACGCACACACACTATTTACTACTGTACACTCTCTCAGCAATAATCGCGTGATCATGCATGTTCATTCCTGCGTCTAACTCAGCTTTCAACTTCACACCTGCTCGTCTATTACATATTACAGTACTAAAATTAATCTAAATATTTATTTTATTTAATACATGCACATTACAGCATATGCTTGTATTGTCGCAATATTAATCATCATCATCATCTTCACGGATTAAACCAAGGATGGTTTGTTCCGGTCTCAAATAGGCAAAGATTAGAGCTGGTCACTCCAGTGCTTCCTCAATATATTAATATTAATTTATTATTTGTAATCTGACGACTCCCTACCACAGCTGTATGACAAGTGTATTGTTTGGGTACTTTCCCAATAACCGTACCTGCACTACATTTTCGATGTATTGGTACACGACAGTATCGATACACCACGCAGTGGAGAAGAAGACGTGTACCAATTAATCGTAAATGATTATATCGCTGAATGTAATGCGAAATACGTAATGTGTTAATGTGTGAGGTTAGGTAAGAATATTTCGATTTCTTAGTTTATTATTTAAAGAAAACAAAACTCATGGTTGGCAAAATATAACGTTTAATAAATCAATACAATGACTGTACCAGCTTGACAATCGGTGATGATCTCAGCACGCACACAAAAACGGGACTAGAAGCAAACTGAACTAAAATTCTGTTCGTTATGGACTATTTTAATACTAAGGAATTATAATTCAACATAACCAGGCGAACGTAACCTTGCGAACGAAAACATCACGGTTTTTTTCAAACGTTTTTCGATTAAAACTGAATGCATGTCTTTACGAATTGTACTATAGCCATATATATAGTATTCATAAACATTCTGAAAACACTGTAACTGTAGTACGGGACAACGGAAAGTGACAATCACAAACAGATTTCAGCGAATTTCAAGGGCGACGAGATTAGCGAGTTATGTCACAAAAAAATGAGACATGTATAGTAACCCGCAAGTTGTTGGTTCCTTCGGGTTGGGTTTTTTTTTTGTGATTTCCACAAAAAAGCGAGTTGTTTTAAAGGTGTACTGGTTTTCCTGAGTTCTTTAGTCTGCCTGATAACCTCACAATAACACATTTTGCTGCCACCGCCGCAGTGTCATCCTATAATATTGCTACAAATGCTTCGCAATAAAATATATGACAATCAAAAACAATTACAAACGAAACTAAAGAATTTTATAACATAAACCAATAAACTAATACGCTTACTATTGTTTCCTACAATCATATGCAATATTCACTACATATCGATATCGAAATATCCTATAATCGAAATGTCGAAAATTAGTGCTGGTATGGTTATTGGGAAAGTACCATTGTTTGTTTGAAGTGTTTTAACAGAGAAGTTGAAACCTGAAGGCGGTATATCGGCAACCGAAACGTCGTTTGATCTAATAAAGCTTCAATGGCAGTTGGTTCTCTATAAAGTGCTAGTAACGTTTTACAACGCAAAAACGCATAGGATTTCTTATATTACTTTGATAATTACACTATATAATGTCTTCAATTCCCACTGTATATACAATTAATTCCCACTGGTATTATCCTTGTAAACACATGAATAACACAGCTAAAATGGCTTCCTAAACAAACAAACATAAAACACTGTACTTCCCCGTACAATAACCGATTGCGCAAAGTCTGTGACAAAACGCAGCCGTGACTCGTAAAATTCCGTCACTAATTTAGAACGCATTGACAGACAATAATTTTGCATACTCATACGTTTTTTATTCCACACGGAAAATGCTTTATTTATTTTAATACAGTGGAGTCTTGATACTCCGAGCCGCACAGTAATCAGAACTTCCGATAATCTCCCCCAGTAAAAAGTACTGTGCTCACGTAAGACTTAATTCTTCATCATCATCCATCTTCAGCGAGGATTAAACCAAAAATGTTTGCTCCGTTCCCAAACAGACAGGACTAGAGATAGTTACTCCAACGCTTCTTTAGGAGCCCCACACCTCTCCGTCTTTTTTGGCTTATAATTCCATAGTTGTTTGGGGATGCGGCAGTCATTCCGTTACGTTAAGATGTTCCAACCATTTTAGGTAATCCTCTCAAGTATACTCATAATATTCAGTTCCTGCTGTACATCGACATTTCCTTTGCGATCTTGAAGAGTATATCCTGCCATGTGTGAGAAATCCCATTTCGCGTGCTTGACTATGACTGGTCTAGAATTTCGTTGAAGTCCATCACCCTGTAGAACTTCGGGCGTGTTTTTTTAGTCACTGGTTTTAGACTTAAGACTTACAAAAGGAAATTTAATATCTCCGTTACTTTTTAACCGAATTCTATAAACAATTCACCATTAGATTACGAATAATAGACTGATTTCTTTATGTAATGAGACATTTTTGTTACTAGTACTGATTTTTTGAGAATTAATTTATTGAATCAGCCGCCATTAGAAAGTGTCTAAGATAACATTCTGGTCTGTTTAGTACTTATACGAAATAGTAACAGTTATTTTGTATTCCGAATATCACCTCCACATCTCATTCCGTTCAGCATTAATCAAGTTTTTTTTTACAAACTGACAGCTAACATACAGATGGAAAACAAATCATTTTTCTACATATAGTTATTGAACACTTTTCCTTCAATTTAATGAGTAGAATAATTTCCCGATGGCATCTCTTGGAACACTCTATGTATACAAACGGCTTTAAAAGAGAAAAAGGAAAATAACTGTTCCTGAAAATGTCTGTTGGCGGACTTGGACCGTTTTGGTGTGAATTCTCAGCGGTGTGATCGGCAAAATGCGGTCAACGGAATCGACAAGATCTAGCAATTGATTTGAAAACGTCAGAGAATTTGAATATCTTGGCTCCCTGGTGAATGACGCAAATGACACAGCCAGAGAAATTAATTACTGGCAGAATTAGGCTGGAGAACATTTCCAGCCTTGCGCCACTTCTTCTCATCCAAAAGTCTGTCGAGAAATGACAAATTAAGAGTTTATTACTGTTGTCGTTGTCGTAGTCGTCGTCGTCAGCGTCGTCTTCAACAAGGATTAAACCAAAAATGATTTGTTCCCACCAAAAGCATGTAGACTGGTAACTCTAACGCTTCTTCGAACGTTCCACACCTCTCCGTCCCTTCAGTTTATAACTGAATAGTTATTTGAGGATGAGGCAGACATCCATTCGATTCAACCGTTTCAGCCGGTATTGTGCATTCCTACAGAGTACATTCATAATACTCAGTTCCTGCCGTATATCTGTATTTCTTCTACGATCTTGAAGAGTATATCCTGCCATGCGCCTGAGAAATCTTATTTCGGACTCGTGAATACGACTTGCCTGGGATTTCGTTAAAATTAACAAGTGAAGACGAATTTTATCTACTGCAAAAATTATTGTAGATGGTACTGTTCTGGAGCAGGTCAGCAATTTTGAATGTCTGGGCTATATAATGTGTCTTACGTTACAAATAACGACGTGGTGAATAAGCTACTAAGTTCAACCGTACGCACCGGACCTTCAGGAGAACTCTAAAATCAATAAATGAAGAAACACGCCTGACGTCCTACAAGGTGACAGTACTCCCCACACACCTCTATAGGTCTGAGAATTAAAGAGCTTATAATAGCCTACAAGAACCGGTAAAGTAAATAAAGTTATAGGGAGCGAGGGGGTGACAAACAATCAGAAACTAATGAGTTTTGAGAACAAAGTATAAAGAAAACGTGAGAGCCGTATATAACGTAAAAAGTAACAGATGGCGATTACGAGACATGGACGAAGTTAGACTAACACGTCGAGTCCTCATAACGAACGAAATTAGAGCCAGAATATTCAGAGTCGATTGGTCACATTTTACGAGGAAACGGATGTAAGAGACGTCAAAAAAAAATACATATGAACCAAGCTAGACCACGAGCAGGGGATTATTAAGGGGATCAGGGAATAGCTAGACCAAGACAACGGTTGGTTGGTGTTTACAATGAGCTGAATCAAAAATCCGCTGGAATCGGACTGAACGTAAATATTAGCAAGACTAAATACATTTGGTGGCGGTTACACGTAGAGATAATGGATCCAACTGGATTTTCAAGAAGAGCCCTTGACTATCATCCAAGGGGGGAGAGAAATGTAGTAAGACCCCGTAAACGATGGCTGGATGAATTCCACTGAGACTGGAACAGCCTACTAGCCTAAGCCGTAAAGGATGACGACGACGACGAAAAGATAAGAAATCCGTACGACTTATGCATTAAGTGTAATTCACTCGATGCCGTTAGTAAGTTCTGATACGTGGGTAACTTGATGGATAATGAAGGGTGCATAAACACGACGATACATGACAGGATACATATAGGAAACAGGGCATACTATGCTAAGAATAGACTGCTGAGAATCAAACTCATTAGTCACGGCACGAAAACGAAAATATATAAGACCGGATGTTGCTTATGGAGGTAAGACGTGGACATTAGCAAAAAATCGGTATGGAGAACCATACATGACTTCCATATTCTAAGATTTATATTTAAAATCATTTTCGAAATGAAATATTACCATAGAAACTACTTCTTTCTACTTACTGCTTCAGCCTTAACCACAGTACTGTGGTCACTAACGTATACCACCTCACGTTATCGCACTCGATTTTCACTGATGATGGAAGTCGATTTATTGCCGAAACGTCTGGTTTTGTAGAAAACATTGGACTACGGCCAAATATCCCGGGAAGGAATTGTAACAAAAACTACTTCTTTGTTGCCGATAACGTTGTACACATATATACAGGGTGTCCCGGGAGGAGAGGGAAATAATTTGAGAAATGGTTCTATAGTGTAAAAGAAGAAAAAAAGTTCATATAAACATATGTCAGGAAACGCTTTGTAAGCGAGTTACGGCTAGCGAAAGATTTCGCCCGGGTTTCGGTTCCCCCGGGTAAATGAAGACTTTCTGAAATTCTGGGAAGGGGCGAATTCTGTTGTTTCTTATGGTTTTTGACCTAAAAAAAAGTGTTTTTAGGTTAGAAGAACAATAACTTTGTTAAATGACTAATAAATGCATAAAAGTTAAAAACAAAACTTGTAAAGAATTTAATTCTGAGAAAAATGGTGTAAATAAAGTCAATAAAAATCAACAAAAAATTCCAATTGTTTCCAATTTTCCAAAATTTGTTTTTAGGCAAAGATTTTTCTGTTTTACGTTGGATATCATGAAACTTATGGGAGATACAGTTCTGCGACCTGTTTTATTCGATTTTTCAGGTCAAAAACCATAAGAAACAACAGAAGTCGCCCCTTCCCAGAATTTCAGAAAGTCTTCATTTACCCGGGGGACGCTTACAAAGCGTTTCCGGACATATGTTTATATGAAATTTTTTTCTTCTTTTACACTATAGAACCATTTCTCAAATTATTTCCCTCTCCTCCCGGGACACTCTGTATATAAAAAATATGCATAAAATTAATGGCTTGTATAAGTTAATGATTGATCTCCATTAAGTAGTGCTCAAGTTTCCAAAGTTTTAATATTATGATGTCCGTAATTAAAACATCAGAGCAGGTTTAGTGTGAATGAGGGTACACTGTGGACAAAAATTTTCAACATTTCCTATTGAGCGTTGCTTAGAGTAAAGCTGCGAATCTACAGTGTATGTTTCACAGAACAAACACGCGAAAAAGAAGGAGCGCTCCGAAGTCACTCATGGACCCTCAGCATCTTGCAGAGGGTTCATTCCCTAAAGACGAAAAGTCTGTCTATGAATCGTTCCTCTGTAAACACGTGCAGTTACACTGCCCAGCGATCCACAGGAAGCAAATTGATGTCCATTTTTTCGGCTTGCACGCGTTATGTTGGTGTGGGTTTCGGCACTTTCCATTTAAAAAGCGTGCAAATGTAAGAAAATAAACATGAGTGAGGCCAGAAAAAGCGCGCGCGCGCGTGTGTGTGTGTGCGTGTGTGCGTGTGTGTGTGTGTGTGTGTGTGTGTGTGTGTGTGTGTGTGTGTGTGTGTGTGTGTGTGTGTGTGTGTGTGTGTGTGTGTGTGTGTCTTACCTGCCTTTTTATTGCTGTAGGCATAATAATAAAATGGAAACGTAAACATTACATAACTGAGATATGCTTACCTGCCACGAACGATATATTATTTTATACATGGAGGAGTTCAGTGACATACACACGTACAGAAGAATTATATATATAAAGATATTAACTCATACATAATTTACATTAAAATGAAAAAATTATAATTTTATTCCCTGGCAACAAAATTATTTTATTTTTAACAATTACCATTGTTTGAAAAAGTTTAAATGAATTTTCAAGTACTTTACTGTTGTTAAAACGTAAAAAATTGCATGTAAATTACCCCTTCCCCTTAACCGATCTTCACCAAAATCGAAAGTCCTTGAGATCTCTACAATTCAGGGACGAATGCAAAAAATTATTTGATTCTGTTTGCATTTGCGGCTGTTATCGTTTGCCATAGAAAATACGCTTGATAAAAAAACGTCGCAGGTAAACTACCCCTTCCCCTTAACCGATCTTCACCAAAAACAATAGGTCTTGAGAACTCTACAATTTAGGGCTGTATGCAAATAATCTTTTGATTCTGTTTGAATTTGCGGTTGTTATCGTTTGCCATAGGAAATACCCTTGTTAAAACATAAAACGTTACAGGTAAACTACCCCTTTCCCTTAACCGATCTTCACCAAAAACAATAGGTCTTGAGAACTCTACAATTCAGGGCTGTATGCGAAACATTATTTGATTCTGTTTGAATTTGCGGATGTTATCGTTTGCCATAGAAAAAAATCTACAGACAGACACACAGACAGACACTTTTCAAAAACGACTTTTTTCATGTTTTGAGTGTAGTACAATCAGAATCTGCAATAATCTCGAACACGATTTTTTTGCCATCACCATACTTCCATTTCCTTAAGGAATATGGAAGTAAAAAGGAAAAGAAACGCTACGAAGATGTGAAGTAAAATCGTACGACGTGTTTATGGTCCTGTTAAGGAAGATGATGAATGGAGAATATCTGATGGTACCAAAGAAAATTCTGACGGCACAGGTACATAAAAGCAAAAAGAGGGGTAGACCTGGGATAAGATCGTTGGATGTTGTGCTAGATCTCAGAACAATGGATGCGAGGGGTTACGCTGAGATGGCAACGAATAGGGAACCGTGGAGAAGATTGGTGTTGGGCTCATGCTGGGCTGTAGTGCTGAAGAAGAAGAAGATCTGGAAGAACTAACAAAACAAGAACACTGGAAAATAACAGCATAGGACAGGAATGAATAGAAAGACTTGTCGGGGAAGCTAAAATTCTACATTAACGGTTATAATAGCCATAGCAAGTAACTGTTCTACTGTTAGTACAGTCACTGAAGGAAAAAAATTCAAATTAAGTGGCTTCTACGAGATTTTTTGCATAAGGCTAGATAAAAGGGTGAGAAATAATTTTTAAACAAATTTACATAAATTCCGTCGCGGTTTTTCGAAAAAGAGGAGGGGGAAGGTACAAAAATATCGGTATGGAGAACCATACATGACTTCCATATTCTAAGATTTATATTTAAAATCATTTTCAGCCAAACAGCCAGGCTGTGTCTTACCTGCCTTTTTATTGCTGTATTAAATGAAAAATATTATATTACATTAAAATGAAAAAATTATAATTTTATTGCCTGGCAACAAAATTATTTTATTTTTAACAATTACCATTGTTTCAAAAAGTTTAAATAAATTTTCAAGTACTTTACTCTTGTTAAAACGTATAAGGTTGCAGGTAAACTACCCCTTCCCCTTAACCGATCTTCACCAAAATCGAATGTCATTGAGACCTCTACAATTCAGGGACGTATGCAAAAAATTATTTGATTCTGTTTGAATTTGCGGCTGTTATCGTTTGCCATAGAAAATACGCTTGATAAAAAAACGTTGCAGGTAAACTACCCCTTCCCCTTAACCGATCTTCACCAAAAACAATAGGTCTTGAGTACTCTACAAATCAGGACGGTATGCAAAACATTATTTGATTCTGTTTGAATTTGCGGCTGTTATCGTTTGCCATAGAAAATACCCTTGTTAAAAAAACGTTGCAGGTAAACTACCCCTTTCCCTCAACCGATCTTCACCAAAAACAATAGGTCTTGAGAAATCTACAATTCAGGGCTGTATGCGAAACATTATTTGATTCTGTTTGAATTTGCGGCTGTTATCGTTTGCCAAAAAAAAAAAATTTCCCTTGATAAAAAAAACCGTTGCAGGTAAACTACCCCTTCCCCTCAACCGATCTTCACCAAAAACAATAGGTCGCGAGTACTCTACAAATCAGGGCTGTATGCAAAAAATTATTTGATTCTGTTTGAATTTGCGGCAGTTGTCGTTTGCCATAGAAAATACGCATGATAAAAAACGTTGCTGGTAAACTACCCCTTCCCCTCAACCGATCTTCACCAAAAACAATAGGTCTTGAGTACTCTACAAATCAGGGCTGTATGCAGAAAATTATTTGATTCTGTTTGAATTTGCGGCTGTTATCGTTTGCCATAGAAAATACCCTTGTTAAAAAAACGTTGTAGGTAAACTACCCCTTTCCCTTAACCGATCTTCACCAAAAACAAAAGGTATTGAGAACTCTACAATTTAGGGCTGTATGCAAATAATCTTTTCATTCTGTTTGAATTTGCGGCTGTTATCGTTTGCCATAGGAAATACCCTTGTTAAAACATAAAACGTTACAGGTAAACTACCCCTTTCCCTTAACCGATCTTCACCAAAAACAATAGGTCTTGAGAACTCTACAATTCAGGGCTGTATGCGAAACATTATTTGATTCTGTTTGAATTTGCGGCTGTTATCGTTTGCCAAACAAACAAAATTACCCTTGCTAAAAAAAACCGTTTCAGGTAAACTACCCCTTTCCCTCAACCGATCTTCACCAAAAACAATAGGTCGCGAGAACTCTGCAAAACCGGGCTGTATGCAAAAAATTATTTGATTCTGTTTGAATTTGCGGCAGTTATCGTTTGCCATAGAAAAAAAATCTACAGACAGACAGACAGACAGACAGACAGACAGACACACAGACACACAGACACTTTTCGGAAAACGACTTTTTTTCATGTTTTGAGTGTAGTAGAATCAGAATCTGCAATAATCTCGAACACGATTTTTTTTGCCATCACCATACTTCCATTCCTTAAGGAATATGGAAGTAAAATTAGTTTGTTTCATTGTCTTTAAAAATAACAAATTTACGAGAAAAAACAAATTACAAAAATTAAAGAGCATTAAATTCTCTACAAAAAGCTATTTATCATTTGTTTTGTCAGGCCAATACTTTGTGAGAAAAATGGAATTGAAATATTAGAAAAAAATTGATTGTCGGAGTCCGCCCCGATGAGCGGGAAGGCTATTTTTTTCTGACATTGCAACATACAAATTTTAATAAAATCCATTATAATAGTCGTAGAGACAAAAATCAAAAAGCATTTTAAAGCTAAATATATGCACTTTTACATAAAATGACAAGAAAATAATTAAATTATTAATAAATACTTAAAATAAAGTAATAACTTTTTTGTTTTTTATTTTTTTCAACTAATGTATAAACATATTACAAATATATTTACATTAAAAAAAAAACTTCACAATATGAACTTTACATATATAGCTTTTTGAAAAAATAATAAAAATTAGTAGGCCTATTGCTTTATTGGCATAAAATGAGCGAGTTTTAAAATTTATAATTTTTTTGAGTTCGCAAGTATACATCACTTTCTTAACTTAACATTTCTACAGAAATTTTCAAAATAAATATTTGTTAACAAAATTATGAACAAGTATTGGTCAAAGTGTCTTCTATAAGACTGCGGTATAAAGAATTGTTAACATTTAGTTAAATTTAAATAAATGTAACTTTTATTAATAAATGTAAAAATATGTCCATTGCGCGTATTAATATTAATAGTTAAAAACTAAAAACTAAATATTAATATGTAACTATTGTATGTAAAACTACAATATTTGAGGTTTCTCGTCTCCATAGTGAGAATTTATATCCGTTGATGGGCATAAAAAGAACAGACCCTGAAAGCTGAAGAATTTTAGAGAGAAAGAGGACAGCTGGTACATGCACCATACAGATATTGAATTAACGCAGTCGTTATTGAATTTTCCGTGAGTTCGATACTATTTTTTATAATGTATTTTGCTGGAAGTTCAATTTTAATTTTATGTTTTAAGATTTGTGTTAGTAATTTTTATATTTTATAATTTGATGCGGTTCTAGCGTTTATTAAAGGTCTGATAGAATTATTGATTTTGTGTAATTTTATTAAAGAATTTAATTTTGGTGCACAAGGATTATCCATTTTACATTTAAAGGAGTCTTTAGGATTTATGATTTGGGGGTACTATTTTTTAGTATATTTGTTATTTGTGTTTGATACTTGTTTGTGGGATCTTTATTTAATGTTATGCAAGTATTATTAACTATAAATTCTTCTGTTTTATCTGTGTTTTAAAAGTTCTTTTATTGTCAAAATCTTCAATGATTGGAAGAAAAACTATTTTTGAATATATTTATAAAGTGCATTTTTTAATAACATTTTTATTATAATGCGTAATAAATAAGTAAAAATTATACATAATAATATATACATAAATGAATAATAATGAGTTTTTAAACTTATATTCCTGAAAAAATTGCATGTCTATTACATAAACATGTATTTTATGTGAAAATCCACCTTGTGAAAAATTTGGCCATTTTGAATTAATTTTTCTACTAAAAGTATCGCCCTGACAAAAAAAATGTTAATAACCTTTTTTATGCAAACGTTTATGCTCTTTCTTTTCGGTATTTTGTATTTTTCTCATAAATTTAATATTTTTTAAGATAATCACGAAAAATGAATTTTTTGTACCTTCCCCCTTTTTTCGAAAACCCGCGACTGAATTTTTGTAAACTTTTTTTTAAATTCTTTCTTACCTTTTTATCTAGCCCTATGCAAAAAATCTCGTAGAAGCCACTTAATTTGCAATTTATATTTTTTTCGGCTTCAGTGACTGTACTATATATGCTATGACGACGATCTTATTACGCGTCATACAGAGGACGACCTCAAAGGTCTATGCAAACGTCAAGCAATATAGTTTTGAAAAATCTGATCGTTAAGTCAAAACGATGGCGTATACAAGGAAAACGCGTCGTAATAGATAGTTACAACAGCACTGCGAGAAGTCTCTAGATTTTGCAATCTAGGGGAAAGAAATCTTTGAATTTGCAAAACAAGGAAACGTTCGTTTACATGTTAATAATTTGTTAACTTCTGTTCGTCGGCCATATCAACTCTTTATAACTAGAGTGACCCCACCATTCATTTTACACCCAATTTTCGTGATTTCTACGATGAATTACCAAAAGAGGCGTTATTACGCATAACAGAATTGAAGAAAAAATGTCATGCAAGTGGAACCCCTAGATGGAGCACAGAGCCTTAACAAGTTTCCGCCCCCCCCCCCCCCCCGTAATAATTTTACTTCTCTCCACGTTTTGTCAGTTCCTTTTTTCTTTTACACCACGCTCCATTACAATTGTGTAATACTACGTGCTAAGATTTTCCTTATTTGAATAACAATGTTTTTATATACTTACATCAAGTAATTACAAATACGTATTACATAACATATTTCACAATGCTTTTGAGCGAATATCTGATTATTTACTATAAAATAACTTAGTAGATATCAAATGCAGTAATAAATGTTTTGAATTCTTTCAGATGTTTCTTTATAATATCTTCTTTTGTAGGTAGCCAAAACGTGAAGGTATCTATTGTAGGTTCCTGATTTATTTACACTACTGATTAAATTTTGTCTCTGATTTTTTAATATCTCACACTGATATAATATGATGTGATCCACTGTTTGTTCTCCTGCATTGCACTGGCACACTGAGTCCTTTATTATCTTGAAGCGGCCAAGGTAAGATTTTGTTTTTCCGTGGCCAGTCACTATTGCCGTGAAGTTGACATTTTGAGTTTTGTTTGTAATCTGTCTTTGATATTAGGGAAGAACATTTTAGTTACTGTACCTTTCATTGTTTCCTTCCATTCTTTTTCCCACTTATGTATACTTTCTTCGGTTAATTCTCTAATCACTGCACTTTTGGGTAATTTGTGAAAAGAGATTGCCAATTCGTTATTCCGTGCTGCTGCTTTTGCTAGCTGGTCTGCCAGTTCGTTACCATAAACACCTACATGAACCTTGATCCATTTGAAGTTTATTCTCCAGATGTTAGCATTGCTGTGGCTTTCCTTATTTTTCTATAAGGTAGCTATGTTTGCTGGGATTATTAATTGAATCTATTGTTATTCTGCTGTCCGTATATATTGTTGTTTTCTTTGGGTTTACTTCTTTTATATGTTGAAAGTCTCCGTGAATCTCTTCTAATCCCTTTAGAATTGCAAGTTGTTCAGCTTGATTATTTGAGCATCTGTTATCGAGTTTGAACATTTAGTTTTCCTATTAAATCATTTTTAATGAATATGGTATTGAATATTGTCAGTTCCTGTGTCACTGTAGACATTATGACCCTTCCGTCTGCCACCCTGTGGGTTCCATTCAAGTGGCCTTCTTCTATGTTGGATTCTTCTCTTCTCACACAGTGTCTATCCGATTCCGTTTGTGAGTCTTTAACTCTGATCTTACATTTTCCTCATCGGAGCGTACCCAAATTTCTTCGTTACTGACGAAGTCTTTACGGCGGACCTTTCCAAACAAAACATTCACCAACGTATCTAGCTTACTACTGGCTGGCTGTACTAGACGAGTCCCGTGTTCCTCATGCGCAGACATCTCGCGTTTGTATCCCGCGTTTCTTCGTCTTCGTTTTTGTCGTTACATATGGACAAAAATATAAGAATATTACCATACCTTTTTTAAGAATTACAAAAGTAATTCTGGCTTGCAGATTCGCTGGACTGTATCTTCTTTCATAGAAAGTGGAGAGTGGGCAGTAGAAAGTGGAGGGGTTATAGATGAGAGTGTACAAGTAACGTACTTCAAAGTCACGAGGCAGTTCACACACACACACGTGTACGCCTTGCTAGAAGTAAGATTTAGCATAATCAGTTATACAGATCAAACTCTGGATGTACTCCTGTGGTTTCAGACCTTTGACTGCCGGGGTTTTGCACCCAAGTCAAGTGTGAACTTGGGGGGGGGGACATCGACGAGTACGACTTCTTACCCCCTTTCGCTATTCGTTGAAAGCGCTGCTACCACAGTCTCTCCTATACTTGAATACTCTAGCGTAGACTCATTTCTTTCCAAGTTCGTCCCTTATACCTTCTCATCAAATATTCGTCTGTTTCAAAAGGTAAGTTTAAACTATACTGTTCGTTTTTCGCGGGGGGAAGGTGTAAATTTTATTTTACGTAATCGAACTCGACTATCGGGTACATAGATCGATTCGCGCGCCTATCCGACTGCTTTGCAAACGCACTCTCTGCATGTTTTCACCGAGCTGTGCTCTCTGCATGTTTTCAGTCTAGTTTCAACCCCTGATCGACCAGCACACGCTGTGACTGTCTCACCAACACATGGTCAGCATATGAGCATTTTAAGAAACCAGGAGCGCACATCCCCCCCCCCACCGCCGGACCATCAATAAGTATTTACTATACCAAGATGCAGGTAATAACCGTTTTTCCTTTCGTCCTTGTTTCCTACAGGGACCTGCTTGCCCCTTCAAATTTTCTTCAAAGACTAGACAATCTGTAAAAATGGTGAGCCTAAATCTACGGATTTTATATTTTTTCACAGGTTACCGTTCTTCGTTCGAGCCTCGTCAGAGTATTAAACATATTTAACATAAGATTTTTTACATTACGTGTGGTTAACGGTGAAAGACGTAAAAATCCACGTAGTTTTTCCGTAACCTAAAAACCCCACAATTACAAAGGAATCTCGTGTCAGCATTTTGATTTTACTGTGAACAACACTCCTCGACATCAGCTACGTCACTGCTGAAATGGCAAATGTACACGAAACGTTAAGCGGGGGCTCCAGCACTAGTCAACGTATACTAATCCCGCACGTTGTAAAAACTCAATCAGTTTTGTTCATCGGCAATTCATTTATGAACACTTACATTCATAACGAAACAAAAAGACATTACCGTACAATTCATACTAATATGCGTGCATATATAGTATTCGACAGTGACAGAAGAAAACAATATCTATTTTTACAACACGCTTATAATTCCAACGCCCGACCAAGTGCAAAGCAGCACAAAAATCGCCAGCATTAACACAACACAATGTGCAACAAAATAACAAATGAGTCACTGGTCGGAACTGAGTCACGCACTTGTAAACTGATTCAGCCATGGTCAACTCCAACTTTACCACAAGCCGCTGGAGATTGAATAAACGATTTAAACAATTTTCTGCCAGTTCAGCACGATATTTTCCCAATATTTCATACTATTTACCGTTTGGATATGTCGCACTCTATCCGGACATTAAAGATAATATCCGCACTTTATTGCAATTAAGGGTTCTTTAGTTCATTTATCTTTACGTTATTTGCTGTTCTATGAAATATGTTAACAAAATTTTATATCTTTGGACCTCGAAATAAACTTTAGGAAAACCCGAACAACAGGTTATTGGAGAAGGAACCACTACGGCAGTAGATTTTTCAAAGTATCTTGGAATAGAGGTGGGCCGATATACCTATAACACGTATTTTGGAACGATTATTTTTGTGGAACGGATATAACAGTAACTGAAAAGTTGAAATACCTGTTCCGATTTAATGATAATTGAAAAGTCGAAATACCCGTTCCGATTACTCGCAGCCTCGCGGTTCCGAGTCGCGGGGCCTCTTAAGCACAATAAATTCCCTTGTTTCTCATTTTCTTTTAAACAGTGACAGCTTAATAAAGTCACACTGTAAAGTAACACTGTTAATACTTTTAGTTTCAAATTATTTCTTATAACAAATTATATAAACAGGTATTTGTACGTGTTATTTTTATGGAACGGTTTCGTTCGTACCTGTTATTTTCAAATACTAATTTAGCACACCTCTATCTTGGAGTGACGTTATCAAAAAATGGCAGACGTGATGAAGACATCAGCGGCAAAATATAACAAGGAAAATAGTGATACGGCGGCTGAACTCTGGTTTTTGTGGAGTAGGAAAATATCCCTAAAAAAAAAACTATATATTCTGTCACTTTAGAAAGTGCCTCTTCAGCTGTGCCTCTGAAACTTGGGAGATAAATGAACGAAACTCCAAAGCAGTGGAAATGGAATTCCGGGGAGAGTTTTGTGGGGTGCCCAACCGGTCACATATAAAGTTATTGCCCTGCCTAATTCTTACACTGCTTACGCTGTTAAAAGTTCCTGTATTATATCAATATACTAAAGAGACTGTAGCGTTAAAAGATATGTAGTAAAAACAGTTATCATCATCATCATCATTTCAAGTCAAGGTCAAACGTCGCTAACCAGTCCATCTTCAAACCTCCACCCACTTTTTCACGGCCTTCCCACACGTCTGACTAGGGGATGCACTTGAGCGTTTACTTGAGGAGCACTACTTTCACAACCTCTCGCCAATTGTTTCGGTAAACTAGTACCCTGTCGATCATATCATCTATGTGTAGTTTATAACTTACGTTATTACTCAAATGATAAGTTTATACTCTTTTTTTAGTAAAATAAGATGGATATGTTGTGACGTCGCGAGTCTTGCAGAAAGTTCCAAAGAGTCACAACGGGTGACATAAGCTATCAGCTGATTTCTACGTGTAATCATCACTCAATAGTCAAAAGAAGCACCAATGTTTTATTGGGGGAGAAAAAACAACACCAGCTGACAGATCGATTACACGGCCGAACACGCGCGTTGTGGTTTCTGTAACCTTTGTGGTTTTCACCTTCCTGATGGGTTACGTTTCTGCGGTCCGCTGACGATAACATTTTCCACGCGTAAAAACCCAACACATATTGTCATTATCATCGGACAAGTCTTACATACCTAGCCGGCAGCTGTTTAGATACACCACGCAATAAAAAATTCGTACAACCAACAAGCTATATGCAATGCAATATGTTCGACTGTTTTTTTTCCCACTCAAGTCGTTTAGCGTTTTGAAAACGATGGCACAGAACGTTTTGGAATTTCGACTCACACAATTTTACAAGAATTAAGGTATCTAACATGCTGGTAACTAGTTACATACCGCTAAACATGATATACGGGGACAGCTATAATGGCCTGTCCTTAGGCCTTTCAAATAAGGTTCATTGTTTTCTGTTTTCTGTATACTCTAACCTTCAATTTGGAGTCCTGTTTACTGACTTAGTATGTCTCTGTACAGGTGATCTTTGTATCCGAAGTTGACGAACAAGAATTAATAAAATTCAATTTCCATAGTGTAATTTCTCAAGGAAGGACAAGAATCTTCTCGAACCCATGGCGCACGCTTTTGAGCTACTACGTGAATCATAATGGAGACACGACTGCTGAGCTTTGGTGTTTGTAGTCTCATGCCCCCCCCCGCCATAAAAATACTTAAAAAACAATACAGAACGACAATGAAAGAACCTAGAATACTAAATACGTACACGACGATGTCTGAAAAGCTTAATAAAACTTGCTTTATACAAGAATCTTGTACCATTAGACAACCGGACGGACTAAATACAATACAGAAAAGCACCAACTATTACAGAAAACAAGAAATTGAGTACGCCTGAAATAAAAGTTATCCACTTTATCAAACTGCTAATACTCTTTCCGACCAATTAATTTCACACAAAAATGGCGAGGTTACAGTCAGATGTTCTCTACCTTGACATTTCCTCCATGTCCTAGTAAGCTAAACTAAATTAAGCTAAACCAGATACAACCAAATATTTACAAAGTGGATAACAACAAAAATAATACGCTATAAGAAACGTTTAATTTTTTGTGCTTTCATTTTTTTCTGTGAATAATAAGGCTATACAGTTCATTGATTCTTTTTTACTTCCATATTTCCTTAAGGAATGGAAGTATGGTGATGGCAAAAAAAATCGTGTTCGAGATTATTGCAGATTCTGATTCTACTACACTCAAAACATGAAAAAAAGTCGTTTTCCGAAAAGTGTCTGTGTGTGTGTGTGTCTGTAGATTTTTTACTTCCATATTCCTTAAGGAATGGAAGTATGGTGATGGCAAAAAAAATCGTGTTCGAGATTATTGCAGATTCTGATTCTACTACACTCAAAACATGAAAAAAAGTCGTTTTCCGAAAAGTGTCTGTGTATCTGTCTGTCTGTCTGTCTGTGTGTCTGTGTGTCTGTAGATTTTTTTTCTATGGCAAACGATAACTGCCGCAAATTCAAACAGAATCAAATAATTTTTTGCATACAGCCCGGTTTTGCAGAGTTCTCGCGACCTATTGTTTTTGGTGAAGATCGGTTGAGGGAAAGGGGTAGTTTACCTGCAACGGTTTTTTTTTAGCAAGGGAAATTTTGTTTGTTTGGCAAACGATAACAGCCGCAAATTCAAACAGAATCAAATAATGTTTCGCATACAGCCCTGAATTGTAGAGTTCTCAAGACCTATTGTTTTTGGTGAAGATCGGTTAAGGGAAAGGGGTAGTTTACCTGTAACGTTTTATGTTTTAACAAGGGTATTTCCTATGGCAAACGATAACAGCCGCAAATTCAAACAGAATGAAAAGATTATTTGCATACAGCCCTAAATTGTAGAGTTCTCAATACCTTTTGTTTTTGGTGAAGATCGGTTAAGGGAAAGGGGTAGTTTACCTACAACGTTTTTTTAACAAGGGTATTTTCTATGGCAAACGATAACAGCCGCAAATTCAAACAGAATCAAATAATTTTCTGCATACAGCCCTGATTTGTAGAGTACTCAAGACCTTTTGTTTTTGGTGAAGATCGGTTGAGGGGAAGGGGTAGTTTACCAGCAACGTTTTTTATCATGCGTATTTTCTATGGCAAACGACAACTGCCGCAAATTCAAACAGAATCAAATAATTTTTTGCATACAGCCCTGATTTGTAGAGTACTCGCGACCTATTGTTTTTGGTGAAGATCGGTTGAGGGGAAGGGGTAGTTTACCTGCAACGGTTTTTTTTATCAAGGGAAATTTTTTTTTTTTTGGCAAACGATAACAGCCGCAAATTCAAACAGAATCAAATAATGTTTCGCATACAGCCCTGAATTGTAGATTTCTCAAGACCTATTGTTTTTGGTGAAGATCGGTTGAGGGAAAGGGGTAGTTTACCTGAAACGTTTTTTTAACAAGGGTATTTTATATGGCAAACGATAACAGCCGCAAATTCAAACAGAATCAAATAATGTTTTGCATACAGTCCTGATTTGTAGAGTACTCAAGACCTATTGTTTTTGGTGAAGATCGGTTAAGGGGAAGGGGTAGTTTACCTGCAACGTTTTTTTTATCAAGCGTATTTTCTATGGCAAACGATAACAGCCGCAAATTCAAACAGAATCAAATAATTTTTTGCATACGTCCCTGAATTGTAGAGGTCTCAATGACTTTCGATTTTGGTGAAGATCGGTTAAGGGGAAGGGGTAGTTTACCTGCAACCTTTTACGTTTTAACAAGAGTAAAGTACTTGAAAATTTATTTAAACTTTTTGAAACAATGGTAATTGTTAAAAATAAAATAATTTTGTTGCCAGGCAATAAAATTATAATTTTTTCATTTTAATGTAATATAATATTTTTCATTTAATACAGCAATAAAAAGGCAGGTAAGACACAGCCTGGCTGTTTGGCTGAAAATGATTTTAAATATAAATCTTAGAATATGGAAGTCATGTATGGTTCTCCATACCGATATTTTCTATGGCAAACGATAACTGCCGCAAATTCAAACAGAATCAAATAATTTTTTGCATACAGCCCTGATTTGTAGAGGACTCGCGACCTATTGTTTTTGGTGAAGATCGGTTGAAGGAAAGGGGTAGTTTACCTGCAACGGTTTTTTTTTATCAAGGGAAATTTTTTTTTTTGGCAAACGATAACAGCCGCAAATTCAAACATAATCAAATAATGTTTCGTATACAGCCCTTAATTGTAGAGTTCTCAAGACCTTTTGTTTTTGGTGAAGATCGGTTAAGGGAAAGGGGTAGTTTACTTGTAACGTTTTATGTTTTAACAAGGGTATTTCCTATGGCAAACGATAACAGCCGCAAATTCAAACAGAATCAAAAGATTATTTGCATACAGCCCTAAATTGTAGAGTACTCGAGACCTATTGTTTTTGGTGAAGATCGGTTAAGGGAAAGGGGTAGTTTACTTGTAACGTTTTATGTTTCAACAAGGGTATTTCCTATGGCAAACGATAACGGCCGCAAATTCAAACAGAATCAAAAGATTATTTGCATACAGCCCTAAATTGTAGAGTTCTCAAGACCTATTGTTTTTGGTGAAGATCGGTTAAGGGAAAGGGGTAGTTTACCTACAACGTTTTTTTAACAAGGGTATTTTTTATGGCAAACGATAACAGCCGCAAATTCAAACAGAATCAAATAATTTTCTGCATACTGCCCTGATTTGTAGAGTACTCAAGACCTATTGTTTTTGGTGAAGATCGGTTGAGGGGAAGGGGTAGTTTACCTGCAACGTTTTTTATCAAGCGTATTTTCTATGGCAAACGGTAACTGCCGCAAATTCAAACAGAATCAAATAATTTTTTGCATACAGCCCTGATTTGTAGAGTACTCGCGACCTATTGTTTTTGGTGAAGATCGGTTGAGGGAAAGGGGTAGTTTACCTGCAACGGTTTTTTTTATCAAGGGAAATTTTTTTTTTTTGGCAAACGATAACAGCCGCAAATTCAAACAGAATCAAATAATGTTTCGTATACAGCCCTGAATTGTAGAGTTCTCAAGACCGTTTGTTTTTGGTGAAGATCGGTTAAGGGAAAGGGGTAGTTTACTTGTAACGTTTTATGTTTTAACAAGGGTATTTTCTATGGCAAACGATAACAGCCGCAAATTCAAACAGAATCAAAAGATTATTTGCATACAGCACTAAATTGTAGAGTTCTCAAGACCTATTGTTTTTGGTGAAGATCGGTTAAGGGAAAGGGGTAGTTTACCTACAACGTTTTTTTAACAAGGGTATTTTCTATGGCAAACGATAACAGCCGCAAATTCAAACAGAATCAAATAATGTTTTGCATACAGCCCTGATTTGTAGATTACTCAAGACCTATTGTTTTTGGTGAAGATCGGTTAAGGGGAAGGGGTAGTTTACCTGCACCGTTTTTTTATCAAGCGTATTTTCTATGGCAAACGATAACAGCCGCAAATTCAAACAGAATCAAATAATTTTTTGCATACGTCCCTGAATTGTAGAGGTCTCAAGGACTTTCGATTTTGGTGAAGATCGGTTAAGGGGAAGGGGTAGTTTACCTGCAACCTTTTACGTTTTAACAAGAGTAAAGTACTTGCAAATTTATTTAACCTTTTTGAAACAATGGTAATTGTTAAAAATAAAATAATTTTGTTGCCAGGCAATAAAATTAAAATTTTTTAATTTTAATGTAATATAATATTTTTCATTTAATACGGCAATAAAAAGGCAGGTAAGACACAAACACACAATTCACGTTATTTCTGGCCTCACTCATGTTTATTTTCTTACGTTTGCACGCTTTTTAAATGGAAAGTGCCGAAACCCACACCAACATAACGCGTGCAAGCCGAAAAAATGGACATCAATTTGCTTACTGGCGAAGCTAGTAGTTAATGAATGGGTAGGCAAAAATCTTATCTTAAATATTTTTTAAGGAATCACTAAAAGGACGGTGGGTCAAATCGGACGCTGAGGTAGAGTTTGCTGTAACCGAATGGTTCCACAAACAGCCGTAAGAATTTTACTAGCAGGGAATCTACAGGTTAGCGCAACAGTGGAACTCATGTCTTAATGTTATTGGAGACTTCTTTTACAGCCCTGATTTCTTGAGTACTAAAGACCTATTGTTTTTGGTGAAGATCGTTTAAGAGAAAGGGGTAGTTTACCAGCCACGTGTTTTGTTTTATCAAGGGTATTTTGTATGGCAAACGATAACAGCCGCAAATTCAAACAGAATCATATAATATTTTGCATACAGCCCTGAATTGTAGAGTTCTCAAGACCTGTCGTTTTTGGTGAAGATCGGTTAAGGGAAAGGGGTAGTTTACCAGCAACGGTTTTTTATCAAGAGTTTTTTTTTTTTTGGTAAACGATAACAGCCGCAAATTCAAACTGAATCAAATGATGTTTTGCATACAGCCCTGTATTCTAGAGTTCTCAATACCTATTGGTGTTGGTGAAGATCGGTTAAGGGAAAGGGGTAGTTTACCAGCAACGTTTTTTGTTTTAACAAGGGTATTTTCTATGGCAAACGATAAGAGCCGCAAATTCAAACAGAATCAAATAAGTTTTTGCATACAGCCCTGATTTGTTGAGTACTAAAGACCTGTTGTTTTTGGTGAAGATCGCTTACAGGAAAGGGGTAGTTTACCTGCCACGTTTTTTGTTTTATCAAGGGTATTTTATATGGCAAACGATAACAGCCGCAAATTCAAATAGAATCATATAATATTGTGCATACAGCCCTGAAATGTAGAGTTCTCAAGACCCGTTGGTTTTGGTGAAGATCGGTTAAGGGAATAGGGTAGTTTACCTGCAACATTTTATGTTTTATCAAGGGTAATTTTTTTTATGACGAATACCTGCCGTACATTAAAACAGAATCAACTACTCTTCTGCATAACTTTTTGAATTATACAGAACTCAAGGTCTGTTGATTTTGGTGAAGATCGGTTAAGGGAAAGGGGTAGTTTACCTGCAATATTTTAAGTTGTAACAAGAGAAATGTTTCCATGACGAACGATAACTGCCGTACATTCAAACAGAATCAAATATTTTTTTGCATGCATCCCTGAATTGTAGAGGACTGAAGGTCTATTGATTTTGGAGAAGATCGGTTAATAGTAAGGGGTAGTTTACCTGAAACATTTTATGATTTAACAAGAGTAAAGTACTTAATTTTTATAAATAAAGTATCCTGATAAGAAGCTCATAATAATCGACTGTAGAAACGTAGATGAAATATCTATAAATGAAGAGGTTAGGTGAACGGGGTGGGGGTAATTTTCTATTATTAAAAATTATAGTTGAAGGTGGAGGGGAGAATTTTTTATGTGTACTACGTTATCGGCAACGAAGAAGTAGTTTTTTGTTAAAATTGCTTCCCGGGCTGTTTAGTCCAATGTTTTCTGTAAAACCAGACTTTTCTGCAGTGCCAGCGACTGCCATCATCAATGAAAATCGAGTGCGATAACGTGAGGTGGTATACGTTTGTGACTACAGTACTGTGGTTAATGCTGAAGCAATAAGTAGAAAGACGTAGTTTCTATGGAAATATTTCATTTCGAATATGATTTTAAATATAAATCTTAGAACATGGAAGTCATGTATTGTTCTCCATACCGATATTACTTCCATATTCCTTAAGGAAATGGAAGTATGGTGATGGCAAAAAAAATCGTGTTCGAGATTATTGCAGATTCTGATTGTACTACACTCAAAACATGAAAAAAAGTCGTTTTCCGAAAAGTGTCTGTGTGTGTGTCTGTGTGTAGATTTTTTTTCTATGGCAAACGATAACTGCCGCAAATTCAAACAGAATCAAATAATTTTTTGCAGACAGCCCTGATTTATAGAGTACTCACGACCTATTGTTTTTGGTGAAGATCGGTTGAGGGAAAGGGGTAGTTTACCTGCAACGGTTTTTTTTTATCAAGGGTAATTTTTTCCTATGGCAAACGATAACAGCCGCAAATTCAAACAGAATCAAAAGATTATTTGCATACAGCCCTAAATTGTAGAGTTCTCAAGACCTATTGTTTTTGGTGAAGATCGGTTAAGGGAAAGGGGTAGTTTACCTGCAACATTTTTTTAACAAGGGTATTTTCTATGGCAAACGATAACAGCCGCAAATTCAAACAGAATCAAATAATGTTTTGTATACAGCCCTGATTTGTAGAGTACTCAAGACCTATTGTTTTTGGTGAAGATCGGTTAAGGGGAAGGGGTAGTTTACCTGCAACGTTTTTTTATCAAGCGTATTTTCTATGGCAAACAATAACAGCCGCAAATTCAAACAGAATCAAATAATTTTTTGCATACGTCCCTGAATTGTAGAGGTCTCAAGGACTTTCGATTTTGGTGAAGATTCGGTTAAGGGGAAGGAGTAGTTTACCTGCAACCTTTTACGTTTTAACAACAGTAAAGTACTTGAAAATTCATTTAAACTTTTTCATACAATGGTAATTGTTAAAAATAAAATAATTTTGTTGCCAGGCAATAAAATTATAATTTTTTCATTTTAACGTAAATTATGTATGAGTTAATATCTTTATATATATAATTCTTCTGTACGTGTGTATGTCACTGAACTCCTCCATGTATAAAATAATATATCGTTCGTGGCAGGTAAGCATATCTCAGTTATGTAATGTTTACGTTTCCATTTTATTATTATGTCTACAGCAATAAAAAGGCAGGTAAGACACACACACACACACACACAATTCACGTTATTTCTGGCCTCACTCATGTTTATTTTCTTACATTTGCACGCTTTTTAAATGGAAAGTGCCGAAACCCACACCAACATAACGCGTGCAAGCCGAAAAAATGGACATCAATTTGCTTCCTGTGGATCGCTGGGCAATGTAACTGCACGTGTTTACAGAGGAACGATTCATAGACAGACTTTTCGTCTTTAGGGAATGAACCCTCTGCAAGATGCTGAGGGTCCATGAGTGACTTCGGAGCGCTCCTTCTTTTTCGCGTGTTTGTTCTGTGAAACATACACTGTAGATTCGCAGCTTTACTCTAAGCAACGCTCAATAGGAAATGTTGAAAATTTTTGTCCACAGTGTACCCTCATTCACACTAAACCTGCTCTGATGTTTTAATTACGGACATCATAATATTACTACTTAATGGAGATCAATCATTAACTTATACAAGCCATTAATTTTATGCATATATTTTATATATATGTGTACAACGTTATCGGCAACAAAGAAGTAGTTTTTGTTAAAATTCCTTCCCGGGATATTTGGCCGTAGTCCAATGTTTTCTACAAAACCAGACGTTTCGGCAATGCCATCGACTTCCATCATCAGTGAAAATCGAGTGCGATAACGTGAGGTGGTATACGTTAGTGACCACAGTACTGTGGTTAAGGCTGAAGCAGTAAGTAGAAAGAAGTAGTTTCTATGGTAATATTTCATTTCGAAAATGATTTTAAATATAAATCTTAGAATATGGAAGTCATGTATGGTTCTCCATACCGATATTTCTTTTTTTAACAGACGACCCACTTTTAAGTTAGACCATAAATCTTTTCCTTTGACGAGTTATCAAAAAGAATCCAATAGCTGTTTATGGAGAACACATTCTTTAACGATTATATTAAGCTCCAATGTCTGCCCCCCCCTCCAAGAAAAAAAAAGTAGCAATAACATAAAATGTGTAACCGCGCTGGAACCTGTACACCAGACTTGCGGAAATGGGTTATTCTGGTCTGTTTGTTGGAGAAAACGGCCAACTTTTTAAGACTCCCCTCTCCGCCTGGGCAAAGGTATGTCAGTGATTTCCATCCAACTTGGAAATTGGCCACAACCTTATCTTAGAAAACCAATTCAATGATTACTCTATCTACTTTAACAAGTAAATAAATAATAAGCTCCCTGAGCTGCAGAACTCGCTCACTATTTTGAACGAAGTACATTTATTATTACATAAGTTACGACATTAGATAATTTGTCAACTATCGGAAAAATTACAAAAATCCCCATTTCTCTACTATTTCTTTAGTAATAAAACAATTGTAGATGACACAAACATACAATAAACACTAAAAATCGAAACATTCGGATCTGGGTTACAATTCCTTTTAGTCTGACACCCCGCTAGGTTTTCACAATTTTTCTAAAAGTTAACATTATCTTTAATCTGATACCCCAAATGAATTTTTGTCCCCTGATTACCAAAAAACCTGAAATTTTCACAAATGAATACTATATTCAGACTGTGGTTTAAATTCCCTTTAATTTTATACTCCACACGGGCTTTTGCGGTTTTTTTCACAATTTTGACCTCCTCTGGTTTTTACCTTCCGACCCCCTACTTTTGGGGTGTCAATCTGAAAAACAATAGGGTTCTGCTGGGTATAAGTATGGACATGCGTGCCAAGATTTACGAAAACGTATCGGTTGATATGTTCAAAAGTTATCGTGAGACATACCCCAAACGGACGGACAAATGTCAAACGGTCGAGTTGAATCTGAGAACTCGGTTCGCTCGTTCAATAATATTTTAATTTTTTAAAAGACAATGTTCTTGCAGGAGAAGCTACGAAAATATCGGTATGGAGAACCATACATCACTTCCATGTTCTAAGATTTATATTTAAAATCATATTCGAAATGAAATATTTCCATAGAAACTACGTCTTTCTACTTATTGCATCAGCATTAACCACAGTACTGTGGTCACTAACTTATACCACCTCACGTTTTCACGTGGCCTGTATGCAAAAAATTATTTGATTCTCTTTGAATTTACGGCAGTTATCGTTCGTCATAGAAAAAATACCCTTGTTAAAACATAAAACGTTGCAGGTAAACTACCCCTTTCCCTTAACCGATCTTCAACAAAATCAACAGACCTTGAGTTCTGTATAATTCAAAAAGGTATGCAGAAGAGTAGTTGATTCTGTTTTAATGTACGGCAGTTATCATTCGTCATAAAAAAAATTACCCTTGATACAACATAAAATGTTGCAGGTAAACTACCCTATTCCCTTAACCGATCTTCACCAAAACCAACAGGTCTTGAGAACTCTACATTTCAGGGCTGTATGCAAAATATTATATGATTCTGTTTGAGTTTGCGGCTATTATCGTTTGCCATATAAAATACCCTTGATAAAACAAAAAACGTGGCAGGTAAACTACCCCTTTCCCGTAACCGATCTTCACCAAAAACAACAGGTCTTTAGTACTCAACAAATCAGGGCTGTATGCAAAAACTTATTTGATTCTGTTTGAATTTGCGGCTCTTATCGTTTGCTATAGAAAATACCCTTTTAAAACATAAAACGTTGCAGGTAAACTACCCCTTTCCCTTAACCGATCTTCACCAACACCAATAGGTATTGAGAACTCTACAATACAGGGCTGTATGCAAAACATCATTTGATTCTGTTTGAATTTGCGGCTGTTATCGTTTACCATAGAAAAAAATTACCCTTGATAAAAAACCGTTGCAGGTAAACTACCCCTTTCCCTTAACCGATCTTCACCAAAAACGATAGGTCTTGAGAACTCAACAATTCAGGGCTGTATGCAAAATATTATATGATTCTGTTTGAATTTGCGGCTGTTATCGTTTGCCATAAAATACCCTTGATAAAACAAAAAACGTGGTTGGTAAACTACCCCTTTCCCTTAACCGATCTTCACCAAAAACAAAAGGTCTTTAGTACTCATCAAATCAGGGCTGTATGCAAAAAACTTATTTGATTCTGTTTGAATTTGCGGCTCTTATCGTTTGCCATAGAAAATACCCTTTTAAAACATAAAAGTTGCAGGTAAACTACCCCTTTCCCTTAACCGATCTTCACCAAAAACGATAGGTCTTGAGAACTCTACAATTCAGGGCTGTATGCAAAATATTATATGATTCTGTTTGAATTTGCGGCTGTTATCGTTTGCCATACAAAATACCCTTGATAAAATAAAACAAAACACGTGGCAGGTAAACTACCCCTTTTCCTTAAACGATCTTCACCAAAAACGATAGGTCGTGAGTACTCTACAAATCAGGGCTGTATGCAAAAAATCATTTGATTCTGTTTGAATTTGCGGTTGTTATCGTTTGCCATAGAAAAAAAATCTACAGACACACACATGTGTATCATGGAATGTATACTTGTTCTACTCGTCTTTGATTTTCCTTGTACGTATCACAAAATCCGGTCTACTTCCTTCCATCCCTCGGCTAGACAAAACAGAGACGCTTCTCCTAAGTTTCGTAATCAGTCGCATCTGTTATTCATATTTGCGCTTAATGTTTTCAGCTCCATGTGAAAATTTCTGTTTTATTGGCTGCAACAGATCAACCTCTTTTCGTAATGAAGATTTTATGTAAATAGCCCGATACAATGTGTAATATCTTTGTTATTAGATTGACAAAATGCCGTAGATATTGTACCATTAAAGACATATAGTAAGATACACTTAACGTGCATATTACCTCTTTCTACCTTACTGCCCCTTTACATATTTACACTACTTGTTGAAAATCGATCACTTATGATACAGCCTGTTGAGTTTAAGTGTGGCCTTCAGGTGCTTTTATGTTGGAAACCACTAGTATAGGTCGAATGTTGTATCAACATAAAATGTTTTTATGCCACAGCGACAAAGTAGTCACATGGAAATCCAGAATGACGTCGGGAATACAGCTTAACAAATCAACTTCTGTGTGCTCCCTGCTTATGCGGATAACACAGTTCTTATTCAAGAAAATGAGGATGATTTACAAAGAGCTATGTTTCAATTAGAAGAAGTGGCAAGAGAGTACTCACTGACAATATCAGTAAGACAGACCAAAAACCATAGTCTTTAAAGGTAAATATCCAGTGAGGACTAAGATAGTTATAAACAAACGCACTTTAGAACAAGTGAGCCGATTTAAATTTCTCGGCTGTGCAGTAAGCTATAAATCTGAATATGAAATAAAAGAGAAAGACAAACAAATTTAGGAATATCTGTGGTACGATTCATGGAAATCTTGAAAATAAAACAAGACACAGCTCAGGATTTAGTTTTACTAAGACAATTGCATACCTACATTGACATATGCAAATGAGACGTGGGTCATGATAAAAAAAAGGATTGCGGCAAGATTCAGAGTGCTGAAATGAAGTTTCTTCGAAATACTTTAAATTATACATTGCAAGATAGCATAAGGAATGATGATATCAGAGCAGAATTCGAAGTAAAGGACATAAATGAAATTATTTCAAATTTACAGAAGACAACGGTGGATCATCTGCAAAGGATGAGAGGATCGATTGCCAAAAAGCGGCACCTGAACTATAAAGCCATTGGTAGGCCGTACGAGGTCGGTCCATCGGACGTGGATCGCCCGAGGGTGAGATGGTGCCGGAACAGGTTTATATGAAGAAGAAGAAGAAGAAGAAGAAGAAGAAGAAGAAGAAGAAGAAGAAGAAGAAGAAGAAGAAGAAGAAGAAAGAAGAAGAAAGAAGAAGAAGAAGAAGAAGAAGAAGAAGAAGAAGAAGAAGAAGAAGAAGAAGAAGAAGAAGAAGAAGAAGAAGAAGAAGAAGAAGAAGAAGAAGAAGGAAGAAGAAGAAGGAAGAAGAAGAAGAAGAAGAAGAAGAAGAAAGAAGAAGAAGAAGAAGAAGAAGAAGAAGAAGAAGAAGAAGAAGAAGAAGAAGAAGAAGAAGAAGAAGAAGAAGAAGAAGAAGAAGAAGAAGAAGAAGAAGAAGAAGAAGAAGAAGAAGAAAAGAAGAAGAAGAAAGAAGAAGAAGAAGAAGAAGAAGAAGAAGAAGAAGAAGAAGAAGAAGAAGAAGAAGAAAGAAGAAGAAGGAAGAAGAAGAAGAAGAAGAAGAAGAAGAAGAAGAAGAAGAAGAAGAAGAAGAAGAAGAAGAAGAAGAAGAAGAAGAAGAAGAAGAAGAGAAGAAGAAGAAGAAGAAGAAGAAGAAGAAGAAGAAGAAGAAGAAGGAAGAAGAAGAAGAAGAAGAGAAGAAGAAGAAGAAGAAGAAGAAGAAGCGACAAAGTGCGTGCGAAGAGACTTTTCCTGTCCTTCTGGGGAAGATTTAGCCGCAGTTTTTAGGCTACGGCTGAGATGGCAATGGGCAATAAGACATTGGAGAAGACTGGTATTGGAAGGCCAGGACTCACGTTGGGCTGTAGTGGTAAGAAGAAGAAGAAGAGGTATGCCCAATCCTCTAGTCGTTCAACTGGTTCGGGTATCACGCAACAGTGTTGGAGAATAGACATAAATAATTAAGTCTGAAAATACACAAACTCACACAGGCACAGAAAAAATAACTTAGTATCCCGCTATCACCACTGATAATCAGTTGACACACACATAGTGATGGCACAATTCAAAAAATATGTACGTTTGATAAAAACTAATAGCTCGTTTAATAACGAGCGGATCGTGCTTTCAATTTGGCATTTGTCTGTCTGGTCTGTTAGGATATGTCCGACGATAACTTTTGAATGTATCAACCGATTTTCGTAAAACGCGTCACGCATGTCCATACTTTTCCCGCAGAGACCCGCTATTGTCTTTTGAGACTGATCAGCTCCCCCACCCTGTAAAACTGGTGAGGCCGGAGGCAACAATGTTAGGGGGTAAAAATTTTGATAAAAAGTCGCAAAAATCGACGTGGGTTATAAATTTAAAGGGAACTAACAAAATCTGAATATAGTGTCCGGTTTTGGAAAATTGAAAATGTTGAAACACCCAAAAAAAAAAATCAAAAATTTGAAAACGTTATAAAGTTCCCCGGGCATAAGACTAAAGACAATTTTAACCTAAATCCGAAAATAATGTTTGCTCTCAAAATTTCTAAATTTATAGGCACTAAGGGCTCAAATGCAAAGCCAAAATCTTAAGAAAATTGTAAAAGTCTATATGGGCCACACCAAGTTATGAGGATGTTTTTTATACAACATATGAACTCGATATCTTAATATAATTTGATAAAATTAATATCTGCCGACACCGTTTGCAAAGTCTGGATCGCAGATAAAAAATATTTGCAAAAAACTACATACTGTTATCAGTTATGTGTATTTCTGAAAAGTCAGTATTAGACATAGCCCAACTGGTATGTATGGAAACATACATAAACGTACAATCTAAGAACTAAATTACTTGTTGTTACGTCTTTTAAACGACTAAATCATTTGACATTTAGGCGTTGCGGTTATACATTTTACTACAAAAAATTAATGCAATACACTAAAAACTCGTTTATCCGAAAATCCGGTTTATCCGAAACAATTTTTACTAAATTTTAAAAATACACAAAAGCATTTTCCTGTTGCTATAATCTATATTTAATAACGTAGACAAGCGATTCCACGTGATATAAAGTAGAAAGTCAATAATCAGAACTAAATGAAACGACTTCGGGATCGGGCAGCCAGCAAATGAGCTTCAAAGCTTAGGCAAAAAACTATGGTTGATTACTGTACGAACAAGCAATAGGACTGTTCCAGTACTGTGGAAAATGTAATTTACAGTGCGGTGCCGTTTTATAGTTTATTGTGTCATATTCACTGTAACTTTTAAATTATTATTATTAAATAAAGTTACTCTACTTACATAAGTATTATTATTTAAATAGAAGTTTCGGTTTATCCGACATTTCGTTTATCCGAAACGGGCATGGTCCCATCAAATTCGGATAAACGAGTTTTTAGTGTAGTCTGGAATTCCGAGTGTTTACTGTATGATTATCCGCTTCACAATTGTTATTAAAAAAAAAGTAATTGGATATTTCGTCATTTTTCTGTTAATTAAAAAAAATTACACAATATTTAAGTTTATTGAATGAGCGAAGTGAGTTCTCGGTTTTATTAACTCGACCGTTTGGCAATGTCTGTCTGGCTATTTGGGGTATGTCTTACTACCCCGTTTTTCGTAAAACCTGACATGCATATCCAGTTTTCTATCCACTTAAATGTGCTTATCCCCATATATTCTACAGAATCCTATTGTTTTAGAGATGGATCCAACAGGGTGGCGGGGGGAAAATGTGAGGGGTCGAAATTTTGAAAAAATTGCAACACGTCCATGTGGGGGATCACATTAAACAGAATTATAACCACAATCTGAATATAATGTTCAGTTTTTGAAATTTTAATATTTTGAGGCGCCAGGCATTTTGAGGCACATTAGAGATAATTTTAACTACAGTGTAAATAGTGTTTAGGTCTGAAAATTTAAACATTTTTACGACACCAAAAATGTATTCAAATTTTGAGAAAATAGTAAAACTCCATGCCAAACATCAGAATTAAAGAAATAATGTTAACCCAAATCCGAATGTAGCGTTTGCTTTGACAATTTTTATCGTTACGAGTGCCAGGAGTTAAAAGAATCCAGCATACATCTGCAAATTAGGGATTTTACCAGTCTGATAGTAAATGTGTTTCATTCAAAACAGTGAGCAAGTCGTGCAGTTCAGAATGGCACATTACAAAAAAACTGTTACAACCACAGCGGAAAGCTACACATTTTGCAGCAAATGTTTTCAAACAAATACATACGAACAATATTAATTAAATGACACAGATAATTCACAACAGATACTACTGCAAATATCATTAATGGAAATATGTAATATACAGTATAAGCACAAAGTGGAGAAACTCTAATGGGAAATACATAACATACAGTATAAGCACAAAATGGAGAAACTCTAATGGGAAATACATAATATACAGTATAAGCACAAAATGGAGAAACTCTAATGGGAAATACATAATATACAGTATAAGCATAAAATCGAGAAACTCTAATTCCTCCTCTTCTTGTAATTCTACAGTCCATACCACTGGACCCCTAAGATCTCTCCTGAGCATGTTCTGTCACGTGACATTTTTCAATCCCACAGATCTGTTTCAATGTCCTATCCTCGTTGCACAGTCTTCTCCTCATTCAATATACACTCAGTCATTACTCCTTTCACTGTCTGATCATCAAGTATAAGCTGTACATATGTATTATACAATGCACGCTTTGACATCTACTATTTATTTTTCAGTAGCGCAGAGTCTGGTTTCTGCCATGAGTGCTTATATACCCGGTACATGTTGTGATGATGCATCACGACTGTTTTTGCAGGTCACTATGTATTTTATTTTAGAGAATATTTTACACAAGTGAACAGTGTACAACAGAAGTAATAAAATCTGCAGGCTTATGATGACTTTTTTACAAAAATATACAAGTGTTACAAGCGATGCCAGGGTCATTCAACCTGAAGCCTTTAATATGTACCACTACCAGTTAATGTTTAAAAATAATATACAAGGAAGGAGACATTAAAAAAATTTATGACACCGAGAGACCTGTACTAAATTATCCACAGCAGTTAAATTTAGGTACTACATACATACAAGGAAAATGTTCCAAGCACATGCAAGATGTGGTTTGTAAAAAAAATTTTAATAAAAGTACAGCTAAATATTCTATCTGAACTGGGAAGATAAAACTAAACCATATGATCTAGAGAATATGTAACAAACCAGACTCTCACTAATGTTAAAGAAATATAAAACAGAATGAACGAGTAGGACACGTAGACTGAGTAAAATGATGATGAATGAGTGTGTGGAGGAGCAGTGCAATGACACAACTGCCCCACTTGGTAATAAGGGAGATATTCTCATACATTGGAAGGAGTAGAACACTACCTTTAGGTACAATTTACCTACAAAAATTCATAATAAACAAATAATTTAATTACTCCAATGACAGACAAGACAGTATGTTGTAAAAACTGAAATTCGAAAACAGGCCAAAACTAGTTTGAACTTGTAATAACGTGTTAACAGCTTTTAATAACAGATTAATAAGACAGACATTTATTGATACTGGCAAACTGTCTATGATAAACATAAACTTAATAAGAGTAACAAATCAACCAAACGCAGGCTGTCAACTATACACAGCTGAAGCAAACTACTGAGCTCAATACTGGAGTTGTCAGGTACTGCAAATGAATAAGCTACTAGCAAGGTTGTATGATGTAAGTTAGGTGAAAATGCCAAGGGTCTGCAGTCCAAACACCAAGAGTCAGTCCAGCATTTGAGGAAAACGTGGCATAATAGTGCTGTGCAGGTAGAAATGCAGATATGGCTTTACCACAATTAGTATTAAACTGCAGCTTACCACCTTCAATGAAATAGATACATCATGTGGTCATCATTATACTCTCAGTGTGGCCCTTTATTTAATGTGACGTGCAGAACAGTGCAACTACATTAAGTGGAGATAAAAAGTGAATTACAACTGATACAAGTCGCTTTGATGGCCAATGTTAACGATTGAAACAAAGCAGTGTTACTCAACTATACAAACTGCCATACTCCCATAGGGCTAGATAAGCCATAAGCATTAGGTAATTATTTTGTCTAGTTACAGACCCACTTGACACATTCACTTGAGTGCAGCATGTGAAGAAGGTGTGGCCACGAGATACGATGCACCTCAAACAGCAAGCACAATGTAGCTTAATTTAACTAAACTTAGTTTCACACAGTTTCTTATTTCCATTTACTGTTTGTACTAAACAAAACAATTGGCAATAACACAATGGTTCACTTCAAATGTTGACTTTTTATGCATCACACAGCATGACGTTGCAGATGTACACAAATTCATGAGTTCTGGTCCATATTCATCTACTTTACTCGGTGATACAATGACTAGGCCCAGAAATGTTATGGGCACAGAAAATCTTAAATTTCCTTGAACACAACCTTTTTGTCTGAAATTACCCATAAAACTGCAGCATGGAGTAATGATACTTTACGGTGGCCAATTCGGTGCTAAGTGAAAAGCTGCTCTAATGGAGACACTCAACGTGGTGTCTACTTGTTCTGACAGAACACATGACTCTGTGCATGCTGCTGCCACAGGTCAATACAAAATAACACAATTGCATATTCATGCAAGTTTAAGCAATCTGCAGATTACATGATGGTGGTTAAGAACATTAAAGCATATCAATTAACCATTATACTACTCTACTTGGTAATGACAAAACAAATTTACATAACGTTGCATAAAAGTTTGCTTTAAGGTTGCTACATGCTGTTACAGATACAAACACTGTACATATCATTAGTCAACAATAACCCAGTTACTATTGACAAAATGATTTTAAAATCACTTAAAAACTGTAAAATTCTTTCACTGAAATAGAGATGTTCATAGTGTTTACACATTACAAGGAACACTATCTTTTATCAAATAGCATACAAAATGGTGGATGCAAATACTTTTTTCAACGGATGCTCTACAGTAACACTGAACTATTACCCCCACCTCAATTACACATGTCTATTAAATTACAATGATAAATAAAATTAACCATGCAAAAGAAAACAAAAATTCAGTTCAACAATTCAGCTCATTCAATCAGTGTGCACTGACACATCCTGTATTCAAAATAACATTTTTTTTTCCAAAATAATCGCCCAATTAATTATCATGAAATCAGTTACTTTTATCTTTCAGGCTGTACTGTATTCATCATTAACCAGTTTGTTTTCCTTGTAGGTTAATTTCTACCCCAGGCCAAAATTTCCCTGAACTTCATTCATGCATTTGGAGACACTCTGCACCCCTGAATCTCACTTCTTTCTGGACAGACCTGGGATGCAAAGCACCTAATTTCATGCAGAAATGTGATGTGGCCCACTATAGAAGTTTACCATCTAAGCCACACTGATGGTATCATTGGTATTTGGTGTGTATGGTACCACTCACTGGTTTGTCATCGCCATGGAACTCCTGTCTCACATTACTAATATACTGGAATTTGTGGTTAACATTAATTATACTGTATACACAGTAAAGCTCTGATACCCAGCACTCAGGACTGCCAAGTGTCAAATAACAGAATGTCATTTATGGTACTATGTAGCAATGTTGTTAGCATACATATAGTATACGTTAATCCATAATACTGAAGGTTTACACCTAAACAATGCTGAGTTTTAATAATTTTAATTACTATGCAAATTCAGTTCAAACTTACTCATCTAAACTTAGTAAACGATATTGCCGCATCTATGCTGATCCACTTTTCAATACCATCAATGCAAATTTTGTACACAGGATTTAAGGGGGGATGAAGATGTCTGAAGATGCTCACTATCTTTTATATATTTATTTTTCACTTTCATCTGAATTGTCCATTAGCAAACTCAGTACTACCTTCTTCCAGGCAAGCCACAGCATTTCACAGGCAACAGATAAAATGAAAATAGCATTTTTTGATGTTATAGAATATTTTTATGTCTTTAGTTGAACTCTGTAGCTGACAAGCTTTCAGAGAAAACTTTTCCTCTAACAGCACTTGTTATCTTAAATTGATCTCTGATCAGTTGTGTAATGGCATCACATTTGAAGGAGGTAACAAAATATAAATATTCCCAGATTGGAGTTCTCAAGTTCATTAGTATGAGCACAACAGTTTATTAGAAGCAATATGCACTTGCTACACAATTCGTTTCCATCACCAAATGTTTCTAGTGAAAGAAGACATTGATATGCAGCTTCCAAAAGTGACTTTATTTGGCATAAGTATTAAATCAAAAGTTCACTGATTAACAGAATATTGCAGATGACAGTGTGTCACAAATGATATGGTAATAAGATCCAACTCTGTGTTGTGTCATCTTTCTGAGCATGTGTCCTGTGGGTGAGTGTGAATCCTCTTTTTTTGTCAGATGGTTTATCTATTTTTGAGAGGCTTGCTTGAGGGTGGTGAGTTCTTTATGCTTAAGGGTGGTGAATCTTTAACAACACCTTAGGGTATTAATGAATCTCTTGCAACAACTGTAACAGGGCATACAGTACATCAGCTAATCCAGTAGGACAATCCAGGAGCCCAAGAACACATCAGAGATCAATAAAGAGAATAGACAACACCTCAGCCCTGTCACAATACTGGTTTCAAACGGACAAAAACTGTAGCCAGGGTCACTAATGCATCCGGGGTGAATAATTCGGGAAACTACTTGAAGAAGAAATAGCTGAACTCCCTTAAAAAAAAAAAGAGAGATGACATCAAGAACCATTATGCCTACACCACTAGCATACAACACCACGCACCAAAAACCAGTTGCCAGCAGCAGTACTCATAGTGAACATATCACAAACCACCACAACACATGACAAACATATAAACATGTGTAGGTACCACAACACACAGACATGTGATAAACAGATCAGAACACTGAAATACAGAGAAAATTTAAGAGGAAGGGTACAGTCTTATATAAAAAAACAATCCTGAAAAAACAGCGTGTACAAGAAATCTAAACGATACGCACACATATTACTATAAAATAGCTCCATTTGCAACACCAATATAGGCAAGCCTCGTTTTAAGTCTTCAGCATATATACTGGACATAGTGTAGTCACAGTTGGGCCAGTATCACCCAAGGATGTTATCTTGAATAATAATTTTCACAGGTTGATTCAACTAGGGGCTTAAAAAGACGCCCCTTAATTTCATAGTGTGCTTGACAATCAAACCCAGCACCTTTAGCATAGTAGCCATACACGACACTGACTGGTCTACTAAGCCCACTACATATATACATTGTTCCCCCCCATGGTGGATACGCTCAGAATTGTAAAACATCCAGTACAATGTTAATACTCTAAACACACATAATGTCAGACTCATAATTGTATCACGCAAAATGCACACAACCTTTTGTGCACAGCACGATTTGGGTCCAATTTACACCAACGGGAACAACGCAACTGAACGATAAGGGCCACTACACACATGGCCACCAAGGTGGTGCTGCCATGGTGCCTGGTGGCGCCACCACTGGAAGCTCGATTTTTTTTTGTCACACCAAACGCGCCACCAGATAGTATAAAGTGTATTTCATCAGTCTGACAATGGAGTTGGAAGAATAGGTGCTGTAATTGCAATCTTCTTACATTTACGAAAATGCCGTAAAAATAGAAGATTTTGGATGCATCCAATTTTGCGTGATCGATCGACTAAGGGTATATTTTATACTTTGTACACAGATCTTAGAAGGAATTCCGATAAGTTTTTTATATTTGTGTGGATGCGTATCGCCTCTTTTGACGAAATACTGCATCGGTTAAAACATAAACTAACTGGCGTTGACACCGTTATGAGAGAGAGCATACCACCTGAAGAAAAGCTAGTTGTGACATTGAGGTAAGTAAAAAAAAAAACTGCACATAACTAGTTAAGTTTGAATACAGATTTTTATTAATAACCAATTTATTGAAAACAATAATGAATAAAAAGTTAAGTATTGTTAAATACACCTAGAAAATTAAAAAGCATCAAATAATTTAAATATAATGATAGTTATGCCACGAGTTTTAGTAATCATTATGTTAATGTTTTTGTGTGATGAAACAACACGAATTGTTTTTCAGATAGGGTCGGAAGTGGATGCACAATGGCTGACTTACATCTGCATTTTCGGTTAGGGCTTTCAACAATATGCAAAATTGTGAGGGAGGTAACTCAAGAAATCTGGGGGACACTGAAAGGTGAATGTTTAGCACAACCAGATGACGAAAAGTGGAAATGTATAGCTGAAGATTTCAATTTTGCAGCAAATTTTCCTAACTGTGTGGGGGCATTGGATGGGAAACATGTGCGTATAATTAAACCTAAACTTTCTGGCTCAATATACTACAATTATAAACATTATTTCTCCATTAGTTTAATGGCCATGTGTGATTCAAACTATTTGTTCACATTTGTTGATATTAGTGCTTACGGGAAAGAGAGTGATTCTACTATATTTAAGAATAGTGCCTTGTATAACGCTATAAAAAACAATACTTTACAATTACCAGTACCAAAGGCGATCAGTGACTATTTCAATGACCCTTTGCCTTATGTCATTGTAGCAGATGAAGCTTTTGCTCTATCAGATCATCTGATGCGACCATTTCAAAAAAAATCTCTAACAACTCGAAAAAAAAGTGTTCAATTATCGTCTTTCTAGAGCGCGTAGATTCATATAATGTAATTTTGGCCTACTATGTAATAAATGGAGGATATTGCCAATGAACGTGGATGTCTCCCTAGCAGAAGATATTACTAAAAAGTGCTGTATCTTACACAATTTTGTTCGGAGTAAAGAGGGTTACAAATTTGACAAAACACTGAATATCACCGGCTTTCAAGAACTCCTTACTGACAAGGAAAGTAGAGGAACAGCCATTGCCACTGATATAAGGGAAAAATTTGCTGCATACTTTGACAACGCTGAAGGTGCCTTAGAATGTATCGAGTGATCTCGTAATTTGTTATTAGCAATAATTTAAAATGAAACTAACCTTCTAAAATTCGTGAATAACGGTAATATTGCATTAACTATATATATTTTTGTTTAAATTAGGTACACTTAGTTTGTGGAATAATATGTTTGTTTAGCTTATGTTTTTTGCATAGAGTTAATAAAAATGTATGACAAATGTTTAGTTTTCTTTTACAAATGCACCTTGTTTTCCAGTTTGTTGTGCTTTGTTTATATAAATCACAACAAAGGTTGTCCCGTTCCAGATTGCGTGCGAGATGGGCTAACAAATGTGAGAGGGAAAATATTTATTGAGAGGATATATATCGATGAAAGTTACTCACTGCGTAAAAAAAATTGTACATTAAAGTGGATTTATTCTACGAAAGAAAACTCTATTGAAGCCCTGAGTTCAAACCCGCGACATGCTTCTATGTGAATTTTTCCAACTTTTTCAAAGGAAAATGCCGAGCCCGGGGGTTGAAATGACCTTTGATGTTGAAAACCCCATAGGCGTACCAAAACGTAAAATAAAATGATCCTTTGTCAAAAAAATCAGGAAATGAGATATGTCTGGATGCGCAATGTGTATGATACAATTGTTTACAACGAACTGACGTGGTGGCGCTGCCAGGCTTGTGGCTGAGAAAATCACATCCTCTCGCCACCGTAATCTTGGTGGCCACTGGCCACCGACAGTGCTGCCAGCATTCCATGTGAAGGAAACAATTTACTGCAATGGAGCGACGCAGCACCACTGTGGCGGCCGTGTGTGTAGCGGGCCTAAGAGGCTTGCAAGCCTAGAGGGAAATAGTAATGACTAGGGGACTCGATAACCACCTGATCAATAAAAAACGATTAAGGGGATATTACAAAAGAACAAAGAACAGTTTGAAAAGACATAACATCAACAACTAATTCTGCAAATAACACACAAACAATATGATACAGACCCAAGCCACACCTTCATATTATTTACCAAACCACACCTACCATGATAGACAACAAAGCAAACCACACACTCAGACCACTGAAGCAATAGTGGACAGTCATAACAGTGGTTGTACCAAGTCAGTATGACAGCAAAGATACTTAATAGACCAAACATTGTTTCAAACATGGACAGCAACCCGAGAAAGCATAAACAAGCATGCATGTGTGTGCGTGATTATTTAGAGAAACACGTATGCACACGCGCGCGCACACACACACACACTGTTTATATTTAGAGAAGTGCCTACGGGTGTATGACACTTTCAATGAAGAGAAAGTACTTAGCGTCACCACCCTGGTTCAACACTAGCCTAATTATAACAGTGTCCTCTGCTAAACTGACCAAACAGAAGAAGGGTGTCTATGTTCTGGCCACAGTGTACTGAACATTGGCAGCAAGATTACTGGTGAGGGGGAAGACATGCAAGACAGAGCAAACACAGCCTGTGCCTGTAAGACTACTGCAAACTACTGTCTACAGAAAGATCTCAAGGTGATGTGAGAGGATGTAAACATTGTCTGGCAGCCTAGCAACACAAGGAGTCTTTTTAAAGGCTTAGTCTTAAATCATACCTTATAAAATTTGATTATGAGGAAAGAAAATTCAAATACTATCAAAATAAAAAAGTCAAAGTATTACGAAGTAATAATATTTATTGATATAATAATACTTACAATATGATCGAACAAATACTAACTTTAAAATTCTGCACCAACCCCATGTTCTGAACCCTACAGAGATTGCAGTTTGTGCAATGGACTGACTTCATATAAAAGAAAGTGGTTAACGAACTGTTGAGACTAGAACTGGGTAAATCTATATACCAAAAATGAGTATATGATACATTTTTTTTAATAAACACTTTATTTACTGTACAACAAAATAAGACTACTATCCATTCATTGGCTAGCACTGTGGGTGGCCTCTATAATTACACTCTCTAACTCGTATTAAGCTTGAAATAGTAAATATGTACATGTTACAGCCTCTTCTCCCAAAAAATATACAAATAACTAGCTATATTAAATATAAGGGTTAACTGACACGCTTTTTCGTTAGTTCCTAACCACCAGTATAAAACTTTATACTCCCTATATATATTCCCAACATAAAACCTATCTCTTAACCACCACATAAAATCTCTTAAACTTACATTAATATATTCTATAGATTTGGGTGAAATTTCCAGAAAAATTATGTTCTACGGAAAAATATTTTTGCATGTTCTCTGCTCTGCAAACCCACACAATTAGACATTCATTTATCATATTCCAGAATTATAACTTCCTTTCATTATATACAAAGATAATAATACATTAAACATGAACCTGACTAATGATATGGATGCTTTATATTATCTGTTTCAAGGACACAGTTAATTACAAATAATTGTTATTTTTCCCTCTTTTAATCTGCTTTTTAACATTACAAATGTTTATATTCACATAAAATATGTTCTGCTCTTTAATAGCCAACTGAATGTTACCATCCCTTTTGCTGTGTAAATACATGACTGTTGGAAAAATCAAATTTACTAGCAGACTTTGACTTTCACAGAATTGAAACTATGTGTAACAAAAATCTAACACATTATAATTCCACAGAAGTGTAGATTTATGGAACTGTGATTTGTACCTTATGGAATCTGGTACAATTCCACATTCCCCCTCCAATTCCTACACCAACAGTGAAAGTGAAGTTTGATACAATCATAGGCCTACCCTTAAAAACAATAACAAGAGATTAGCTATTTAAATCGTGAATCAGAGATTCATGACAATGGATGGACAGATGGTGAGTTCAATATATTACCCTTTTATCCATGTTTTTTGCTGTATTATTCAGCCTATGTTTCCTGGTATGTATATTTCAAATTCAGACATATGTTACTCTTGCAAGGTCATCACAGTGCACAGAGAACATTATGCATGGCAAACAATTAAATCAGAACTTGCACAAGCATTATGTGTGTTATGCATGTCTAGGTATCTTAATGTTCTGACAATCTCACAACATTAATGTACATCTGATGATGAAACATGTGTTCCAAAATGCATAACGATACTATAAAAAAAAGAAGTGATAAGATGGATAAAAAAGGTAGTACCTATACGAAAATACTTATTTGTAATCATTTATCTCAAACTACTCCTGTTACAGGCAGTTTGCACTTGAATTTATACTATTTCTATTACATGTTGACAACGTAATTGGCCCATGTGTCATAAATTATTCTGGCTAATTTTTGCAGTGGCTTACACGTTAACCTGAATGATACTGAGGTTAAGGGTCATTTTGCAAAACAATACGAAAGATACCATTATATTTTTACAGATTTCATATTTTTTGCAGGTTACAAGTTATAAAAATCTGTCACTAATGAAATCGGCAATCTGTTATGTTTCTCTTCGAATAATATGAATGCAATAGAAAATGGAGTCCACTCAGTTGTAGTACACTGTTAGGTTTGATTTAATTTGTTTTTACATGATCTCTGACTCTTCTTCTGCTCATAAATATATACGCCTACACTTGAAATAATGTGTTGTGTATTAAATACATTATCATTTTCAAACAAGTCATTATGGTTCAGCATGGAATGAACAATTGGCATACACTGTTACCTCCTGTTGGCTAACATTTCACCTCAATTTTTATAGTAATGTTCTTCCTACTCTTTGTAAGTTTAAAAAAATACATCGTGCAGCTACTCAATTTTGCAATTAGTCAGTGCCCAAAATTAACTATATTTTATTCCCCGGTCCCCTAAAGTAAAAAAAAGGAGGTATACAAGTAAAACCAAAAAACAACCCACCTAACCTTTCAGTAAACCGAAACCTGTATTCAAACTAAAACATAATTTTTTACACTGTTCAATAGTTTATGCGATTTAAAATGGTCTATTTAATATAAATACCGTTTTAAAATTAACAAAATGTTTAGATTTCTGGAATTTTATTGTAGTATTGTCATACTGAAGACCAATTGGACAATATTTTAGGTTAATATTAAAATTAATATGTGACTTACCCAATAACAGTAGTTTGAGTTCCCTCCTAGCATCGCGTTTGTCCCTCCGAAGTTGCCGTTCAATTTCTTGGTTAATTCGTTTTTGCTCCTTCGCCTCTTCCGACAGGCAACACGCCATGTTTTGGCCTAGGCTACTCCGGAGGGTTGCTCAGCCAATATTATCTGAACCGAGCCGTTTTCCGTGCCGTTTTGGAGGGGTTGTCTAACCCTTTCCACACCTTATACACTTGTCACTCTAACGAAGGAATGGACATGGATTGTGTATTGTTTTGTAGCACTCGAAAAACACTCACACACATTCACGCACACACACACTTTCGGCTCCAACACTACAACACAAGCTCCCTCACTGGGTGTGGTACGGTACAGACGACGCAATACGTACGTCGTCGGCCCTATCCGAATGAAGTATTTTCAACCGGAAATTCCACCTTATAATAGAAGCCCTTCTCACGCCACCTCACTAAATCCAATTACTTAAATTCAATTAACGAAGCCAATCATTTCTTATGTTCACGTGTATATTAACAAGATTAAATCCAGGACAAATGGCCAAGATCCGAAGGAGTGCAACGAATCTTGGATAAGCCTGCGTCTAGGTTACCGCTGTTTATCACTGTTCACGAATAACTGTACACCACAATTTATCCATATATAAACGTAACACACTTAACACTCCCCTCACCAAAAGAAGTACAGTAATTAATCCATTTAACACACAACAGCAATTAAAACACACTATTCAACATACAGCAGACGCCTCCTGTCAAGATGGCGTCTTTTATTAACTTTAATCCCATAATGCCAATATTGAAAACAAAATACGGCGAAAAGTTTTGGCGGATTGATTTCAAAATACGAAATTCGCCGGCTAAATTATTCAGAATATGTGAAGGCGATGAAACAATAGATGAATTCTGCACTGCATTAAATACACTAAGTCTACTATTAGGATATTTAAACACAAAACGTCCTAGAAGCAACCAAATGTGAACAAAATTATATTTTGTTTCATTCCGTACAGAAGGCCTCACCCACTTCCTGCAACCAAATTTTGTACAGTCAACCGCTAGACTGCAGCACTGAGCAGAATCAATTTAGTGAATACAGTCTCCGTTGGCAGCACAATACGGTATTTTCTCAAACAGAAAAATGTATTTTCGAGATAACGCGTGGAAGTACTGTATTTTAATTTTTGTTTCTGTATGTTGCTGCCGTTTGAGGAAAACTATCACGATTTTCTGCGCCGATCTGATACGCGAAATTTCGAACTAAAAAGAAAATTAATGCCATATTTTAATAATGAGGTAGGGTTACCATGAAAAACTTGACTTACTTTAACTTGTGTATAAATGCAAAACGAGTTGCCTTTAATGGAACGGTATATACTTTCCAATAGAGAGGATTGTGTGCAAAGAGTATCATTATGCTTAACATGCTCATACAGGCTAGGTGCCATTGCAATACAAATTCCTACCTACTGCTCTAGATAACAATTTGGCATGGTACCAGAACGATTGGTTACAAAGTAAATAATTTTCACTTGCCTAACACTGTCGTAAGTGTTTTTCCTAACACTTACATTTTGAGATGAATTATAACAAAAATTGTTACTTGACTGACTTTTCCTAAAGTGTACAATATACGAAAATTTAGAAATCAGTGTCCCATAATTTAGGAAATTAATATATACTGAAATGAAGTACTGGTAGAATAAATCTTTAATATAATATTACATACAAAAATAATAATCGCAAAAATATCTCATACAAGCACATACACATAATTTCAAGAACAAAATAAATCACTGTTTCATAAGACAGACATTTTCTTCATTATCAAAATATATATTCATTATCTTCTTCTTCTTCTTCTTAATTTAGCTCAACAACCCTTAATAAATTTGTTTTCTCAGTAATTTTACCCCATTCCTTTCTACCTCTGTCTTGTGTTTGTAGCTCTTTTACACATTCCTTTACAGTTCCTTTTTTGATGTCTTTCTCTATATTGTCTGGTTTCAACAGGCTCCCAGTCTGTAAGGACATTTCTGTTTCTGTTTCCTATCCTTTCATTCAGAAATCTGCAGGAAAAACGTAATTCTCTAAACCTAAACCAAATTAAAGTGTTAAATTCAAAATGCATCCCATCTTGTTCTTCTATCAGACCAAATGTTCTTGATATTTTTCAATAAAATCTCTTAGGATCAATTCCAACTTTTATGAGTACAGACCACACATTTTTATTTTATCACTTGCCAAATTATTTTTGTCGGTACATGAATTAAACTTAGGCATGTAAATTTAGCTGTTATTTTTAGTCTGCTTTTCCTAGTCTTAGGCTAGGCGCACACTTGCAATTATCTGTTGCAACGACAAAAAAATCATGGTCGCGAAAAAATATTGAAGTTCGCTCACTTGCAATAAATAAATCGCAATTTTACCATAATTTATTGTCATTATTTGTCAGTATAGAATGGACGTCTTAGAAACAACTTGTCTTGTGGCTTTGATGTTGCACTTAAAAGAAAAACAGAAGCGATACAAAAAAAGAATACTGGGTATAAAAATTATCCACTTTATATACATTATATAATTATACATCCAATTATTATCAGTCAGAGGACGCTGAGTGGACAGTTTTATAAAATTCATGTGGATTTACGATTACACCCCAAAGAATTTTTCAAATACTATAGAATGAGTATTAAAAGCTTTGACGGTCGCTGTATTCTTTTAACCGCTTATTGAACAGAGCTGGTCATTTTTCAACTTCAATGATAATTAGCTCTGGGTCTAGGACACAATTTACAGTATCGGTGCCAGACATGGTGCTAGTCTACTCAGCAATACACTCCTCTCAAGACTAACAGCCAAGAAATTGTGGCTACAGAATCGCAAGTGGGTGCAGGTCTGTACATGTCTCTGTGATTCATTCGGGACAGCGATAGTCACATCGCTGATAAAATAGAACATGTTGCTATTTTTTAATCACTGCAAATTCTCAGTCGCACGTGAGTGCACTGGCATTTAAAACTATATGTTCCATTTTTGCGATTAATCTGTTGTGCGACAAAAATCGCAAGTGTGCGCCTAGGCTTAAACATACTGCTTTTAACATTTGTTCTTTTTGAAGTTTGCATATTATGTAAAGTCTTAATCATAATTAATCATCGTCCTACTTCATCTGTCTGTCTTTTCAGTTCTGTAAATAACTCCTTTAAGTTTCATAGTATAAGCATTTGATATTTAGCAAGCTACATATTTGTAATATACTTTGTTAAATGTGTATCGGATTTTGTGAATCAAAATTTAACATCACAGTGAATACAAAAATATAAACACTGATATTTTTAAGTGTATTAAACTATGATTGTGTTTGTCACTACAAGAAACACACACATACAGACTCCTTTGTATATGTGTGTTTTTAAGTGTTGTTGCTTTTTGTTCTGTTACATGATGTTTATTTTTTATGATTCCAATCCATATTAAGAACAATACTGTGATGGGATAATGTACATTTCATTTATTTTATTGTTTTCACAAACATTTTATTCATTCTATAATCAAGCATCACTGAGGATTCAATTAATTAATTAATGGGACAAACATCTACAAAATTTTCATTTAATCCAAATAATGCAATTATGTGTTGTTTTTGATAATGCATAATGAATGCTTATGCTGTCATATATGCATATGCTTGATAAAGCATTCAGTTCATGTTCACCATCTGTATAACTGTTTTCTTCCATGTTTTGTTAAATTTATTGTCAAACATGAATTAATATTTCCATTACCATTATAAAGATTTTTCCCAACGTACCTTCTTCATAAGATTACAGAGATTGATGTGGTTGGATCGTGTCCTAAGAATGGAAAATTGGAGGACAGGAAGAAAAGAAAACTATACAAGGTCATACTACATGAAGTGCCTGACCAAGAGGAAGACCTAAGGATTGTGTTTTGGGTGATCTCAGGTATTTAAACACGAGTATCACGCCACTTAGGATCAGGATAGGTGTGCTATAGCGGTGGAGCAGGCCAAGAGGAGCGAAATGTAACTATTATGTGAATGAAGACGAAGAATTCCAGGTAACCAACACATCACCTTTTCAGATCTCGGTCAGGAGCAATCAGAATGGAAGGCTGCTTAAACCAATCTCTGAACTGACAACACAAGAATAAGACTGCTTCCTTTTTTATAACTACAGTAATGTTGCTTTCCAAAGTAGTTGATAAAGAAATGTATAGAATATTAAACATTTCGGATCTTTCATTCATCTATGTTTTGATAGCTTGAGGCAGTTATTTCAGGTTTTACATATAAATATTCAGTAGAAACCAACAATGGTACATAAGATACATAAATCATATACAGCTCACAACATTTTAAACAGGATACTTAATTCATGGATTTTGTTGTCCATGATGTGTCAACTAATTAATTAATTAAACACTACTGACTCAGATCATTAATTTTTTATTGGTAAAAATTATAAACTTTTCTTGGATTTCGTTGTCCATGACGTGTCCGTTACTTAACTAAATATCACTATAATATTGACGACTCGGAACACTAAGTTTTTTATAAGTAAAAACGTAAAGTTTTACCTTACAGCCTAAACCGGCTTTCACCTATAGAAGGCTTCATCAGAGGCTGTCGTTAGTAGCGCTGCTCGTCTTGTTGTTGGCGACAAGATAGTGTTTTGAAAGATTGAAGCTGTGTGTGTGTGGTGAGATGTGTTCGAATAAAAACGACATCCTAAACGAACAGACACAATTCAAATTGCACGCAATATTCGAACACATCTCACCACACACACACAGCTTCAATCTTTCGAAACACTATCTCGTCGCCAACAACAAGACGAGCAGCGCTACTAACGACAGCCTCTGATGAAGCCTTCTATAGGTGAAAGCCGGTTTAGGCTGTAAGGTAAAACTTTACGTTTTTACTTATAAAAAACTTAGTGTTCCGAGTCGTCAATATTATAGTGATATTTATAAACTTTTACCTGATACCCTAAACTAGTTTCCGTTTTATTAGAGCTTCATTATAGGCTGTCCTAAATTTCCATTCAGGATATTTATATATTTACAAAAATATAGGTACCTCACATTTTTACTGTGTGGTTAAGAAGCTATAATTTTAAATGAAGGCAAAAAAGGCCCAGTGTGGTTAAAGGATGGCTATTTTAAGGGCCCAACATCAAAGTGTTAGGAATAATCTGTGTTATCAGTCACTAATTCTATTCTGTTTTGGTCAGATTAGTTTTAAGCCTCTGAAACAGGAATTTATACAATTCCTATCTTCATAAAGCCATAGGGACCCACATACAAGTGCCAGATGAAGCAAAAGCTGAACCTGCACAAGTGTTGTTTAGTCAGACATTTTCTTTAAAAATAAATGTTCTTAAGTTGAAAAAGTGCAGTATGTGGCATTTGATACATACACACATGGACACGTCATGGACAACAAATCCAAAGAAACTGATGAAATACTAAAATACAATAACCAAAAACAATTTATTTTGGTAACCAATATAATTATACTGGCCTAAACAAGAAAGTATTCTACATGTATTAGACAACCACCTCATATTTTGAAATATAAAAAGTAAATAAAAATCTTCATATAATTAAATCACTATTGACTTGGAACACAAAGTTTTTTATGGGTAAAAACGTAAAAGTTTTTCCTTATAGCCTCAACCAGTTTTCACTTTTAAGCTTCTTCAGAGGCTGCCGCTGGGAGCACTGTCTGTCTTGTTCTTGGTGATGGTATCGACTTTTGAAGGATCGATGTTGTGTGTGTGGGGTGTGATGTGTTCGTTTAGGATGTCGTTTTTATGTTTTCGTGTGTTTGTATATTTCAAATTGTTCAAGAGTGTCTAGTTTTCGGCCTTTTGTGTGTACGTGTAGAATGTCCATGTTATTGTCAATGTTTTTGTATGGGTGATTTGTTCATATAATAAATAAAAAAAGGAACACATAATTTTAAACAGGAACTGAATATTATGAATATACTCAACAGAATCGCCCAGTATTGGCTGAATTGGTGGGAAGATCTTTGCCGAATGGATGACTGCCACATCCCCAAACAACTCTGGAACTATAAACCGAGGGGACGGAGAGGTGTGGGATGTCCGAGGAAGCACTGGAGTAACCAGCTCTAATCTTTGCCTATTTGAGACTGGAACAAACCATCCTTGGTTTAATCCGTGAAGATGATGATGGTGATGATGGTAACAGTTGAAATGGATTATTTGAGATTTTGTTGGATATCCCGGCTGCACTGTGTAAGAAATGAAGTAATAAGGAAGCACGGGAGCAAACAAATGTTAAATAAAATATTAATAGGTTAGTTGAAAAAGATAGGTTGATATGGTATGGACACACAGCAAATGAGCACGACAGATGGCCTAGATGGATATTAGAATATCATCCACTCAGTCACAGGAAAAAGGTAGGCCTTGAAGAACCTGGAGACAGGTGTGGAGGAGGACATGAGGACCAGGAATTTACAAGAGACGAACTGGGGAAACAGAAATTACTGGTGGTTGAGATGTGGAGTGTGGCAAATGATGTAGGCTCCCACATAAATTATATATACAATTTATGTAAATAAGCTAGGCCACTCAGTGGGTAGGAGCTCACTTTATAATGGTGTTCATTCATCACGCTGTGTTGTCGCTTTTGCTCAAAGTCAAGTCTACGTACACTATACACTTGCCAATATCCGTACCCACCCTTCATTTTCGATCTTTTGAAAATGCAGTAGTATCAATATATAATGATCTGGAGAAGAAGGAGAAGTGTAATAGTTATAAATTATTCTATAATGTTTAATGTGTTTGTACAATGCCTATAACAGTAAGATTTAAAATAAAGAACATAATGTTTTTTAACAAAAATAGAGAATGTAAAGATTCAAACAAACAAATAAACAAAAAACAAGGAGTTAACAAATGAAAACAAGATTTCTTATTTCATAAGCGGCCAATATTATTTTATGTTATTCAGTAAAATCTCAAAAACTTCACTGGAAGCAAACTCGTGTGAAACACAAAAAAGGGAGACATGTATAGCTCCATTCTTCGAGTTGGCTGCTTTTCCAGTGGTCTGCATAAAGACCAAGTATTAGTGGAGAAGAAGTTCTGCCACAAAAAGGGAGACATATATAGGTATAGATAGGTCTAGTAACAGGCCTTACTTCAAGTTGTTTTTTTACATGATTTTTACAAAAATTTAGTATTGTTTTAAAGGCATATTGATTTCCATGTGTACTTTTAGTTTGTGTGTTAACCTAACGGTGTTAACTTTGGCATCACAGGCACACATCATTGCTATTTTATTGCTGCGAATATTTTTCGTAAGAAATGTTACAATAAAAAATGATAGCAATTATCAACAAGCTATTTTATAAGATACACAAATAAATTTTTATGATTTCTGTTGTCTAACAAAAATTATATCAAATATGCACAGTATATCAGTACCAATAATCATGTATCACAATATCAAATATCGGTATGGAGAACCATACATGACTTCCATGTTCTAAGATTTATATTTAAAATCATATTTGAAATGAAATATTTCCATAGAAACTACGTCTTTCTACTTATTGCATCAGCATTAACCACAGTACTGTGGTCACTAACTTATACCACCTCACGTTTTCACGTGGCCTGTATCCAAACAATTATTTGATTCTCTTTGAATTTACGGCAGTTATCGTTCGTCATAGAAAAAATACCCTTGTTAAAACATAAAACGTTGCAGGTAAATTACCCCTTTCCCTTAACCGATCTTCAACAAAATCAACAGACCTTGAGTTCTGTATAATTCAAAAAGGTATGCAGAAGAGTAGTTGATTCTGTTTTAATGTATGGCAGTTATCATTCGTCATAAAAAAAATTACCCTTGATACAACATAAAATGTTGCAGGTAAACTACCCTATTCCCTTAACCGCTCTTCACCAAAACCAACAGGTCTTGAGAACTCAACAAATCAGGGCTGTATGCAAAAACTTATTTGATTCTGTTTGAATTTGCGGCTCTTATCGTTTGCCATAGAAAATACCCTTTTAAAACATAAAACGTTGCAGGTAAACTACCCCTTTCCCTTAACCGATCTTCACCAACACCAATAGGTATTGAGAACTCTACAATACAGGGCTGTATGCAAAACATCATTTGATTCTGTTTGAATTTGCGGCTCTTATCGTTTGCCATAGAAAATACCCTTTTGAAACATAAAACGTTGCTGGTAAACTACCCCTTTCCCTTAACCGATCTTCACCAAAAACAATAGGTCTTTAGTACTCATCAAATCAGGGCTGTATGCAAAAACGTATTTGATTCTGTTTGAATTTACGGCTCTTATCGTTTGCCATAGAAAATACCCTTTTAAAACATAAAACGTTGCAGGTAAACTACCCCTTTCCCTTAACCGATCTTTACCAAAATCAACAGATCTTGAGAACTCTACAATTCAGGGCTGTATGCGAAACATTATTTGATTCTGTTTGAATTTGCGGCTGTTATCGTTTGCCAAACAAACAAAATTACCCTTGATAAAAAAAAACCGTTGCTGGTAAACTACCCCTTTCCCTCAACCGATCTTCACCAAAAACAATAGGTCGTGAGTACTCTACAAATCAGGGCTGTATGCAAAAAATTATTTGATTCTGTTTAAATTTGCGGCTGTTATCGTTTGCCATAGAAAAAAAATCTACAGACACACAGACAGACACACAGACACAAGACAGACAGACAGACAGATAGACAGACAGACACACACACACACACAGACACTTTTCGAAAAACGACTTTTTTTCATGTTTTGAGTGTAGTACAATCAGAATCTGCAATAATCTCGAACACGATTTTTTTTGCCATCACCATACTTCCATTTCCTTAAGGAACATGGAAGTAAATATCGGTATGGAGAACCATACATGACTTCCATGTTCTAAGATTTATATTTAAAATCATATTCGAAATGAAATATTTCCATAGAAACTACGTCTTTCTACTTATTGCTTCAGCATTAACCACAGTACTGTGGTCACTAACGTATACCACCTCACGTTTTCGCACTCGATTTTCACTGATGATGGCAGTCGATGGCACTGCCGAAAAGTCTGGTTTTACAGAAAACATTGGACTACGGCTAAACAGCCCAGGAAGCAATTTTAAGAAAAAACTACTTCTTTGTTGCCGATAACCTAGTACACATATAAAAAATTCTCCCCTCCACCTTCAACTATAATTTTTAATAATAGAAAATTACCCCCACCTCGTTCACCTAACCTCTTCATTTATAGATATTTCATCTACGTTTCTACAGTGGATTATTATGAGCTTCTTATCAGGATACTTTATTTATAAAAATTAAGTACTTTACTCTTGTTTAATCATAAAATGTTTCTGGTAAACTACCCCTTTCTCTTAACCGATCTTCTCCAAAATCAATAGACCTTCAGTCCTCTAAAATCCAGGGATGCATGCAAAAAAATATTTGATTCTGTTTGAATGTGCAGCAGTTATCGTTCGTCATGGAAACATTTCTCTTGTTACAACATAAAATGTTGCTGGTAAACTACCCCTTTCCCTTAACCGATCTTCACCAACACCAACAGGTATTGAGAACTCTACAATACAAGGCTGTATGCAAAACATCATTTGATTCTGTTTGAATTTGCAGCTGTTATCGTTTACCATAAAAAAATTACCCTTGATAAAAAACCGTTGCAGGTAAACTACCCCTTCCCCTTAACCGATCTTCACAAACACCAATAGGTATTGAGAACTCTACAATACAGGGCTGTATGCAAAACATCATTTGATTCTGTTTGAATTTGCGGCTGTTATCGTTTCCCATAGACAAAATATCGGTATGGAGAACCATACATGACTTCCATATTCTAAGATTTATATTTAAAATCATTTTCGAAATGAAATATTACCATAGAAACTACTTCTTTCTACTTACTGCTTCAGCCTTAACCACAGTACTGTGGTCACTAACGTATACCACCTCACGTTATCGCACTCGATTTTCACTGATGATGGAAGTCGATGGCATTGCCGAAACGTCTGGTTTTGTAGAAAACATTGAACTATGGCCAAATATCGGCAATAAAAAGGAAAAGAAGGAGCGCTCCGAAGTCACTCATGGACCCTCAGCATCTTGCAGAGGGTTCATTCCCTAAAGACGAAAAGTCTGTCTATGAATCGTTCCTCTGTAAACACGTGCAGTTACACTGCCCAGCGATCCACAGGAAGCAAATCGCTATCCACGCTGGACACTTTTTCGGCTTGCATGCGTTATGTTGGTATGGGTTCGGCACTTTCCATTTAAAAACCGTGCAAATGTAAGAAAATAAACGTGAATGAGGCCAGAAATAACGCGAATTGTGTGTGTGTGTGTGTGTGTGTGTGTGTGTGTGTGTGTGTGTGTGTGTGTGTGTGTGTGTGTGTGTGTGTGTGTGTGTGTGTGTGTGTGTGTGTGTGTGTGTGTGTGTGTGTGTGTGTGTGTGTGTGTGTGTGTGTCTTCCATGCCTTTTTATTGCGGTAGTGATAATAATAAAATGGAAACGTAAACAGTACATAACTGAGATATGCTTGCCTGCCACGCACGATATATTTTCTCTTATACATGACTAGCAGAATACCCGTGCTTCGCTACGGAGTTTCACGTTGTACGTAATGAAAATGTTAGTTTAATTAATAAAGTTTAATTAAAGTAGGCTTCTTAAAAATAAATAGCTGTTGCCCACAACTTCGTTCGCGTGGTCTTCAATTTAATGCGATAATATATTTAGAACAGAATCTATTCTATTGGGTTGCCATAGTAACCAGATCGAATAGTTCTTTAAGACCGCAAAGGACCCCCCAGAGGATCGTATCGAAAAAACACCTGTCCTATGTTGGTTCTCCCGTTGCGTAAAATATTTGTGCCAAGTTTGGTTGAAATCGGACCAATGGTTTAGGTGGAGACGTGGAAGACCCCAAAGGACCCCCCAAAGGATCGTATCGAAAAAAAAACACTTGTCCTATGTTGGTTCTCCCTTTGCGTAAAATATTTGTGCCAAGTTTGGTTGAAATCGGTCCAGTGGTTTAGGAGGCGATGTGGAAGACCCCAAAGAACCCCCAAAAGGATCCCATCGAAAAAACACCTATCCTATGTTGGTTCTCCCATTGCGTAAAATATTTGTGCCAAGTTTGGTTGAAATCGGTACAGTGGTTTAGGAGGAGATGTGGAAGAAACCTTCGCGGACGTGCGCACAACTCACCGAAGTTTCATCGCAATCGGATGAGTGGTATAGGAACGCATACGGGACAAACAAAGAAACATTCATTTTTATATATAAGATGTAAACTATACCACTTACTTGACATAAACCGTGATAGCTATGCTAATGTACAACATATATGTATTAATTATACACATAAATGTTCCTCGATAGACACTATCTATTGGCGAAAACTTGAATAAAATCCGTTCAGTACTTCCTGAGATTAGCGATTTCAAACACAGAGAGAAAACGGCCCGACTTTACTTTATACTATGTACAGATTTACATTAAAATGAAAAATTATAATTTTATTGCCTGGCAACAAAATTATTTTATTTTTTACAATTACCATTGTTCCAAAAGTTTAAATGAATTTTCAAGTACTTTACTCTTGTTAAAACGTAAAAGGTTGTAGGTAAACTACCCCTTCCCCTTAACCGATCTTCACCAAAATCAAAAGGCCTTGAGACCTCTACAATTCAGGGACGTATGCAAAAAATTATTTGATTCTGTTTGATTTTGCGGCTGTTATCGTTTGCCATAGAAAATACGCTTGATAAAAAAACGTTGCAGGTAAACTACCCCTTCCCCTTAACCGATCTTTACCAAAAACAATAGGTCTTGAGTACTCTACAAATCAGGGCTATATGCAAAAAATTATTTGATTCTGTTTGAATTTGCGGCTGTTATCGTTTGCCATAGAAAATACCCTTGTTAAAAAAACGTTGTAGGTAAACTACCCCTTTCCCTTAACCGATATTCACCAAAAACAATAGGTCTTGAGAACTCTACAATTTAGTGCTGTATGCAAATAATCTTTTGATTCTGTTTGAATTTGCGGCTGTTATCGTTTGCCATAGAAAATACCCTTGTTAAAAAAACGTTCCAGGTAAACTACCCCTTTCCCTTAACCGATCTTAACCAAAAACAAAGGGTCTTGAGAACTCTACAATTTAGGGCTGTATGCAAATAATCTTTTGATTCTGTTTGAATTTACGGCTGTTATCGTTTGCCATAGGAAACACCCTTGTTAAAACATAAAACGTTGCAGGTAAACTACCCCTTTCCCTTAACCGATCTTCACCAAAAACAATAGGTCTTGAGAACTCTACAATTCAGGGCGGTATACGAAACATTATTTAATTCTGTTTGAATTTGCGGCTGTTATCGTTTGCCAAAAAAAAAAAAATTTCCCTTGATAAACAAAACCGTTGCAGGTAAACTACCCCTTTCCCTCAACCGATCTTCACCAAAAACAATAGATCGTGAGTACTCTACAAATCAGGCCTGTATGCAAAACATTATTTGATTCTGTTTGAATTTGCGGCAGTTATCGTTTGCCATAGAAAAAAATCTACAGACAGACAGACACACACACAGACAGACACACAGACACACGGACACACACACAGACACTTTTCGAAAAATGACTTTTTTCATGTTTTAAGTGTAGTACAATCATATTCTGCAATAATCTCGAACACGATTTTTTTTGCCATCACCATACTTCCATTTCCTTAAGGAACATGGAAGTAAATATCGGTATGGAGAACCATACATGACTTCCATATTCTAAGATTTATATTTAAAATCATTTTCAGCCAAACAGCCAGGGAAGGAATTTTAACAAAAAAATACTTCTTTGTTGCCAATAACGTAGTACACATATAAAAAAAAATTATCCCCTCCCCCTTCAACTATAATTTTGATTTATAGAAAATTACCCCCAGCCCGTTCAACTAGCCTCTTCATTTATAGATATTTCATCTACGTTTCTACAGTGGACTATTAAGATCTTATCAGGATACTTTATCAAAATAAGTACTTTACTCATGTTACAACAAAAAATGTTTCAGGTAAACTGCCCTTTCCCCGTAACCGATCTTCACCAAAATCAACAGACATTGAGTTCTCTATAGCTCAGGCACATATGTAAAAAATTATTTGATTCTGTTTGAATGTACGGCAGTTATGGTTCGTCATATAAAAAATTACCCATGTTAAAACATAAAACATGAGATTTATAAAACATATCTAAGATTTATATTTAAAATCATTTTTGAAATAAAATATTTTCATAGAACCTACTAACGCTGGGGAAATCTGAGGAGCCAATCAGAGTTGGGCCTACCTGTCACTCTGCTGAATTTGGTGGAAAGCCCTGTCACTGTCGTCAAGTCCCCACCTCAATGAAGAACCCATTGTTTTATAAAAATATATTTAAATTTTGAAAACTGAAAATTCTTTTCTTGTAAATATTTATATTTTATAATCAAAATGACTTTATTTTTGTTACCTGGCAACAAAATTATTTTATTTTCAACAATTACCATTGTTTCAAAAAGTTTAAATAAATTTTCAAGTACTTTACTCTTGTTAAAACGTAAAAGGTTGCAGGTAAACTACCCCTTCCCCTTAACCGATCTTCACCAAAATCGAAAGTCCTTGAGACCTCTACAATTCAGGGATGTATGCAAAACATTATTTGATTCTGTTTGAATTTGCGGCAGTTATCGTTTGCCATAGAAAAAAAACGTTGCAGGTAAACTACCCCTTCCCCTCAACCGATCTTCACCAAAAACAATAGGTCTTGAGTACTCTACAAATCAGGGCTGTATGCAGAAAATTATTTGATTCTGTTTGAACTTGCGGCTGTTATCGTTTGCCATAGAAAATACCCTTGTTAAAAAAACGTTGTAGGTAAACTACCCCTTTCCCTTAACCGATCTTCACCAAAAACAATTGGTCTTGAGAACTCTACAATTTAGGGCTGTATGCAAATAATCTTTTGATTCTGTTTGAATTTGCGGCTGTTATCGTTTGCCATAGGAAATACCCTTGTTAAAACATAAAACGTTACAGGTAAACTACCCCTTTCCCTTAACCGATCTTCACCAAAAACAATAGGTCTTGAGAACTCTACAATTCAGGGCTGTATGCGAAAAATTATTTGATTCTGTTTGAATTTGTGGCTGTTATCGTTTGCCAAAAAAAAAAAATTTCCCTTGATAAAAAAAAACCGTTGCCGGTAAACTACCCCTTTCCCTCAACCGATCTTCACCAAAAACAATAGGTCGCGAGTACTCTACAAATCAGGGCTGTATGCAAAAAATTATTTGATTCTGTTTGAATTTGCGGCAGTTATCGTTTGCCATAGAAAAAAAATCTACAGACAGACAGACACACAGACACACACACAGACACTTTTCGGAAAACGACTTTTTTTCATGTTTTGAGTGTAGTAGAATCAGAATCTGCAATAATCTCGAACACGATTTTTTTTGCCATCACCATACTTCCATTCCTTAAGGAATATGGAAGTAAATATCGGTATGGAGAACCATACATGACTTCCATATTCTAAGATTTATATTTAAAATCATTTTCAGCCAAACAGCCAGGCTGTGTCTTACCTGCTTTTTTATTGCTGTATTAAATGAAAAATATTATATTACATTAAAATGAAAAAATTATAATTTTATTGCCTGGCAACAAAATTATTTTATTTTTAACAATTACCATTGTTTCAAAAAGTTTAAATAAATTTTCAAGTACTTTACTCTTGTTAAAACGTAAAAGGTTGCAGGTAAACTACCCCTTCCCCTTAACCGATCTTCACCAAAATCGAAAGTCATTGAGACCTCTACAATTCAGGGACGTATGCAAAAAATTATTTGATCCTGTTTGAATTTGCGGCTGTTATCGTTTGCCATAAAAAATACGCTTGATAAAAAAACGTTGCAGGTAAACTACCCCTTCCCCTTAACCGATCTTCACCAAAAACAATAGGTCTTGAGTACTCTACAAATCAGAGCTGTATGCAAAACATTATTTGATTCTGTTTGAATTTGCGGCTGTTATCGTTTGCCATAGAAAATACCCTTGTTAAAAAAACGTTGCAGGTAAACTACCCCTTTCCCTCAACCGAACTTCACCAAAAACAATAGGTCTTGAGAACTCTACAATTTAGGGCTGTATGCAAATAATCTTTTGATTCTGTTTGAATTTGCGGCTGTTATCGTTTGCCATAGGAAATACCCTTGTTAAAACATAAAACGTTACAGGTAAACTACCCCTTTCCCTTAACCGATCTTCACCAAAATCAACAGATCTTGAGAACTCTACAATTCAGGGCTGTATGCGAAACATTATTTGATTCTGTTTGAATTTGCGGCTGTTATCGTTTGCCAAACAAACAAAATTACCCTTGATAAAAAAAAACCGTTGCAGGTAAACTACCCCTTTCCCTCAACCGATCTTCACCAAAAACAATAGGTCGTGAGTACTCTACAAATCAGGGCTGTATGCAAAAAATTATTTGATTCTGTTCAAATTTGCGGCTGTTATCGTTTGCCATAGAAAAACATCTACAGACACAGACAGACACACACACAGACACTTTTCGAAAAACGACTTTTTTTCATGTTTTGAGTGTAGTACAATCAGAATCTGCAATAATCTCGAACATGATTTTTTTTGCCATCACCATACTTCCATTTCCTTAAGGAACATGGAAGTAAAAATGAATGTAGGTATGGTTATTGTGAAAATACCATACCTAAATTACAATATCTAAAGTAGGCAGATTTCAGTCGTGAACAACACGACATCTACATGCGAAGACATACAAGAACACTGCTCCCACTATGTGGATTGACAATGCGCATACATGATTAAACACAGCCTGACTTCTGTGTGGCAGTAGGGTGGTGTGAGCTTTACCACAGCTAAAAAGTGCAGCAGGCCATTGGCCTAATCCTTCAGAGAAGATGATGATTATCAGTAAATATAAATGTTAACACACACACATCTAACATGTGTGTTATGTATATGTTACACAGATATGCTTACACAACAAACATTGACAATGAATACAGGAGATAAAATCATCCACAGACTTTTAAAATGAGATTATCTTGTATGGCTGCAGTAAATATGTAACAAGGCCACTTGCATTATATAAAGCAAAGCCATAGTGGCCTACATTGAAAGTGTTGGGTAAGCCCACTTGCATTGGTTGCACTGGTTACAAGTTTTGCAGTAATATTGATTAAATTTATAGCTGGAACACATTTGCAGTTTCCATGGAAATACTGTCAAACATCAGAACTTGAATTTCTTCGTATCTCAATTTTTTTTAATTTTCCTTTACTTTCCCTAAACAACTCCATGCTGTTGTAGGAGCCTATTACATATTTAGGCTCCTACCTTTAGGCTAATAATCTCCATTACCTTTAGAACCTGAATACATTTTAAAAGAAAACCTTTATAACTTGATTTTTTGTCACTTTCTGGCCATGACACTGAACGTCTGTCTCTAACTTGAAATAGTGTATGTGCAGACTGCTACAACTTGAGGTCTCTCCAAAAGCCTTTTTAACTCAAACCTTAGCTGCATACACCTCTTTTATATATTCCATATTTCTTTTAAGAAATTTTATTTGCAATGCCCAGAGTCTTTGCTCCTTTGCCTTTGTTGATATCCATTGAGGGTAAGACAGTTGTTCAATGAGGACTTCACCAATGGCCTTAGAATTTAATTAATATCAATTAATGAAAAAAATTAGCATGAACTGTTGTGTTTGAATTAAAATGTTTTTTGTCTTTAAATATATTACTTTATTTTTACTTTATAGACTTTTTTATTTTGTTGGATAGTGATTTTCAAGTGTTGAGGATGAGTGTTATAAACATCAATTATTGACTGATTGAAGCGCTGAGTGAAGGAAAATATTTATTTTTATTGTTACAACCATTTCCAGTCACAGATCTACTTTTACAATTTAAACTTTTCTCAATTTTACCAAACAAAACAATTCATTTATCTTATTTATTCATTTATCTGAATAGTTAACAATCAGTTTTCAAACAATGCGCAGTATACTGCTAAATTTCTTAAACAAAGCAACTGAAATGGAATAAATACACTACCATCAGTGTTAGTCTTTTTCGGATAACTCTGCCTTCATTTCTAACCTACCTTCTTGAAATCTTTATAGGTATCTTCATCTGTGAAGTAAATCACCATAAATGTGTGTTCAATTTGCAAGATCAGTATCATTGAATCATTCACTGACGTAACTAGGACCTGCTCTTTGGGGGGGGGGGTGAGTTTAGCTTGAAGGTTGAACTCTCTACATTCCCCAGGAACAATGAGAAATGCAGCATTCTTTCATATACTTTCATAAATTCTTAGCATCTCAAAGTTTTTGACTAACCAACATTATTAAGTGGATGGCTGAGAAAATTGGGAAAAGTGCTGATTTCAAAATATTATGTCTTGCTAATTGTTATTCAAATTAAAGCTAGTAAGTCTCATGTATTTAAGAATCACTTTAAATTTTTATTCTTCATAAATCTTAAAAAAAAAATTTTGTGAAGATATTTTTTTAAACTGGTTTTATTGATGCCTTGCACTTTAATCTAAGGATGTTGTTCCAAGAATATTTTAAGCAACCTAAGTTCATGTTAAAATATGTTATTTTTTATGTAAAATCTGTTGCTTTTCCAAATTAAATTCAAGAAACTGCTAGTTTACTCATGCAAGAATGACTGTTCAAACCAGAGAGCAGGGCCGGACCTACAATTATTATTAGGGGGGGCAAGCTTTGCTGTTGGCGCCCTCCCCGAGGGTACCCGATTTACCAAAAGGTCTAATGCTACATGAGGTTGAAAAAAAAAACAGATTAGAGATTACAATATTATTTTAATTAAATAGTAATTCTTTTTCATAACACATATTACACTAGTATTCAAAAAGTACCATAAATGAATAAGAAATAATTATAAAGAAAGGTTTGAGTATTTTTATAATTATAACGCATATACAGTTTTTAAAGTTTAATGGAAAAGAACAATAAAGTAAAAACATACTATTCAATATATTAATTAAACTCTTATCTTTCGAGCCTTCTTTGCTGCAAATGTGTTAATTATATGATCAAAAGAAATCGAAGAAGCCCTTTGATGCCCAATGGAAATAATGCTAAAGTTAGTAAGTCTTTGCTGTTTCATAGCATTTCTCAAATAGGTTTTTATAAGCTTCAATTTGCTGAAACTTCTTTCTCCAGTTGCTACAGACACTGGAAGTGTTACAAAGATTTTTAGAGCAACATGTATATTTGGATACCCCTCTTCCAGCTTGCTTTCATACAATATTTTGAGCATAGTTGCTGCTGTTGCATCTTCCAATCCATCTTCCGTGGTTAGAGCATGAAACTTAAAACTCTCTATTTCATTTAAAAGTTCTTCTTCATTTAAATCATTTGCATAGGTTCTAGCTAACTCTCTAGCCTTACTTTTTAAAGTATCAACATCTAGTTTTTTAATTTTATCCCCACACAGGAAACTAAACTTGTCAGCAATCATTTTCAGTGCATCATACCTGTTGGTTAGCTCACTAATAATTCTATCACAAATTTGAAAAAGTGATTTTTTGAACAGTTCTTCTACCGTGAGATTTGATGCATCATCTTCACATGTTTCCCCTGGCATTTTCTTTTTTTCCTCTTCCTTGTTTCTTTGTATTCTGTTGTTATGCCAATATTACTTGATAAGAATTTTGCCTCATCAATTGCCTCTGAAACAGTTAACTCCCTAGTCGAAGATAATAAATTTAGAAGACCATGTATGATTTTTGCAGCCTTGTCTACTGTTGCATCTTCTCTTTGTAAAAACTTGTTAACTCGATCAATTTTCTTGAGAATTGTATACCAAAAACATGTCATGACAACGCATTCGAAATTTTTGAAATTGCAGATTAGAGATTTGGCTTCAGATCTTGTTTCTGGAGATGAGAATTCATGAGTGTTCAGTTCTTCAAGAGCATAGAGCACTTTGTCCATATGTTTATATATAACCTCCACGGATTCAAGCCTTGCTGACCATCTTGTTTTGCTTTCTGATTTTAAACTAAGAGGTACATGTTTTTTTAATACTTCCCACCTTGATGGTGAACCATAAAAGTAGTTGTAAAGACTGTTTACAATACCAAAATATGATTGGGCTTCAACACATGCCTCTGCTGAATGGACTCCAACTAAATTTAAGGAGTGGGCTGAGCATGGAACAAAATAGGCCAGTGTTCTCTTGGACTATCCTTGATTGTACTCCCTTGTATTTCCCAGCCATGTTTGCTCCGTTGTCATATGACTGGCCTCTGCAATATTTCAAATCTAGACCATCTTGTTTGAGCTTTTCAGCGATACTTTCAAAAAGACCCTCATCTGTCTTTTCACTCACAGTGAAAAAATCCAAAAAACTTTCACAAATCTCAGGCCCTTCCTCATTAAATTTAATGTATCGAATAACTTGTCATCTGTTCATTTTTACTCACATCAGGAGTACAGTCGAAAATCAAAGAAAAATATTTAGCTGCTTTAATGTCTTCCCTAATTTGATGTGCAATGAGATCAAGAAACTCGTCTTGTACTTTGTGGGAAAAATAACTGAGCTGCCCTTTCTTGTGGCAATCAATATGTTGGCGCAAGTTTTCGTTGTAGTGGGAAATTAAATCTATAGTGTTGAGAAACTTGCCACTATCTGGATCTGCAAAGTTACATGTTTCATTCGTCCCCCTAAACGAACTACCCTATTTTGCCAAAAATAAGATAGCATCTACTATACAGCATAGCACTTCCCTCCAATGGGATTCCTCTTTTTTTTATTTGATCTTGCAATTCCCTGTCGATCCCTCCTTTACCAAGGGAAGCTTCTAAGGCCTTCCATGAAACAAACGACATCTTATGACTCTGTGAGTTTTCATGTTCTGGTAACTTTTCATTAAGTTTTCTCCAATTTATGAAGCCCTCCTTTCTTGCTAAGTAAGACCGTTTAGATTCATGGTCTGTGATCAAGTGGGAAAAAAGCCTACATGGAACACAATACAAGGCATTCATTGTCTCGCTGTAAGCCAAATAAGATCTTTTAACCTTTGAACCATTTTTCAAAATTTTAAAGAACCAATCCTTTGTAAGATTTCGGCCCTCCCTACAACTTTTACTCAAGTCAGGATCATGATATTCTTTTTCATACCTATTTTGTGTTATGTAACATCTTTGATTATCACTAAGTCTAGCTGGCCAAGTTCCAGGATCATTAAAATTGAAATTATACTCACATTCAGTTTCCTCATTATTAGGCCTTTTCCACTTTACACCAGGTAATGTTTCTTGAAGTGACATTGAAGTGTCAGTAGCATGGGACGTACTTGGTTTTTCACAAAGTAAGTCATTTTTATTCTTTTCCTCTGCACAAAATTCCATGAAGTCTTCTTCTCTAACACTGCTCTCATCCTCTTCCAAAGATTCCTCTTGAATGGATGGCTGATCGCTCGTGGCTTTGTCTGCAAGCAACAAACATAATTGTATACATGACTGAATCATTACAATGTTAAGTATTAGTCCAGACTTATTTTTAAAATTCAAGTATGTAACTATAAATAAACACTAAGTTAATAAAGCATAAGTTTTATGAAAGGTTTATAAGGAGAAAAAAGTTAATGCTTAATAAGCATATAAGATTTTTTTTATTTTTACTTTAATTAGTAAGACAACCAGCATCAGTAGCCTACTTATAAAGTGTTCCATCATGAAATAAATAATTAGGCGAAATAAATAGGTGTGAATTTAAAACATTATTTTATTTACAAAGGTATTGTCAAGCCAACATTGCATAGCTAATAAATTAATAGCAATATGGAAAGTTAACAGGCCTAGATTTAAACTCTATTTTGTGATACTTCGCCTCTACAAAATTTTTAATTACTTTTCCATCAAAATTTATTCTTTTTGGAACTGAGTTATCATTGAATTGATAATAATAGGCTCCATAAATTACGCAATGATGGGTGAGGAAGGTTACTGCCGCAGAGTGGATGGGTGTTGGCGGAGGAGGGGGCGAGGGGCAGGGTGAGTCAGTAAGTCACGTGTACAGGGAGTGAGGAGTATGTCGCCGACTGCCGCCCTCTGCACGCATCGGCTATCGCTCAATTCGCGTCCGCTTTCCTTCCATTCAGTGTTTGTATCGAGACAAAGAAAAATAAAACATTAAGAACAACTGATAGCCTATTAGAAAGTAAAAACAAAAAACAAAACAGTTTAGTTTTTAAGCATCTATTATGTCTCTCTTTAATATAAATATTGTTCTCAACAAATAATAACAAATTTTTATTTACCTTTTTCTTGTTCTTGGATATTTTGCAACCATGATGACATCAAACTTGATGACTTCTCTGCCTCTTGTTGTCTTGCTTTCGCTTTCTTTCTGTTGAAAGCTCCTGACGCCTTTTTTGACATATTGATATAGTTTTATTTTTTATAAATACAAACAAACAAGATAGTCACTGTTAGAATATTCAGTCAGTCACTGAAGGTAACCCAACCTCAGCAGACTCATTGCTGACTGAGGCGAGACTGGCGACTGACAGTCAATCAAAACACACAGAGTTGCCAACAGCAACTCATACTGCGAGAATATCCCCACCCTGTATAAGTATTTCTTACTATATTTAGGTAGATGTGGCTATGTACAAATGTAGCTTATTGGGAATTTGCACTAAAAATTTATAATTTATTGTTTCTAGAACAATATTGAGTAATTTAAACTTGACACTAAAACTTATATTTTTGGTTATGAAGCAGTTACTAATTTTTATAAATAAATTATTTTTTGGCGCCCCCCAAAACCTGGCGCCCGGGGCGCGTGCCCCCCCCCCCCCCCCCGTGGATCCGGCCCTGCCAGAGAGATATTAGACTAGAAGAGTCATGACATAGACAGCACTGTAAGGGCACTGTAATGTGTGTTTGGGTGAAAAAGGTAGATAGCTTATTAGATTCTGCCTTAATTTTTTGGCACATGTGTAATGGTTTTTTTAAGACTGGAAATACATATCATATACTAGTGAAATCACATACATCTGGATTTACCAAATGTGAAATCATTGTCATTCTTCAGAAAACTCCAACTTTATTTTATTGATTTGAGTATTGTAATTCCTTTTAATGATACAATTATTTTTAGGTTTTGTTTTAACACACATAACTGGCTTAGAAATAGGTCTACGTTAAGTGATTATTTTTAATAGTTCTGGAGAAGAATTGATCCCTCTGATCCCCCCCCCTTATCTATACCACTGGAATCATTTTTGTTATTGAATCATTCAACCAGTATCAAAGTTATATTTATAACATAAATATATGAATAAATTTATACACAAATTCCAGTCATGTATATTTACATGCTATAGTAGGTAATATAGCAAGAATATTACCTTACTGTTAAACTTATTTCTTGAATATCAACAATAAACAGCAATAGAAACATAAGTTAAGTACAATAATAACTATAAAGTAACAAACTATCTTTGCTGCAAGGTGCATATCATCGAAGCTATGACTGATTCTGTTTAGATGAAGTCTTCTTGCAGTCTCTGAGGCATTTGTTACAGTCTGTACTGTTACAGTTGCAGTGTCTGCTTTGGCTCCCTGAAAGACAACAAGTAAACTTACAGTATTTACCCAGTGTTTACTACAAATTCTATTGGTAATAGAAGTTAGACTGTATTATAACAATGTTTTTTTTGCTGTGAAAATTTTGTGTTTATTTGATTAAGTGTTTGTACCATATTTATTTCTTTGTACTACATTTGAAAGAAAAACTCTTAACGTAAAGTTGGGACCAGAAAATAAAGTCTGAACTAGAGAATCAGCAGGAATGATGCTATGTGTGAACAGTGGAGAGGCATGATCCTGTTGATATATTTTATAAAACTAAAAACATTCCAATGGACATTAGTACAGTCACTGAAGGAAACAAATTCAAATTAAGTTGCTTCTATGAGATTTTTTGCATAAGGCTAGATAAAAGGGTGAGAAACAATTAAAAAAAAAGTTTACATAAATTCCGTCGCGGTTTTTTGAAAAAGAGGAGGGGGAAAGTACAAAAAATGAATTTTTTTCAATTATCTTGAAAAATAACAAATTTACGAAAAAAAGACAAATTAAAAACATTAAAGAGCATTAAATTCTCTACAAAAAAGGTATTTATTATTTTTTTGTCAGGCCAATACTTTGTGAGAAAAATGGAATGGAAATATTAGAAAAAAATTGATTGTTGGAGTCCGCCCTGATGAGCGGGAAGGTTAATTTTTTTCTGACATTGCAACATACAAATTTTAATAAAATCTGTTATAATAGTTGTACAGACAAAAATCAAAAAGAATTTTAAAGCTAAATATATGCACTTTTACATAAAATGAAAAGAAAACAATTAAATTATTAATAAATACTTAAAATAAAGTAATAACTTTTTTGTTTTTTATTTTTTTCAACTAATGCATAAACATATTAACAATTTATTACAAATGTATTTACATTTTTAAAAAAACTTCACAGTATGAACTTTACATATATAGTCTTAAAAAAAAATAATAGAAATTAGTATTGATTTATTGGCATAAAATGAGCAAGTTTTAAAATATATAATTTTTTTGAGTTCGCAAGTATACATCATTTTCTTAACTTAAAATTTCTACAGAAATTTTCAAAATAAATATTTTTTAACAAAATTATGAACAAGTATTGGTCAAACTGTCTTCTATAAGACTGCAGTGTAAAGAATTGTTAACATTTAGTTAAATTTAAATAAACGTAACTTTTATTAATAAATGTAAAAATATGTCCATGCGCGTATTAATATTAATAGTTAAAAACTAAAAAAAAAATATTAAAATGTAACTATTGTACTTAAAACTACAATATTTGAGGTTTCTCTTCTACATAGTGAGAATTTATATCCGTGCATGGGCATAAAAAGAACAGACTCTGAAAGTTGAAGAAATTTAGGGAGAGCGAGGACAGCTGGTACATGTGCCATACAGATGCGCAGTGAGCCGACACACAAGCTTGTACGTTGTAAGTGTTAGTGTGTAAACCGTTGCTGGATCGACTGTTATTTTATTTCGGAGCACGTGTAGTGTTTATTTTATAGTTGTTTTCGATGGGTATGCTAATAACAGACGAAGCACTAAAGCTTTAGAACGAATTCATCGTTCAAACAATAAGAAATGTTGTGATGTCTTTTTTACTGAAAACATGAATGCTACGACTCAAGACAAATTTCTTTCGAATATAAATAATAAGAAGCATTTGATTTCAATGTTAGCAAATTACTTAGCAAAAGAAAATATACTTGTTAAACAAGATATTGATGATGCTGACTTACTGATTGTTAAAAGCGCAATAGAACACTGTTTCAAAAATGTAGTCGTAGTCGCAGATGACACACATATTCTAGTTTTGTTGACAGCATTAACTCCCAAAACGAAGACTATCTATTACCTTAAACTGGGAAAAGGCAAAAATGAAAGAAAAGTTTTTCTTCTAACAGTTTCAACAAATATCCATTCTGTAAAGAAAACATCTTATTTATGCATGCAATGACAGGGTGTGACACAACTTCGTGTTTTCATAATAAAGGAAAAAAACAGTATTTTTAAGTCGTTTGGAATAAAAAGCAAGAAAACCCCAGAACCTACAGCAGCTGTACAAGTTTTTTCACAGCCAAATCAGTCACATGAAATTATCCTCAAAAGTGGACATGTATGTTTATTGAATATTTATAATGCTTCTCAAAAGTCAAAGGTATTAATGAATCTAGATATACTTCTTTTACAAAGGCAGTAGTTAAGAAAAGGGCAGTGAATTTGGCAACATTACCACCAACTGCAGATGCCACAAAATATCACTTTTTCAGAGTATATTTACAGACACAAAAATTGCTTGGCAACGATCTTTTACCTGAAGAATGGGGTTGGAGCATTAAAAATGAAATGTTAACTCCAATACAAATGTCACAGTTACCCGCACAGAAGTCACTTTTGCAAATGATCTTCTGTAATTGCAAAAAAGATAGTGGAAAATTATGCAGTTGCAGAAAAAGTGGATTATACTGTTCATCCGCTTGTGGAAACTGTGAATTTAATTTGTGCACAAATTTTTCAAATATTGTGTATGATGGAGAAATAGAAATAGAAGACTTGACTTCTGAATCTTTTCAAGAAATTTGAGAAATTGGAGAAGAAATCGATTTTTAAATATATTTACCATTATAAAAATAATTGTTATAATTAAATTTTATAAATAAATAATAAATTTACTAACAAGTTATTTTTCACCTTAATAATTGTGAAAAATTCCGAAAAATCAAAGAAAAAACGATATTTTAATAATTTTGTAAATCATAAGTTATAAATAAATAATTTATAATTTGTAATGTTCATCACTACTTTGTTCACAGCACTTTATAATTATTAATATTGATGGTACTTTCTCTTGTGAACTTACTTGTTGTATTCTTGTACAACTTATTGTTGTGTTCTTGTTGTACTCTCTTGTACTTACTCATACAACGTTTCGGAGTGTTGTTCTCCTTCTTCAGTGAGGTTTGTATACAGAATGTGCCAAGTTGTCGGTAATTTGTAACGGTTTTTAGTTAACAGATGTGTGTGGTGGTGGAGGTGGAAGGGGATTGGCGAGGGATTTTGAATTGTTGTATGTGTTGTTTATTACTGTGTCGAATAGTGTGTTTGATTTAAATAGTAAATGGTCATTGAGTATGTTGTTTGGTTGTGTTTTGTTGTGTTTGTATATTTTGAATTGTTCTGTGGTGTTTTGGGTAGGTAGTGTAAAATTTCAAGGTTGTTTTTTATGTTTGTGTAACTGTGGTTTTCTGTCTGGATGTGTGTGGCAAAATTGGATTGAACTATAGGCCAGACAGGAAGATCTTTTTCTTCCAGTTTTTCTGAACACACCAAAGCACTAACCAATAATAACATACAATCCAATTTTGCCACACACATCCAGACAGAAAACCACAGTTACACAAACATAAAAATGTTCACATTTTTTAATTGTGCGATCAATAATTTACTTTTGTATTTGTAAAAATTATAAGTATTTTTAGTTTTACAGAGGTTAGGTTAAGTTTTTATAACGCCTGAAGACAGTCACAGATTCGTATTGTTTGAAATATTGTGTTGCTTAAAACTGAATAACATTTAATGTCTGGCTCAATTGTATGACCTATGACAATGTTCTGGAAAAGATAAATGTATACATAAGCCTTTGTGAATGTACATCTGAACATACAGGTATAATGAGAAATTCTTGTAACAGAAGGGCAAAGATCTCTGACGAGAGAGTTGGAAAGACATAAGAATCAAGAGAAAGTAAATTGGACCATGATAGATGATAATGAAAATGACAAACAGGTACTGAAACAAATATTTGATAGGGTTGGTAGAAAAAATTTACGTATGAAAAATTCCTTAAATGTAGAGTATTTTATTTCTTTAAGAAGGTAAGTCGTATTGGTAGGTGGATTGTGTTTGACGCGCATTATGTTTGATTGAGATTTCACCAACAAATCTGAAACCTTATGTCCTTTCAGTCATCTTACTTATTACCTACTAGCAAAATACCCGTGCTTTGCTATGGAGTTTCACGTTGTACGTAATTGTACAATCATTGCTCGCTTAATAGTATAGGATTAGATAGATTGTACAAATTCTCAACTCTTAGTTTGTTTATTTACATTCATAGCAACAGCTATTTATTATTTATTTCGAGAAAATCGTTAGAGCCGTTTCCGAGAAAAAAAAGGACATACATTTATTAATTAATTGAACTTCGAAATTTTCTCGACTATAAGAACCTGCAAACAACGAAGTTTTTCAATTTAAAACAATGATTAAAAACTCAGAACTAAATGTATTCGGGGTTTCCAATAAACTGAGATGTCAACCACTTCATTTACAAAGTATGCAATTCCCGCGATAAATTTCATTATTTGGTTTTTTGCCCCTTAGGAGTGAAAGTTTTTAAAACCGTTTCTTAGTGAGCACCTAAGACCTATGATGAAGCTACGTTCAAAGTTTCATTGATATCCATTCAGTGGTTTCAGAGATATCATGATCAGTGAGTCAGTCAGTGGTATTTGGCTTATATAGATATCTATATCTAGCCGATTTACCCAGCGTTGCTCGGGTTCATAATTTATTCATAGGCTCATAGGCACCTATTCTTGTTCTAACGTTATATTACTTGTATATTGTATAATCTTCCTTATATTGTTACGTTCGCATTCTCACTGGAGGAATACTCTGTAGCGCACCTGTTTAAGAACATGTCATAAACTGTATTCTTATATCTGGAGAAGAATTCTGTTGCGCGTGATGCTCCTGCTCGATTTCTAACTCTGGGAGAGGGCGAACAGCTAAATTAGTTTTCAATAAAATGTCTACAGTACTTGCACGCGCTGCGTATTTACTGTCTTTTATAATTCATTGTGTTAATGTTGAAATAAGGCATTTGTTAAATTAGTGTCTCCTAAACTTATTCTAACAATACAATACCTCTATAGATTTCAGCTTATCAATTTTTAAATTCAAACTGAAGCAAGTGCATTTATATTGTCTGAACACTATGATCTGAATACATTTGCTATCAAAACTTTGTTTTTTATACTCGCTTATAACTTACTTCGATCTTAACTTATCCACTTTTAAATTCAAACTGAAACAACTCTGAATTCACACACTATTAAGAAGTTTCTTAAGATGCATACACCACCTTTGATATCATAACCTATATCTTTATTTATAAGAACCGTGGACTCTGGCCACACCGTCTTTCGCGGGATCCGACCTAAGACTCCCCGGGTTCCGTGGATGAACTCCGGGGAAGGCCCGTCGGACGACTCCTGCGCTATTTCCTACGCGGGAGACTTCCACCGATGCTATGGTAACCAGAATCTATTCTATTGGGTTGCCATAGTAACCAGATCTAATAGTTTTTAAGACCCAAAGGACCCCCCAAAGGATCGTATCGAAAAAACACTTGTCCTATGTTGGTTCTCCCGTTGCGTAAAATATTTGTGCCAAGTTTGGTTGAAATCGGTCCAGTGGTTTAGGAGGAGATGTGGAAGACCCCAAAAGACCCCCGAAGGATCGTATCGAAAAAACACCTACCCTATGTTGGTTCTCCCGTTGAGTAAAATATTTGTGCCACGTTTGGTTGAAATCGGTCCAGTGGTTTAGGAGGAGATGTGGAAGACCCCAAAGGACCCCATCGAAGAAAACACCTATCCTATGTTGGTTCTCCCGTTGCGTAAAATATTTGTGCCAAGTTTGGTTGAAATCGGTCCAGTGGTTTAGGAGGAGATGTGGAAGACCCCAAAGGACCCCCTGGAGGATTGTATCGAAAAAACACCTACCCTATGTTGGTTCTCCCGTTGAGTAAAATATTTGTGCCACGTTTGGTTGAAATCGGTCCAGTGGTTTAGGAGGAGATGTGGAAGACCCCAGAGGATCGTATCGAAAAAAACACCTGTCCTATGTTGGTTCTCCCGTTGCGTAAAATATTTGTGCCAAGTTTGGTTGAAATCGGTCCAATGGTTTAGGAGGAGATGTGGAAGACCCCAAAGAACCCCCCAAAGGACCCCATCGAAAAAAACACCTATCCTATTTTGGTTCTCCCGTTGCGTAAAATATTTGTGCCAAGTTTGGTTGAAATCGGTCCAGTGGTTTAGGAGGAGATGTGGAAGACCCCAAAGGACCCCATCGAAGAAAACACCTATCCTATGTTGGTTCTCCCGTTGCGTAAAATATTTGTGCCAAGTTTGGTTGAAATCGGTCCAGTGGTTTAGGAGGAGATGTGGAAGACCACAAAGGACCCCCCGGAGGATCGTATCGAAAAAACACCTACCCTATGTTGGTTCTCCCGTTGAGTAAAATATTTGTGCCACGTTTGGTTGAAATCGGTCCAGTGGTTTAGGAGGAGATGTGGAAGACCCCAAAGAACCCCCCCAAAGGACCCCATCGAAAAAAGCACTTCACCTATGTTGGTTCTCCCGTCGCGTAAAATATTTGTGCCAAGTTTGGTTGAAATCGGTCCAGTGGTTTAGGAGGAGATGTGAAAGACCCCGAAGAACCCCCCAAAGGACCCCATCGAAAAAAACACCTATCCTATGTTGGTTCTCCCGTCGCGTAAAATATTTGTGCCAAGTTTGGTTGAAATCGGTCCAGTGGTTTAGGAGGAGATGTGGAACATACATACATAGATACATACATACAATAGGTGGGGGGGTTGCCCCTTAGGAGTGAAAGTTTTTAAAACCGTTTCTTAGTGAGCACCTAAGACCTATGATGAAGCTATGTTCAAAGTTTCATTGACATCCATTCAGTAGTTTTTGCTCTACGTTGATTCTATGTCAGTTAGTCAGGCAAACTTCCCCCCCTTTTTCCCCCTTTAAAGGTCGAATTTCCAAAAATCCCTTCTTAGCGGATACCTACATCACATAAGGAACCTACATGCCAAATTTCAAGTTTCTAGGTGTTATAGTTTCGGAGATTTCGTGATGAGTCAGTGAGTGAGTCAGTGGTATTTCTCTTTTATATATTACCTATATTCAGTTGCAGCTTAATTCATTATAAATTTTCAACTTTAATATTTTGATCATGTCTATTTGCAATCACTATTACAATTTATGCTTAGCAGTGGCAATAATTTTCTCAAATGGGACTTGGTTCGAAGACACCTTCTTGAGAGGGCACAATTTTTATAAGATTGATAAATACATCCATAAATAAAGATACAAATAAAAAAGTTGATAAATTAAACAAATAATTGAAAATAAACATCATTAAACAAAAAAAATCGGTATGGAGAACCATACATGACTTCCATATTCTAAGATTTATATTTAAAATCATTTTCAGCCAAACAGCCAGGGAAGGAATTTTAACAAAAAAATACTTCTTTGTTGCCAATAATGTAGTACACATATAAAAAAAAATTATCCCCTCCCCCTTCAACTATAATTTTGATTTATAGAAAATTACCCCCAGCCCGTTCAACTAGCCTCTTCATTTATAGATATTTCATCTACGTTTCTACAGTGGATTATTAAGATCTTATCAGGATACTTTATCAAAATTAAGTACTTTACTCATGTTACAACAAAAAATGTTTCAGGTAAACTGCCCTTTCCCCGTAACCGATCTTCACCAAAATCAACAGACATTGAGTTCTCTATAGCTCAGGCACATATGTAAAAAATTATTTGATTCTGTTTGAATTTACGGCAGTTATGGTTCGTCATATAAAAAATTACCCATGTTAAAACATAAAACATGAGATTTATAAAACATATCTAAGATTTATATTTAAAATCATTTTTTAAATAAAATATTTTCATAGAACCTACTAACGCTGGGGAAATCTGAGGAGCCAATCAGAGTTGGGCCTACCTGTCACTCTGCTGAATTTGGTGGAAAGCCCTGTCACTGTCGTCAAAGTATCAGCCTTGACAGGGTCCTCTTTTTCTGCAAAATAGGAGAGGCTTGAGATGGAGTGAGTGACATGGTCCCCACCTCAATGAAGAACCCATTGTTTTATAAAAATATATTTAAATTTTGAAAACTGAAAATTCTTTTCTTGTTGTAAATATTTATATTTTATAATCAAAATGACTTTATTTTTGTTACCTGGCAACAAAATTAATTTATTTGAAACAATTACCATTGTTTCAAAAAGTTTAAATACATTTTCAAGTACTTTACTCTTGTTAAAACGTAAAAGGTTGCAGGTAAACTACCCCTTCCCCTTAACCGATCTTCACCAAAATCTAAAGGCCTTGAGACCTCTACAATTCAGGGACGTATGCAAAAACTTATTTGATTCTGTTTGAATTTGCGGCTGTTATCGTTTGCCATAGAAAATATGCTTGATAAAAAAACATTGCAGGTAAACTACCCCTTCCCCTCAACTGATCTTCACCAAAAACAATAGGTCTTGAGTACTCTACAAATCAGGGCTGTATGCAGAAAATTATTTGATTCTGTTTGAATTTGCGGCTGTTATCGTTTGCCATAGAAAATACCCTTGTCAAAAAAACGTTGTAGGTAAACTACCCCTTTCCCTTAACCGATCTTCACCAAAAACAATAGTGTCTTGAGAACTCTACAATTTAGGGCTGTATGCAAATAATCTTTTGATTCTGTTTGAATTTGCGGCTGTTATCGTTTGCCATAGGAAATACCCTTGTTAAAACATAAAACGTTACAGGTAAACTACCCCTTTTGCTTAACCGATCTTCACCAAAAACAATAGGTCTTGAGAACTCTACAATTCAGGGCTGTATGCGAAACATTATTTGATTCTGTTTGAATTTGCGGCTGTTATCGTTTGCCAAAACAAAAAAATTTCCCTTGATAAAAAAAAACCGTTGCAGGTAAACTACCCCTTTCCCTCAACCGATCTTCACCAAAAACAATAGGTCTTGAGTACTCTACAAATCAGGGCTGTATGCAAAAAATTATTTGATTCTGTTTGAATTTGCGGCAGTTATCGTTTGCCATAGAAAAAAATCTACAGACAGACACACAGACAGACAGACAGACACACAGACAGACAGACAGACACACAGACATACACACAGACACTTTTCGGAAAACGACTTTTTTTCATGTTTTGAGTGTAGTAGAATCAGAATCTGCAATAATCTCGAACACGATTTTTTTTGCCATCACCATACTTCCATTCCTTAAGGAATATGGAAGTAATAAATAAGTAAATAAAAATATCCAAAATTAAAGCAGGGGAGACAAAGTAATGGAGAAGGTAACGCAGACAAACAAGTCAAGATAGTCTACGTAGTGATATAATAATATATGAAATCTCTCTCTCTCTCTCTCTCTCTCTCTCTCTCTCTCTCTCTCTCTCTCTCTCTCTCTCTCTCTCCCCACACACACACACACACACACACACACACACACACACACACACACACACACACACACACACACACACACACACACACACACACACACACACACACACACACACACACACACACACACACACACACACACACACATGTACGCACGCACGCACGTATGCATACAGAATTTTGACGAAACCGAAACATCAAAGCATGATAATGTTTTGTAAAGAAAAGATTTCTAGACTGTGGGGAATCGAATAACACTGTCATGTTAAAAATGGATCTGTCGTGGGACACACACTAGAAGTGAGAACTTAATTATCGAGTGGCGAATGAGCTGATTCAACGTGTTGCTCATTGTATTCAGACCAAGAGTAATTGTGCTACAGAATTAAGATTCAAATAAGAGTGACCAGATAATTAAATGAGACAAAGGCATAATACTGTTTTTATGTATTTTATTATAAGAAATTGATATTTAAAAAAAGCATAAATAGAATCATATCACACGTATTATTTACAGTATACATATGTACATATACAAAAATATGTAACAAATAATGTAATATTTGTCAATGTAACAATATGATTTACACAATATTTTTGACATGATAATGTCTTATGGCTGGCCATCATTTGGAAATTTCTGTAACGCATCACGCTGCATGATGTCATCATTTACCAGCCGGGAATCGTTAACTAAAACCGCGACCGCTAACGTGCTAACGTCCGTCGCAGATTAAAGACCTAACAAGCAAACAACACTGCATAGCTGTAGATAGGTATGTAACCAATCAGTCAGTCAGTAACCATAATAATGTTGCGTTTAGCTGGCGGCTGAAAGACATTATCATGCTCTTAAGCTTTTACCATTTGGTAAACGGTACTTTACAATTTTTTGTTGAAAAGTAGAATGTGATATCCACAGTATAATGATTCAAATTACAAATTATAAAATAGCTAAATTACTCGGTTGAATTTTGAAACATTAAAAGCTTCTAACCAAATCCAATATAAAAACCAGAATCAAACCCATGGATCAATAATCAATATTTTTTTAATTATTAAAGAACATACGAAGTAAACAAAGATACAAAATTATACTCTTTCGACATACCAAACGTGTACCCAAACATTCGACGATACTATAAATATTATAATTAAAAAAATAAGACGTCACTGATTTTAAATTGTTTTTATGAATTAAACAATTGGAAAGTTAGGTAAGTATATTAGGTTAATAATTAACTAAGTAAAAGAAAAGGCTGTTGACAAGAAGTTGAAAAAGTGTTCAACTTGACCTTTCAGCATGTGAGTACATTTTCTTTTATCATAAATAAAATTATTTTTAATATTTATATTATGTTTATAATAGTATTTAAACATTTAGATTATGTTCATGTATTTTAAAAATATTTTGCTTTGCTTAAAATACACATTTGTGTCAGTGGAGAAATTTTGGGTAGCTATGTGGGTTTGATTGACCTGGCAATACTGTTTTTTTGTTTCAGCTATTTCATTAAGCGTGAATCAGTTTACAGCCCTAAGAGTGCGAGGTATATGGGATTGAGGCAGCCACCATAGTGTCATATATGAAGTTTTCACTTCAGAAAGATCAGGAAGTATCAGATTGTCTGAAGAAAGTCTCTCCTTATTGTCATTCCACTTCAGTAGAGTGTTCATAGCTTAATCGCAAGAATCACTGGCTTTAGCCATGTGTCTGAGCTGTGTGTCAGACAAATGAGACTTGGATTAACATGAATGTACTATAATTATCTGCTCTAGGATTGTTATGACCTTTTGTAACGAACGATACTTGACAGTTAATTCTAAATGGAAATTCATGTAGCAATAGCAAATACAGAATATTTTACAATCAAGAATGGTTCCAAACAGATTGACATGGGGCATCAAAAATATATATTATGAGCTAAAGGGAGCTGTGAGGGAGGAGGGGAAGTCTGAACATTTTGTAATAAAGAAATGCATTGACAAGGAGATAGCCTGAGTTGTTTACTATTCATAATCTACAGGAATTAAATATACAAAGTGCACTTAGAGGCAAATACAGATGGCTATGGTGGAATATTGGAGGTTGAGACCAAATCTGACACAGGTATTGCTATACAATAATAATCTAATGCTCATACAAGTCTCAAGTGATAAACTTCAAGGTGCAAAAGGAAGAGAAAGAGGAAATGAGATGAAAGAGCATGGAGCTAAATATTAAGAAAAGCAAATCCCCCATAATGCCACATTAGCCTCCTTTGACATTAAAAACCTGTACACAAACATCCCAATCTCTGAAACAATCACCATCCTACAAAACAAACTCAAACAGAACAACAAACCAGACGAACTTATCAATGAAATAACAGAAACTCTGAACATTATCACAAAACAAAACTACTTTACTTATAACAATAAATACTACACACAGAACGATGGCCTACCCATGGGCTCCCCCATATCCAGCATTCTAGCAGAAGTCTTCCTCCAACACTTAGAAAAAACTAAAATACTCACAAACAATGATAGACACTCACATAAAATACTATATTGGCACAGATACGTTGATGACATTCTAATACTATACAGGGGAAACAAAAGACAATGCGAACAGTTACTAACGCACATAAACAAAATACATAAAAACATAACCTTCACTGCCGAATACGAACACAACAATACCATAAACTTTTTAGACCTCTCCATCACAAAACTAGAACACAGGCACAAATTCAGTATATACAGAAAACCAACTACAACTGACACACTAATACACAACACCTCCAATCACCCAATACAACACAAACTAGCTGGTTTTAGAACCATGATACATAGACTTAACAACATCCGCTTAGATGAAATAGACTACAAAGACGAACTAAACACGATAAAATATCTAGCAGAATCTAACGGCTATGACAGAACAATAGTCAGTAAACTCGTACACAAAACACAAAACAAACAACAGACAAAGACAGAAAACAACAAATTCATAACACTAACATACATCAACAAACAAACTGAAAAAATTGCCCACAAATTCAAAAAAGCAGGATACAGAATCGCTTACAAAACTACTAACAAAACAGAACACACACTATCAAAACGCATGCCCAAAGCACAAAACAAATTCAATCTACCTGGTGTATACAAGCTAAATTGCTCAAATTGCAATAAATTCTACATAGGCCAGACAGGACGTAGCTTCAAACAGAGATACATTGAACACACAAAATCACTCCACACCACTACAGAATCTACCTTTGCAAACCACCTCATTGAAGCAAACCACACATATAAAAACATCGACAATAACATGAACATTCTACACGTACACACAAAAGGCCGAAAACTAGACACTCTAGAACAATTAGAAATATACAAACACACAAAAACAAATAAAAACGACATCCTAAACGAACAGACACAATTCAAATCTCACGCATTATTCGAACACATCTCACCACACACACACAGCTTCAATCTTTCGAATAACTATCCCGTCGCCAACAACAAGACGGACAACGCTACCTATGGCAGCCTCTGATGAAGCCTTCTAAAGGTGAAAGCCGGTTTAGGCTGTAAGGTAAAACTATACGTTTTTACTTATAAAAAGCTTAGTGTTCCGAGTCGTCAATAGTATAGTGATATTTAGTTAAGTAACGGACACGTCATGGACAACGAAATCCAAGAAGAAAAGCAAAGTTATGCACATTGGCAAGGAGAGCCCATTGTTTGTAATAGAATGTAAATAACATTCACTGCACTTTTCTGATGACTCATAAATGGAATACTAATTTTTAAGTAAAAATTTTAATCTTCATGTTCACCAGTTTTTGTTTATTGAGAGCTTTGTCGATGTGTGAAATGGGCTCTAATAACTCTTAATAAGCAAACCTGGGGTAGGTGAAGGTAAATATTTGAATAAAACTTGGATACTTTTCTGGTATCCATACCCACACTAGATTTTTGTTGTTTTAAGTATGCAATAGTATCAATATAGCCTACCACAATGTGAAGAAGAAGAAGAAGAAGAAGAAGAAGAAGAAGAAGAAGAAGAAGAAGAAGAAGAAGAAGTGTACTGACTGTAAATTATTTTATTTCTTGACATAAAGTGAAAATACGTAATGTTTTCATTTGGGAGTTTAGATGATAATGTTGTTTTGTTTTTAGTTTACTGTTTGAAGGAATAAAAGCCATGGTTAGGAAAAGTATACAGTTTAATGTATATATATGTTACAGTGAATGTTGAAAACTAGTAAAGGTTAACAATAACTGGGGATTGTCAACATTCACTAAACTGGTCAGTGGAAGTTGATAGTAAAATTGAGCGGTCAACTCTCACTAGTAAGTGTCAACCTTCACCAGCTGTTTGCAGGGAATGTTAAAAATAGATCAGTTAGGTGTGTCATCGGTCTTCATCCCCACCATCTGAAGACTGAAGATTGTTTCCCGCCCATTTATTGTTTCGATGTAGTTGCTATGAGGTTATTGTTCGTTGAGTTGTTGAGCTTGTGTTTTTTAATTGTTAAGTGTGTGTAGTTTGTAATTTTGTAACCATGACTAAATCTGTGCAATTATATGAACAACTTAAAAGTGAACGTAAATTGTCCAAAGTGAATTCCGTATCCATGAATAAGGTTAAGTATGAATTTCTAATTAATAAGGCTAAAAGCGTAAAATCAAAACCTAATAAGGAATGGAACGATTATAGATTTTTGAAACAGTATGATATTATTGAAGTAAATGGAATCACAAAATTAATATTACCAGTTACAGAAGAAAATAGTATCAAATATTTTGTATATGATGAAGAACTTTTTAAGTGTTGAATGACGCTCATATTACTACTGGTCATGGTGGTCGCGACCGTATGCTAAAACATTTAAAAACTAAATACGAAAATATCACCTACAAAGATATATTGATTTATTTAAATATTTTTGAGCCTTGCTTGCAGAAGCAAAAGAGCCAGAAAAAAGGAATTGTAGTAAAGCCAATGCTACTTAAGGATTTGAATCATAGATGCCAAGTTGATTTAATTGATTTTCAATCGCAACCGGATTGTGATTATAAATTTATATTAGTATACCAAGATCACCTAACAAAATTTATTGTACTTAGAGCGCTCAAGTCCAAGTCGGCTGATGAGGTTTGTGAAAATGTAATAGATATTTTTATATTGCTTGGTACACCTTAAGTATTACAGTCTGATAATAGCGGGAAGTTTGTAAACAAAATTATGAATAAATCAGTTGATTTGTGGCCTAATTTTAAAATTGTCCACGGCAAACCTAGGTACAGTCAAAGCCAAGGAAGTGTCAAGAGAGCTAATCAAGACGTGGAAAACATGCTTACTACGTGGATTTAAGATCCCAAAACATCCCACTGGAGCCATGGTTTGAAATTCATTCAACTCATGAAAAATAGTGCACTACACAGTGGTATAAAAAGATCACCATATGAAGCGATGTTTGGTTGTCCACCTAGGCATGGATTAGCTTCTTTGAACATACCTATTGAATCCTTATCTAATGTGGAATCTGAAGAGGACCTGGAAGCTGTATTTAGGCAAATTAGTGTTGACAGTGAACATGAAACAGAAGAAACTAAGGTAGGAGAAGATGAGAGCCCTGATGCGATGGAACAAGATGAGAGCCCCGATGTGATGTAACAAGATAAGAGGCCCGATAGGATGGAACAAGATGAGAGCTTGCTTTTAGAATATGAAAATAGGCTAGAAATACTTCATACAGCTTAACCGACCTTGATCAATCAACACTAGAAATAAAAAGACAAAGAGAAGTGGAGGCATTCAACTGATTAACAAACCAAGCAAACTGGATGAAACGTACATCAGACCAGAATCTACCACAGGTGGATAAAGGTTGTACTGTATGAATTCCAGTTCCCGATGTAGACCGTGGAAGAGGAGATTCCAGATCAGTTCTCGGTATCGTCTTGGACACAGTGGATGATACATTTTAGCGATTTGGAACCAGAGATGGTGTGCTGAAGCAGCTGTATGCTAGGTAAGGTCTTTTAAAATAATGAGATTGTTAGGGACATAAGTAGACAGGGGATGGAAGGGGTTAAAAATACAACACAGTCACACCACATGCACAGTCATACAAATACTGAACTTAATTAATCAATTTATAATCTACAGATAATTTCAATTTTGCAGATCACATTTTAGTGCTTGTCCTACAAACATTGTTAATGAAAGTGAAGTACCACTGGACAAGACACTTTCTTTATGGACCATTGCAACAGGCAATCAACTGGAAGTGCCCAAGGATTCTTTAAGGGCATTTGGCGAACTAAATGTAAATCAAAAAAATGTGCCTACAAGAAAAATAATGTACTTTGTAATCTAAGTGTCATGTTGTAATAAATAAAATAAAATTGTAAATGAAGAGTTTAGATGTGTTAAAATGTTGTAATATTGCTGCTTTATTTTGAAGTACATAGTTATACTTGTATAAGTCAACCTTAAATAAAGTATATTTTTGTTTATTCGGACAGTAATTGCTAATTTATTCCTTTAGTATTTTTAGTGTTGGTACACGTTCCCTAAGGTGCAGTAGGGTAGGTTGACATTCCCTAGTAAAAGTCGACATTCACTAGTGGAAGTTGATTATGTAATATGAGTATTCAACTTTCGCTAAACCGTTCAGTGAATGTCGACCGTAACTAGTCACTGTCAACCTTAACTGAAATTTCAACATTCACTGTAACATATACAATCCCTATAATAGACTAATATTTAAAATAAAAATGTAACGTTTTTTAACAAAAGCAACAACAGAAAATGTAAAGTGCAAAATACAATTATTTCTGAATAGTAAGACTGGGCCGAAAAAACAACATAATTATCTTCTAAGCCTTACATGGCCGGAATTAATGTTGTTAACATTTTCTGATTCCGGGCTGTTTAGCCATGGTCCAGTGCTATACACATTAGCAGACATTTCAGCAGTGCCATTGATGGCCATCAACAGTGCAAGTTGAGCTTTGTCTGACGTAGATGTCACACATTAGACGAAGCTCAACTTGCACTGATGATGGCCGACAATGGCACGGATGAAACTTCTGCTAATGTGTATAGCACTGGACCACAGCCATACAGCCCAGAATCAGAAAATTTTAACAAAAAAACAACATAATAACAAATGAAAACAAGATTTGTTATTCATTAGATGGTCAATATTCTTTTATATTATTCCGTAAAATCTCAAAAAATTCTCTGCAAGCAAATTTTCCTTGAACCACAAAATAGAGAGATACGTGTATAGCAGGACTCTTCCTTACTTCGAGTTGATTACTTTTCCTGTGATCTGCACAAAACCTGAGTATTGGCGAAAAAATGAGTACAGTATTAACAGAAAACGAGTTCTGCCACAAAAAGGGAGACATGCATAGTAACAGGCAAGGGGTGGTCATTCTTGCCTTACTTTGAGTTGGTTATTGTTGTATGGTTTTTCACAAAAAGCGAGTTTGTTTTAAAGACATATTGGTTTCCATATGTACTCTTACTTTGCATGTTAACCTAACAGCATCAACGTTTGGTACCACAGGCACACATTAAGGCTATATTATTCTAGACACATTTTAAAAAAAAAAAATATGACAATGAAAATTGACTGCAATCATCAACAAGCTACTTTATAATGCATACAAATAAATTTTTTGCAATTTGTACTATATCTAACAAAAATCGGTATGGAGAACCATACATAACTTCCATGTTCTAAGATTTATATTTAAAATCATTTTTGAAATGAAATATTACCATAGAAACTACTTCTTTCTACTTACTGCTTCAGCCTTAACCACAGTACTGTGGTCACTAATGTATACCACCTCACGTTATCGCACTCGATTTTCACTGATGATGGAAGTCGATGGCATTGCCGAAACGTCTGGTTTTGTAGAAAACATTGGACTATGGCTAAACATCCCGGGAAGGAATTTTAACAAAAACTACTTCTTTGTTGCTGATAACGTTGTACACATATATATAAAAAATATGCATAAAATTAATGGCTTGTATAAGTTAATGTTTGATCTCCATTAAGTAGTGCTCAAGTTTCCAAAGTTTTAATATTATGATGTCCGTAATTAAAACATCAGAGCAGGTTTAGTGTGTATGAGGGTACACCGTGGACAACAATTTTCAACATTTCCTATTGAGCGTTGCTTAGAGTAAAGCTGCGAATCTACAGTGTACGTTTCACAGAACAAACACGCAGAAAAGAAGGAGCGCTCCGAAGTCACTCATGGACCCTCAGCATCTTGCAGAGGGTTCATTCCCTAAAGACGAAAATTCTGTCTATGAATCGTTCCTTTGTAAACACGTGCAGTTACACTGCCCAGCGATCCACAGGAAGCAAATCGCTATCCACGCTGGACAATTTTTCGGCTTGCACGCGTTATGTTGGTGTGGGTTTCAGCACTTTCCATTTAAAAAGCGTGCAAATGTAAGAAAATAAACATGAGTGAGGCCAGAAATAACGCGAATTTTGTGTGTGTGCGTGTGTGTGTTCCCTGCCTTTTTATTGCAGTAATCATAATAATAAAATGGACACGTAAACATTACATAATTGAGATATGCTTGGCTGCCACGAATGATATATTTTCTCTCATACATGATTTACATTAAAATGAAAAAATTATAATTTTATTGCCTGGCAACAAAATTATTTTATTTTTAACAATTACCATTGTTTGAAAAAGTTTAAATGAATTTTCAAGTACTTTACTGTTGTTAAAACGTAAAAGGTTGCAGGTAAACTACCCCTTCTCCTTAACCGATCTTCACCAAAATCAAAAGGCCTTGAGATCACTACAATCAGGGATGTATGCAAATAATCTTTTGATTCTGTTTGAATTTGCGGCTGTTATCGTTTGCCATAGAAAATACCCTTGTTAAAACATAAAATGTTGCAGGTAAACTACCCTATTCCCTTAACCGATCTTCACCAAAACCAAAAGGTCTTGAGAACTCTACAATTCATGGCTGTATGCAATACATTATTTGATTCTGTTTGAATTTGCGGCTGTTATCATTTGCCAAAAAAAAATTACCCTTGATAAAAAACGCTGCCGGTAAACTACCCCTTTCCCTTAACTGATCTTCTCCGAAAACAATAGGTCTTGAGTACTCTACAAATCAGGGCTGTATGCAAATAATCTTTTGATTCTGTTTGAATTTGCGGCTGTTATCGTTTGCCATAGAAAATACCCTTGTTAAAACATAAAACATTGCAGGTAAACTACCCCTTTCCCTTAACCAATCTTCACCAAAAACAATAGGTCTTGAGAACTCTACAATTCAGGGGTGTATGCGAAACATTATTTGATTCTGTTTGAATTTGCGGCTGTTATCGTTTGCCAAAAAAAAAATTACCCTTGATAAAAAAAACTGTTGCAGGTAAACTACCCCTTTCCCTCAACCGATCTTCACCAAAAACAATAGGTCGTGAGTAATCTAGAAATCAGAGCTGTATGCAAAAAATTATTTGATTCTGTTTGAATTTGCGGCTGTTATCGTTTGCCATATAAAAAAAATCTACAGACAGACACACAGACAGATAGACACACAGACACTTTTCGAAAAACGACTTTTTTTCATGTTTTGAGTGTAGTACAATCAGAATCTGCAATATTCTTGGATTTCATTGTCCATGTCGTGTCCGTTACTTAACTAAATATCACTATTGTTTGACGACTCAGAACACTAAGTTTTTTATAAGTAAAACCGTAAAGATTTACCTTACAGCCTAAACCGGCTTTCACCTTTAGAAGGCTTCATCAGAGGCTGCCGTAGGTAGCGCTGTCCGTCTTGTTGTTGGCGACGGGATAGTTTTTCGAAAGATCGATGCTATGTGTGTGTGGTGAGATGTGTTCGAATAATGCGTGCGATTTGAATTGTGTCCATCCTAAATCCTAAAGGATTTTTACTTAAGGAACATGGAAGTAAAAATTATATATGATATTCACTATATACAGTATTGATGCTAATAATCGCATAATCGAAATATTGAAAGTGAGTGTAGGTATAGTTATTGGCACCAATATTTGTATCTAAAAATTAGTATTCTGTAGTCAGAAAAGTCAATGTATATTATTGACATTTGTAAGTGTCATGAACAGCAGAATCCAACAAAATTATTGGCTCAGGTTAACGAGTAAAAATATTTGGCTGAGATGTTTGATATAGACGGGAGAATGGATTGGGAAGTATCAAATTACCTGAAGAAATCACCTCCATACACTACTTAATGAAGAACAAGCTTAAGAGGCAAGGAGAAGTGAGTAAGAAGGCAAAACTTCTCAGGTATATATATTTGTATGCCTACCGACAATATTTTAAATCATAATTATAAACGTAACCATATAATAAACCAAATAATAAGTTAAACCATAGGTGATAATCATGGAAGCAAAATAACACCAGCAGAGATGCAGTTTCTCAGGACAACAATGGAAGGGGGTGAGGAGATATTGTATTATAATTAACACGATCAATGCAGGAACTAGATGTAAAGCCTGTGATGGATTTACTGGAGGTGAGGCAATGAACTGGCCAGGGCAGATGAAGGTAGAAAAACAAAACACTTGCTGGAAATAAAGTCTGAGGTTCAGGGAGCTAAAGGAAGCCCAGGATTACATTTCAGACATAAATGAATTACTTTTTTTCAGGACAAGGCTTTGGAAAACATGTACAGCAAACGAATGTCTAATGTGGATAAGAATGGATGACTCTGTACAACTCAATTCTGACAGGGGTGTAAGGTGTAAGTTCAGTAAAGAAGTAGAAGTTATTGAAAGCTAATAACACAGTATCACACACCTTTACGAGGAGACCAACTGTTATTTTAATATTATAAATGCCAATTAATGAATCGTGAATTGTTTCTGTTTTTATGAATTCAGAAGTCTCCCTATTATTATAAAATAATTTAATTGAATTTTGATTTAAATAGTTCAATTGTTTGTTTATATGTTCAGCTGGTTTGATGGTCACATTGAACATTTACTTTTTTGACTTATTATGTTATTATTACTAATATTATTCAAACTTTAAAATAAACTGTCTCTTTTGCTTGTTTTTATTTGTGTTTGTTTTTACTTCCATGTTCCATAAGGAAATGGAAGTATAGTGATGGCGAAAAAAGCCGTGTTCGAGATAATGGCTGATTCTGATTGTACTACCCTCAAAACATGAAGAAAAGTCATTTTTCGAAAAGTGTGTGTGTGTATGTGTGTGTGTGTGTATGTGTAGAATTTTTCTATGGCAAACGATAACAGCCGCAAATTCAAACAGAATCAAATAATGTTTTGCATACAGCCCTGAATTGTAGAGTTCTCAAGACCTGTTGTTTTTGGTGAAGATCGGTTAAGGGAAAGGGGTAGTTTACCTGCAACATTTTATGTTTTAACAAGGGTAATTTTTTCTATGACAAACGATAACTGCCGTAAATTCAAACAGAATCAAATACGTTTTTGCATACCTTCCTGAATTATAGAGATCTCAAGGTATGTTGATTTTGGTGAAGATCGGTTAAGAGAATAGGGTAGTTTACCAGCAACATTTTATGTTTTAAAAGGGTAATTTTTTATGACGAATGATAACTGCCGCATATTAAAAGAGAATCAATTAATTTTTTGCATACATTTCTGAATTTTTAAGTACTCAAGGCCTGTTGATTTTAGTGAAGATCGGTTAAGGTAAAGGGGTAGTTTACCAGCAACATTTTATGTTTTAACAATGGTAATTTTTTATATGACGAACGATAACTGCCGTAAAATCCAACTTAATCAAATAAGTTTTTGCATTCATCCCTAAATTTTAGAGGACTCAAGCCCTTTTGATTTTGGTTAAGAGAAAGGGGTAGTTTACCAGCAACATTTAATGTTTTAACAAGGGTAATTTTTTCTATGATGAATGATAACTGCCGCACATTCAAACGTAATCAAATAATTTTATGCACACGTTCCTGAATTGTAGAGGACTCAAGGTGTGTTGATTTTGGTGAAGATCGGTTAAGGGAAAGGGGTAGTTTACCTGCAACGTTTTCTATAAATGAAAATGGTTGATGAAGGGGGAGGGGATAACTTTTTATTTTTGTGTACTACGTTATCGGCTACAAAGAAGTGTAGTTTGTTGTCCTTCCCGGGCTGTTTGGCCGTGGTCCAATGTTTTCTGCAAAACCAGACGTTTCGGCAGTGCCATCGACTGCCATCGTCAGTGAAAATCAAGTGTGCTAACGTCAGGTGGTATATGTTAGTGACCACAGTACTGTGGTTAAGGCTGAAGAAAGAAATAGTTTCTATGGAAATATTTCATTTCGAAAATGATTTAAAATATAAATCTTAAAACATGGAAGTCATGTATGGTTCTCCAAACGATATTTGTTTTACTTCTATGTTCCATAAGGAAATGGAAGTATGGTCATTTTGAAAAAAATCGTGTTCGAGATAATGGCAGATTCTGATTGTACTACCATTTTTTCAAAAAGTGTCTGTATGTCTTTAAACTACCCCTTTACCTTAACCGATCTTCACCAAAATCAACAGACCTTGAGTACTTAAAAATTCAGGAATGTTTGCAAAAAATTATTTGATTCTCTTTTAATATGCGGCAGTTATCATTCATCATAAGAAATTACCCTTTTAAAACATAAAATGTTGCAGGTAAACTACCCTAGTCTCTTAACCGATCTTCACCAAAATCAACATACCTTGAGTTCTCTATAATTCAGGAAGGTATGCAAAAACGTATTTGATTCTGTTTGAATTTATGGCAGTTATCATTTGTCATAGAAAAAATTACCCTTGTTAAAACATAAAACGTCTGTCTGTAGAATTTTTTCTGTGGCAAACGATAACAGCCACAAATTCAAACATTCAAACAGAATTAAATAATTTTTTGCATACAGCCCTGAATTGTAGAGGATTCATGGCCTATTGTTTTTGGTGAAGATCGGTTAAAAGAAAGGGGACGTTTACCTGCAACGTTTTATGTTTTAACAATAGTAAATTGCTTAATTTTGATAAATAAAGTATCCTGAAAAGAAGGTCATAATAATCCACTGTAGAAAAGGTAGATGAAATATCTATAAATAAAAGGGTAGTTAAGGGGAGAGGGGGTAATTTTTTTAATAAATTAAAATGGTATTTGATGATGGAGGAACTAAATTTTATAAGTTTTATATGTGTAAATACTTTAGTGACAACAAAGAAGTAGTTTCTATAGAAATATTTCATTTCACTTTAACAAAATTACATTTTTTTATTTTAATTTAAATCTTATATGAGTGAAAACATATCGTTCCTGGCAGGCAAGCATATCTCAATTATGTAATGTTTACGTTCCCAAAGTTTTATAATTGTGATTACTGCAATAAAAAGCCAGGAAGGACACACACACACACACACACACACACACACACACACACACACACACACACACACACACACACACACACACACACACACACACACACACACACACACACACACACACACACACACACACACACACACACACACACACACACACACAATTCACGTTATTTCTGGCCTCACTCATTTTTATTTTCTTACGTTTGCATGCTTTTTAAATGGAGTTGAAACCCACATCAACACAACGTGTGCAAGCCGAAAAGGTGTCCAGCATGGACAGCGATTTGCTTCCTGTGGATCGCTCACCAGTGTAACTGCACGTGTTTACAGAAGAACGGTTCATAGACAGACATTTCGTCTTTAGGGAGTGAACCCTCTGCAAGATGCTCAGGGTCTATGAGAGACTTCGGAGCGATCCTTCTTTTCCGCGTGTTTGTTCTGTGAAACGTACACTGTAGATTCGCAGCTTTACTCTGAGCAACGCTCCATAGGGAATGTTGAATTTTTTTTTCCACGGTGTACCTTCATACACACTAAAACCTGCTCTGATGTTTTGATTACAGACATAACAATATTAAAACTTTGGAAACTTGAGCACTACTTAATGGAGATCAAACATTAACTTTTACAAGCCATTAATTTTATGCATATTTTGAAGCAATAAATGTTTTAATAAATTAATACAATCTGTGTACTTATTTCTGTTATAATATAAGAATTACAAACTAATATGTGCATGTGTGTATGTATGAAAAATATATAAATATTTTTATCCTCTGGAAAATTGTTTGCCCCTCCTGGAAAATATTTTGACCTCACTGATGACTAGTTATTTACTAGCCTGTGTGGAATATAGCGTTTTGACATGGATCAGAATGGTGGGTGTTAAACAGAAGACTCGAACGTATTAACAAAGAAATGTTTTGCTGAGAAATTTATAATTATACGGGTAAACAAAATCTTGGATTTCGTTGTCCATGACATGTCCGTTACTTAACTAAATACAACTATTTCATTAACGACTCAGAACACAAAGTTTTTTATGAGTAAAAACATAAAGTTTTACCTTACAACCTGAACCGGTTTTCACTTTTAAAAAGCTTCTTCAGAGGTTCAGCTACAACCTCTGAAGAAGCTTTTTAAAAGTGAAAACCAGTTCAGGTTGTAAGGTAAAACTTTATGTTTTTACTCATAAAAAACTTTGTGTTCCGAGTCATTAATGAAATAGTTGTATTTAAACAGAATCGTTGTTCTGGAATTCAGAAGACGAATGGAAAGAAAGAAAGAAAGACTCAATTTTAAAAAACAAAAATGACTAGTTTGTATTAACAGGAAAGACTTTGTTAACACTAGTCATCATTCACCCTCGGCCGATAACTCGCAGGGAGAGCCTAAGTTTATTACAGGAATCAGATCGCAGCTCCCTTTGGCCAGCTCTTCGTTCGACCTACAAACATTTTATTCAAAAGTACAGTCCTTCCTCACGAAGGCTGAGGATAGTCTTCATTCACCTGACATGGGGGTACCATTTTAGCTGATACGTCATTTCTTCAGAACTCAAGCATCCACTTAGTTAATATTTAAATGATTTTAAATATAAATTTTAGGACATGGAAGTCATGTATGGTTCACCATACCGATTTTTTACTTAGGCTATATTAAGAAATGTGTCTGGTTAGTTTACCAACATAATATTGGTATATAACAGTTTGTACAGTAGAGATTATATAGGTGGTGGGAAACAGAATTAGCCTTGGCACAGACTGAAACCTCACAAATGCTCCTATACCATGGAATTATATGTGCCACTACTGACAAGGATATTGGAAGGGCAAAGTGTCACTTTGACTCTGTGTGTGTGTGTGTGTGTGCGTGTGTGTGTGTGTGTGTGTTGGCTACTGATTCTGATATTTATTAGAGTAGTAAATCTGTGGAGTGCTGATCAATCGACTGGCTGAATAGTAATTTTAGTAGGGTTACCATATATTTGGATTCGCCAGCACATGTTTGACTTTTTATGTATGTGCAGGAAGAGGGGAAATCTTAACCAATGCTCAAACAATTGTTTTTTACAGGAATTTTGTGTTATATTTTAAATCAGATAGTGAATAATAATTGTTAAATTATGAAATCACAACATGCTTTTAATGTGTTGTTATGAAAAGTGCTTTTATTTTGTTAAAATAATTTAATTTATTAAAATAAAATTCAAGAAATTAAAACGATTGAAAAATGATATTAATAAAATTATTAAATACAGTATTTGAAATTGATATTAATTAATTTACTTAATGCGTATATTCATAAATTGTAAATATTGAAAAGTTTATAAACAATGGTTTCAAAAGTAAAAACTTATTTATTTCATGTGTCTGGTTTCTTGTCATAAATCTACTCGTTTTAAGGAAAATGTCTGATTTTACTTCCATATTCTTTAAGGAATGGAAGTATGGTGATGGCAAAAAAAATCGTGTTCGAGATTATTGCAGATTCTGATTCTACTACACTCAAAACATGAAAAAAAAGTCGTTTTCCGAAAAGTGTGTGTGTGTGTGTGTGTGTGTGTGTGTGTGTGCGTGTGTGTGTGTGTGTGTAGATTTTTTTTCTATGGCAAACGATAACTGCCGCAAATTCAAACAGAATCAAATAATTTTTTGCATACAGCCCTGATTTGTAGAGTACTCGTGACCTATTGTTTTTGGTGAAGATCGGTTGAGGGAAAGGGGTAGTTTACCTGCAACGTTTTTTTAACAAGGGTATTTTCTATGGCAAATGATAACAGCTGCAAATTCAAACAGAATCAAATAATGTTTTGCATACAGCCCTGATTTGTAGAGTACTCAAGACCTATTGTTTTTGGTGAAGATCGGTTAAGGGGAAGGGGTAGTTTACCAGCAACGTTTTTTTATCAAGTGTATTTTCTATGGCAAACGATAACTGCCGCAAATTCAAACAGAATCAAATAATTTTTTGCATACGTCCCTGAATTGTAGAGGTCTCAAGGACTTTCGATTTTGGTGAAGATCGGTTAAGGGGAAGGGGTAGTTTACCTGCAACATTTTACGTTTTAACAAGAGTAAAGTACTTGAAAATTTATTTAAACTTTTTCAAACAATGGTAATTGTTAAAAATAAAATAATTTTGTTGCCAAGCAAAAAAATTAAAATTTTTTCATTTTAATGTACATAAGAGAAAATATATCGCGCTTGGCAGGCGATATTAAGATTTAAATATAAATCTTAGAATATGGAAGTCATGTATGGTTCTCCATACCGATATTTTACTTCCATATTCCTTAAGGAATGGAAGTATGGTGATGGCAAAAAAAATCGTGTTCGAGATTATTGCAGATTCTGATTCTACTACACTCAAAACATGAAAAAAAGTCGTTTTCCGAAAAGTGTCTGTGTGTGTGTCTGTCTGTCTGTCTGTGTGTGTGTCTGTGTGTGTGTCTGTGTGTCTGTGTGTGTGTCTGTGTGTCTGTAGATTTTTTTGTCTATGGCAAACGATAACTGCCGCAAATTCAAACAGAATCAAATAATTTTTTGCATACAGCCCTGATTTGTAGAGTACTCAAGACCTATTGTTTTTGGTGAAGATCGGTTGAGGGAAAGGGGTAGTTTACCTGCAACGGTTTTTTTTATCAAGGGAAATTTTTTTTTTTGGCAAACGATAACAGCCGCAAACTCAAACAGAATCAAATAATGTTTCGCATACAGCCCTGAATTGTAGAGTTCTCAAGACCTATTGTTTTTGGTGAAGATCGGTTAAGGGAAAGGGGTAGTTTACCTGTAACGTTTTATGTTTTAACAAGGGTATTTCCTATGGTAAACGATAACAGCCGCAAATTCAAACAGAATCAAAAGATTATTTGCATACAGCACTAAATTGTAGAGTTCTCAAGACCTGTTGTTTTTGGTGAAGATCGGTTAAGGGAAAGGGGTAGTTTACCTACAACGTTTTTTTAACAAGTGTATTTTCTATGGCAAACGATAACAGCCGCAAGTTCAAACAGAATCAAATAATTTTCTGCATACAGCCCTGATTTGTAGAGTACTCAAGTCCTATTGTTTCTGGTGAAGATCGGTTGAGGGGAAGGGGTAGTTTACCTGCAACGTTTTTTTTTCTATGGCAAACGATAACTGCCGCAAATTCAAACAGAATCAAATAATGTTTTGCATACATCCCTGAATTGTAGAGATCTCAAGGACTTTCGATTTTGGTGAAGATCGGTTAAGGGAAAAGGGTAGTTTACCTGCAACCTTTTACGTTCTAACAAGAGTAAAGTACTTGAAAATTTATTTAAACTTTTTGAAACAATGGTGCTACCGGTGATCTCAAAACTATTTGAAAAACTGTTTTTGAAGAGATTAAAGCCTTTGTTAGAGGAAAGAACCCTGTTGCCGGATCATCAATTCGGATTCAGAGAAAAGCACTCCACTATTGACCAGGTACAAAGAATCACCCATGTTATTGAAAAGGCTCTTGAAGGGAAGAACATTTGCTCAGCCGTCTTCCTGGATGTAGCGCAAGCTTTTGATAAGGTCTGGCATCATGGGCTTGAGTACAAGTTACATAGGGATCTCCCAGAGGAATTCTATCTGATACTAAAGTCTTACATCTCAGAAAGATACTTTAGGGTGAAGCATGAGGATGAATATTCAACTTTAAAGAAAATATCCGCGGGAGTTCCCCAAGGGAGCGTATTGGGTCCAATTTTGTATTTGTTATACACGAGAGATTTACCAAACAGTGAGGAAACAACCGTTGCGACTTTTGCGGATGATACTGCTGTTCTGGCGGTAGGTAATGATGCCGAGACAGCGGCCAATAAACTGCAAACTTCAATCGCAGAGGTATGGGATTGGACTCGACGCTGGAGGATCAAACTCAATGAAACGAAATCAATACACACCAATTTTACCAACAGAAAAATAGAAATACAAAGGATTTACATCAATGAACAAGAAGTGCCGTACTCTAACACTGCTAAGTATTTGGGTATGACTCTGGACGCAAAACTTAAATGGAGGGAGCATGTAAAAAAAAAGAAAGAGGAACTCAACATAAAATTCAGGAAATTGTACTGGCTGTTAGGTAGGAATTCACAACTAACAGTTGAAAACAAATTGCTGTTGTATAAACAAGTGCTGAGACCTGTGTGGACTTATGGTGTACAACTCTGGGGATGCACCAAGAAATCTAACATTCAAATGATACAAACTTTTCAAAACAAAGTACTTAGGAGTATCGTTGATGCCCCCTGGTATATTAGGAATGACAATCTGCACAAAGATCTCAAAGTAGAATATGTCAGTGAAATCGTAACAAAATATGCAGTTAACCATGACATGAGAATTCAGACTCATATAAATCCTGAAATGCTTTGCGTGGTGGAAGAAGCTCCGCACACGCTAAGAAGGCTTAAAAGATTGAAGCCCCAAGATTTGGTGACACACTAGTGCATTTAAATCTGTAAAACTCTAAAAGAGAGAAAGACAATAATCTCAACCCGGGGAACAGCCAGTGGGCTTCTACCCCATAAACCGTGACGTAATATTAAAGAAAAGCAACTTGTTGGGCTCGCTCAGTTGTTGCAAAGGGAGGTGTTTTTAGTGGGTTAGAGTCCCACACTACCTGGAGCTACGGGGCTCCAGTGTGTCTATAGAGATTTTCACCTGCCCTGCCGGAAAAAAAAAAAAAAAAAAAAAAAAAAAAAAAAAAAAAAAAAAAAAAAAAAAAAAATTTTGTTGCCAGGTAACAAAAATAAAGTCATTTTGATTATAAAATATAAATATTTACAACAAGAAAAGAATTTTCAGTTTTCAAAATTTAAATATATTTTTATAAAACAATGGGTTCTTCATTGAGGTGGGGACCATGTCACTCACTCCATCTCAAGCCTCTCCCATTTTGCAGAAAAAGAGGACCCTGTCAAGGCTGATACTTTGACGACAGTGACAGGGCTTTCCACCAAATTCAGCAGAGTGACAGGTAGGCCCAACTCTGATTGGCTCCTCAGATTTCCTCAGCGTTAGTAGGTTCTATGAAAATATTTTATTTCAAAAATGATTTTAAATATAAATCTTAGATATGTTTTATAAATCTCATGTTGTATGTTTTAACATGGGTAATTTTTTATATGACGAACCATAACTGCCGTAAATTCAAACAGAATCAAATAATTTTTTACATATGTGCCTGAGCTATAGAGAACTCAATGTCTGTTGATTTTGGTGAAGATCGGTTACGGGGAAAGGGCAGTTTACCTGAAACATTTTTTGTTGTAACATGAGTAAAGTACTTAATTTTGATAAAGTATCCTGATAAGATCTTAATAATCCACTGTAGAAACATAGATGAAATATCTATAAATGTAGAGGCTAGTTGAACGGGCTGGGGGTAATTTTCTATAAATCAAAATTATAGTTGAAGGGGGAGGGGATAATTTTTTTTATATGTGTACTACGTTATTGGCAACAAAGAAGTATTTTTTTGTTAAAATTCCTTCCCTGGCTGTTTGGCTGAAAATGATTTTAAATATAAATCTTAGAATATGGAAGTCATGTATGGTTCTCCATACCGATATTTTATTTTTGCATGTGGTTAGCCAAGATTGATCAAAGCTTTGATATAAATGTACAGGTGAATCAGTGAATCAATCAACATTCAAACATCTAAAAGACAATGAATGAATTAAGAAAAAAAGGGTCAGAAAAATCATTCTAACACTATAAGCAAATATTTTATCAAGAGTTATTCTGAATAGGTTAAGTCATACTTACTTTTCAGCTCAGCCAGCTGTTTGTGGATCTCTTTATTTAAAGCAAGCATCTGTTTATCCCTTTCCAACATCTCCTCTTGTACAGACAATAGGTTGCTAAATGTGTCTGATAGAGCTTCCATTCGTCTGTGACACAAAGTTATGTTGTACCATCAATTAGTTTGCCATATTTTAGTAATAAAAATTTACTTCTACACTTACACTGCCTTAATATCATCATTGTCACCACCACCATCATCATCATCATCATCATCATGTTCTCTCAAGCATTAGGCCCATGGTCTACATTTAACCAGACTGTGGTGAGGAGGAGTATTGTGTGTGTGTTCACATATAGACATTGCGTTGTTACTGACTAAGGCTGCCTCTACTTTAGACAGACTACAGCTGTTTTGCCCCAACAGTAGGTAGATGGGGTTGGATTGACTTGACCTTCAGCCAAACACAGCTTAGCATATGTAACTGTGAGTTACTCAAAGTTCACCGTTTTGTCCTCACAATCAGTATAAAATTATTTTTATAATTCTACATCATTAAGTATTCTACATCATTTGATATGAAAACGATTCAGTAATTAAAAAAGTTATTTTTAGCTACTTTACACTGTAGCACTGCTTACTCATTTACATGAGAACTTTGTCACTTGTCTGTAGCCATTCTTCTACATTTTTCAAACAAGTTAATTGCCTCAAAAAATATGCTACTACTGATTAACACTGTCTACACTTCTTAAGATATTTAAGATTTTGAACATCGCCATTATCATCTTCTTCTACAATGTTCAAAGGAAAAATGGTTTGTCCCATTCCCAAGCAAATAAATAGAGCTAGTTACTTCAGCACTTCTTCAGATGTTCCACACCTCTCCCCCCTTTCAGCTTAAAATTCAGTAGTTGTTTAAGGATATGGTAGTAGATGACCCAGGTATGGATAGATGATCCAGGTAAGATGCTCCAACTATTTTAACAAATCATTGGACAATCCAATGAATACTGAGTACCCTTATAATATACAGTTCTTGCATAAAGCTGCACTTCTTGTATATAAAGCTGCCACATGCCTGAAAAATCTCATTTTGGCTGGTTGAATATAACTGGCCTGAAATTTCATTAAAGGCTAATTCTGAGACACACAGAGAAGTGTGGGGAGGGCCATCAGCTTGTAGGACTTTAGGCATGTTTCTTTACTAATCAACGAGTGTTGATTTTAGACATCTTTTTCTACACTTCTTTTATCATGACCATCATTATTGTCATCAGTGCCATCAGCACCTAAGGGCATTACAAATGTACAGTAATACGATAAGTCTGCCATGTTTCTCTGTTATGAAACTGGGAAATTAGGACACTCTGTAATGATGAAAAAAGAACACAAGTCAACCAAAAATAAAAATTAGCACCGATTTACATGTTAGATTCCAGTTATTGTTACTGATATTTTTTCTCAAACATGAATAAAATTTTCAGAATTTTTTAAAAATTATTACATATGCAATTGAAGGCAACTGTTTTATAATTTTAGATTTAGATTATTCAGTATCCAAGTCACATGTGTGGGTAAAATAAATTGAAATTTATGAGTTTATCCATTTTGTGTCTTCACACAGGTATTAAGGCAAACTAAGTACAGTTTGTTGATGTACAAGTATAAAATTGTATTATCTATGTTTGTCAGTCCAATGTTTTTAAACAATATTCACTTACAGTTTAAAATACACACTTCTCATTTATGGTATGCATAAAAAATAATAACATACTAGTAAGGTACAATAATTCTAATTAATAGAATTTAAAGTAATTTTAGAGTATAACCATGAATGTACATAACATTCTTCTTCTATGGCATCACAGTTCGAAGTTGAGCCTTAGCCTCCATAATCATCCGCCTCCATTTTACCCTGTCCTTCGTGACTGATGTCCATCATTTTACTTTAAGTAAAGTATCAGCATCTCTTGCCACTGCATCAGTTCAGTGATGCTTGGGTTTTTCAACAGGCCTTCTACCCTCAATTTGACTAAACAGTACCTTCCTAGGTATTTGGTTGCCTTCCATCCTAATGATGTGTCCTGCCCGTTGCAATCTATGCAGTCAGATGGTGGTGGCCAGATCATTGTCTTTATATAGCTTGTATAGTTCCTTATTGTGATGTATTCTCCATATACCATTGACTTGGATTGGTCTGTATATTCTCAAAATTCTCCTTTCAAAGGTATTGACTATGTTAGCGGCTTGTTTATTCAGAGTCCAAGTCTTGCTGCCATATGTTATCACCAGTCTAATCATAACTTTATATAATGTGACCTTTGACTGATGGTGGATATTCCTTGTCTTGAATATAGTTGTCAACGAAGCATATGCTCTATTTGTGGCCTGTATCCTTTTCCTCATTTCATTTATTTCTTCATTATCTTCTGTAATCCAACATGCCAAATATTTAAACCTTTTAACTATTTTCAGGTTTAGTGGTTCAATTTCAAACTGTTCAGGTTTCCTGATTTTCCTTCGAGTGGTAATCATAACCTTTGTTTTATTCACCTGTAATCCTATCTCTTCTGCTTCACCTTTGAGTTCCTGGAAGGTCTCTTTTGCTCTTCCTTGGCATCTTGCCATAATATTAATATCATCTGCATATTCTACAATCTGGACCACTTCATGTTCTAATGTTGCATTCCTATCAATTGACAATTTTCTGATCACATATTCGAGTTCTAGGATGAACAAAGTTGGCGCAAATCTTGTCAGTTATATTAATTTAATGTGTATTTCAAAGTACAGCCTAATTTCAAAAAGTTTATTCCTATGTATACTGTCATTTGCTTGCCAAAAATCTACAAAGATTTGCGTTAGGTCCAGATTGTTTTCCCACATCTTCTTCATCAGTATTTTGACTGTGAATATTTGGTCTGTAGTGGATCTTCCACTTCGGAAGCTACCATGCTATTCCCCAATATTCCTTCAACATATGGTTCATGTCTCTTCTACACTATTCGAGTGAATATTTTGTAACATGTACACAACATTGAGATACCTCTGTAATTTCTGCAGTCTAACTTAATCCCTTTTTTATGAATAGGTACTATTAAGCTAATGTTCCATTTTTCAGGTATATGTAATATCCTTCTTCCATACTTCTTGAATCAATTTATGCATCTCTCCTTCTATGCTGCCATATGTTATTAGTTCATTTGAGATTGAGTCAACTCCTGGGGCTTTAAAATTCTTCAAATGTTGTATAATATCTTCCACTTCCTGCAGTCCGAGATCTTCCACATGATTGTCATGTATTTATTGTCTTCAGAGTTTTCTTCCCTTGTACTTGATACCATTGGATTCTGCAGTTTATCAAAGACTTCCTTCCATCTGTGTTTTATTTTTAATTCATTCCCTATTATATTACCTTCTTCATCATAACAAAGATTTGTGTTGGCTATAAAGCCGTCTTTAATATTATTGATTTTCTGGTAGGCCAGTCTGGTTCCTGTTTAATTCTATTGATTTCCTTTATTAGGGCAGTTTTTTCTTTTTTTGGTAGACTTTATTAACTTTCCTTTTTAATTCTTCATATTCCTCCCTTCTCTGTCTAGTTGGTCTGCTGAGATATCGTTTATATGCATAATTTCATTTTTTAATGCATTCCATGCATTCCTCATTGAACCAGAGATTCCTTTCTCTCTTTGGTCTCTCTCCCAGAACTTCCTTGGCCTTTTCTGTTATTTTGGTCTTTATTTTCCGCCAATGTTCCTTGATTCTATTTGCATTTATATCTGTAATTTGTGGCTCCGCAGTATTTAATTTCCAAGCTATTTTATTTTGGTATACTTCCTTAACCTCTGGATCCCGAAGCTTGTTTACATCCAGGAGTATTGTTTTAGTATTTGAACCTCTTGGTGTTTTCTCTATCTGTGGTCTAAAGGTCACTTTAACTAGGTAATGATTTGTCCCACAACATGCACCCCAGAAGGATCTTACATCCATAATACTTGATGGGCCTCTATTCTCTATTAATACATGATCTATTTGATTGGCGATTTTCTGGTCAGGTGACTTCCAAGTTCCTTTATGTATGTTCTTGTGTGGGAAGAATGTAGAGCTTATTCTCATATTCTTGCTTCCTGCAAAATAAATAACCCATTGGCCATTGTCGTTCGATTTTTGATGCAAGCTATGATTCCCAATAGTTCTTTTGTAATATTTCTCGTTAGCATCTCTAACTATAAATTAATATCATTTGATGGGAGCTTCTCATATACTTGTTCCAGTTCTTGATAGAATGAATCTTTTGTTTCATCATCCTTCTCTTCTGTCGCTGCATAGACTTGATAATGGCTATATTCAATAAAAGTGTTTTTATTCTTATTATACACATTCTATTGTTAACAGGTTCAAACCCTAATATGCTGGATTTCAGTGTTTTCCTAATTATGAATGCCACTCCTCCTTCTTTTTGTTTTTGCTTCACACTACTGAAGATTGTATAGTCTTTAGTATCCCACATTTGTTGGCCAGTCCACCTCATTTCTTGAATCGCTGGTATGTCAATATTATATGCCGTTATCTGCAGTAGTAGATCCTTCACTGCTTCTGTTTTCATCAATGATCTAACTTTCCAAGTTGCTATTGCATAGTCCAATTTCTTGTGCCTTAGTTGTTGCTGTTTAATCCCATCCATATTCTGAGGTATGACTATTGGTTCCTGAACATATTGGTTTTATAGGGAGGGGTTGTTGGCCCTTTGCCCAACCCCCAACCTGGAGGGCCAGTCATTTTACTTCCATATTCCTTAAGGAATGGAAGTATGGTGATGGCAAAAAAAATCGTGTTCGAGATTATTGCAGATTCTGATTCTACTACACTCAAAACATGAAAAAAAGTCGTTTTCCGAAAAGTGTCTGTGTGTGTGTCTGTCTGTGTGTCTGTGTGTCTGTGTGTCTGTCTGTCTGTGTGTAGATTTTTTTTCTATGGCAAACGATAACTGCCGCAAATTCAAACAGAATCAAATAATTTTTTGCATACAACTCTGATTTGTAGAGTACTCACGACCTATTGTTTTTGGTGAAGATCGGTTGAGGGAAAGGGGTAGTTTACCTGCAACGGTTTTTTTTTATCAAGGGAAATTTGTTTTTTTTGGCAAACGATAACAGCCGCAAATTCAAACAGAATCAAATAATGTTTCGTATACAGCCCTGAATTGTAGAGTTCTCAAGACCTATTGTTTTTGGTGAAGATCGGTTAAGGGAAAGGGGTAGTTTACCTGTAACGTTTTATGTTTTAACAAGGGTATTTCCTATGGCAAATGATAACAGCCGCAAATTCAAACAGAATCAAAAGATTATTTGCATACAGCCCTAAATTGTAGAGTTCTCAAGACCTATTGTTTTTGGTGAAGATCGGTTAAGGGAAAGGGGTAGTTTACCTGCAACATTTTTTCAACAAGGGTATTTTCTATGGCAAACGATAACAGCCGCAAATTCAAACAGAATCAAATACTTTTTTGCATACAGCCCTGATTTGTAGAGTACTCAAGATCTATTGTTTTTGGTGAAGATCGGTTAAGGGGAAGGGGTAGTTTACCTGCAACATTTTTTTATCAAGCGTATTTTCTATGGCAAATGATAACAGCTGCAAATTCAAACAGAATCAAATAATTTTTTGCATACGTCCCTGAATTGTAGAGGACTCTAGGAATTATGATTTTGGTGAAGATCGGTTAAGGGGAAGGGGTAGTTTACCTGCAACCTTTTACGTTTTAACAAGAGTAAAGTACTTGAAAATTCATTTAAACTTTTTCAAACAATGGTAATTGTTAAAAATAAAATAATTTTGTTGCCAGGCAATAAAATTATAGTTTTTTCATTTATGTATTTTTTTCTCAGTTATGTACTGTTTACGTTTCCATTTTATTATTATGACTACCGCAATGAAAAGTCAGGGAAGACACACACACACACACAATTCGCGTTATTTCTGGCCTCATTCATGTTTATTTTCTTACATTTGCACAGTTTTTAAATGGAAAGTGCCGAACCCATACCAACATAACGCATGCAAGCCGAAAAAGTGTCCAGCGTGGATAGCGATTTGCTTCCTGTGGATCGCTGGGCAGTGTAACTGAACGTGTTTACAGAGGAACGATTCATAGACAGACTTTTCGTCTTTAGGGAATGAACCCTCTGCAAGATGCTGAGGGTCCATGAGTGACTTCGGAGCGCTCCTTCTTTTCCGCGTGTTTGTTCTGTGAAACGTACACTGTAGATTCACAGCTTTATTCTAAGCAACGCTCAATAGGAAATGTTGAAAATTTTTGTCCACAGTGTACCCTCATACACACTAAACCTGCTCTGATGTTTTAATTACGGACATCATAATATTAAAACTTTGGAAACTTGAGCACTACTTAATGGAGATCAATCATTAACTTATACAAGCCATTAATTTTATGCATATATTTTATATATATATGTGTACAACGTTATTGGCAACAAAGAAGTAGTTTTTGTTAAAATTCCTTCCCGGGATATTTGGCCGTAGTCCAATGTTTTCTACAAAACCAGACGTTTCGGCCATGCCATCAACTTCCATCATCAGTGAAAATCGAGTGCGATAACGTGAGGTGGTATATGTTAGTGACCACAGTACTGTGGTTAAGGCTGAAGCAGTAAGTAGAAAGAAGTAGTTTCTATGGTAATATTTCATTTCGAAAATGATTTTAAATATAAATCTTAGAATATGGAAGTCATGTATGGTTCTCCATACCGATATTTTATTCAGGGTTTCTGTCCCCTAGACCAGCTGTTTTCACCACAGCTTAGAGCCTGGTCTACCCTGATTTTCTGTCAGGGTACTCCCTTAGCCTTTGGAGATCCCTCTTCATTGCAAGGCAGCGATTCTCTCTATTTACCCCAGGGAGAATGGATTGCCTCTTCCACCTTTTATTTACATTAAATAATGGGAAAGATGTGCTTAACTTTGGTAGTCAGACTATAGACTCATTAGGCCATGTACTTTGCATTTCATGCCTATTATTTCAACCTGAGAAAAAATACACATCTTCAAAAGGTTTCAATGATTGGAAAATTCCTTTGGCATTGCAAAGCAACATGAACAATCTAGGAACCATTATCAGAATGTCTATACATATCTTTCCAGGAAGAAGTCTACATCAATTGAATCTTTAGTACTATCACAACATGAAAATTAAATGAAATACTGGCAAGATGTGTTAACTAGAGTGGTTGGTGTCATATAGTTTTTAGCAATTTGTGGTCTTCCATTCTGATGTGACAACCAAAAAAATGTAAAGTACCGTTTACCAAATGGTAAAAGCTTAAGAGCATGATAATGTCTTTCAGCCGCCAGCTAAACGCAACATTATTATGGTTACTGACTGACTGATTGGTTACATACCTATCTACAGCTATGCAGTGTTGTTTGCTTGTTAGGTCTTTAATCTGCGACGGACGTTAGCACGTTAGCGGTCGCGGTTTTAGTTAACGATTCCCGGCTGGTAAATGATGACGTCATGCAGCGTGATGCGTTACAGAAATTTCCAAATGATGGCCAGCCATAAGACATTATCATGTCAAAACTAGGTTTTTTATCAAATGACCTTTTCTTAGGCTGTCTTATAAGAGAGTTTGACTAATTCCTAGCTCAATATATTGTTAAGTGCGGCAATAAAAGTAAAGGCAGCATATCTTATCTTTCTTCTGATATTTGTGATGAATTTGTAACCATATTGAATAAACAAGTACATACATATCCAGCACTACAGTCCAGGATGGACCTTGGCCTCTCTCCTCCAGGTAGTCTGATCATGTATCTTGGTCTTCCATGAGCTGACACCCATCTTAGTCAGGTCTTCTTCCACGTCATCTTGCCATTGTTTTTTAACCTGCCTCATCTTCTGCACCCATCTATATGCCCATTCATTATCCTTTTTGGGAATCTTTGGTTGTCCAGTCTTTCTACATACCCTAGCCAGCTGATTCTTCTGGACTTTATAAATCGGATGATATCTCCCTGTTTTAGAATGGAGTTTATTTACTAATTATAATTACAGTAGAAGCCCGATATAGCGCGGTTGTCGGGTGACATACTTTCCCCCGCGTTATAGGCGTAACCGCAGTATATCGGAAGGTGACCTGTACAGTGACAAATGATGGGGAGGGAGGACCGGGAAAAAGGCTACAGCATAATGCACTACTATATACTGTACGTAAATTACGTCACCAAATGTAGAAATAAAAAATAAGAAAACTGTATTTTAATCCAATATTTTAATCTATTTTAATCCAATGGAATATAAAATACACTATTTATACATTGCTCACTCGACCTACTGTAGGCCTAATTGTTGGTCTTAAAAAAGTCCGTAATTGTTGTTTGACGGGATAATGCACAGCGTTTCTTTTCCGCGTATTGTTTTATAAACGCGAGGTGCAGCAGATGAACATTATTAGATTCACTTTGCCTCTCCATCCACGAAATTACTTTGTTTATGTGTATTATCACTTCACTAACATTTGGAATAACTTCTTTCACTTCCACCCCATTTTCATTTCCATCATCGTCATCGTCTTCTTTTTCTTCGCAATTTACATTTCGGACTGCATCGATGATATCTTTATCTCCTATACATTCTGTAACAGGCTCACCATTGTCAACTTCTGCTCAGTCATTCAAGTCATCTAGAGTGAAGTTGCAATGCAGAGCACTACTCTCAGACTGTACATCACTATTAGTGAATCCGGCAACACAGCAATTTCCATCGGCGATGTTTTGTTCAAAGAAACATTTATTCCAGCAATTCTGAATCGTAGCCATACTAATACTTTCCCATGCAAGACCTATTGAATACGCAACTGTTTTCAGGTTTATTGACTTAAGGTAAATTTCCATTTCCTCATCAGAATTCACTATAGCACTCAGAAGTTCACGGCGGTAATGCGCTTTAAATGCTTTTATGATGCCTTGATCTAATGGCTGGATCAGTGCTGTAGTGTTTTTCGGCAAGAACATGACTCCGATTTCCCATCTCTTGACTGCAGCATATCAGCAGGTGGATGTGCTGGACAGTGGTCAAGGGTCAGTACAGCTTTTTCTTCGAGGCTGAGTGACCGCAGGTGGCTTCTCACAGATGGAACAAATTCTTCATGGAACCATTTACCGAAAATATCACTTGTCATCCAAGCATTTTTTGTATTACGATATGTGATGGGTAATGACGTCATGTTAACATGTTGAAAGCATCTAGGATTTCGGCTTTTCCCTATACAGAGAGGTTTAACTTTGTGGCTGCCTGATTTATTTGTGGCAAACAGGAGGGTAACTCTATCCTTATTTATTTTTAATCCAGATTTATTTATTGAATTATTCACATCCAGAGTTCTGGTAGGAAGCATTCGAAAATACAGAGCAGTTTCATCACAGTTATACACTTGATAGTCATTTAAATCGTTATCGATCATTACTTTGTTTAATGCCTGAGGAAAAAGTGCTGCAGCTTCACTGTCACATGATCGTGCTTCCCCTTCAATGCTTATCTGGCTTATACCATGACGAGATTTCCATCGCGAAAACCACCATCAGATGCATTAAAGTCACTGTTGCCATGTAAATCACTATGGAATTTCACAGCTTGAGCTCTAATAACTGGTCCTGACAGTGGCACACCTTCACTTCGTTTTATTAAAAACCACCTGTACAGACACTCATCTAGTTCACTATCCTTACCTACTTTAGTCTTTTTTCTTTGCAACCCCACTTCACTTTCAACTGTGTTCACAAAACTTTTAAGTTTATCTTCTTCCTTCATCCACCCTCTAATTGTTCCTTCTGGGATGCCACACTCACGTGATAAACTTGCCTTTGACTCTCCATTCTTCACACGATCAATTATTTTGAGTTTATCACTCACAGAATATGCTTTTGTTTTCTGCGACATCACAAAACTCTACACTATGCGAATTTATGACAAAGACTATACACTTTGATAAGATAATATCAGAGTATGATCTTATACTGTACTGTAATATGAGGGAGAGAAGGGATTTAGTTGGCTGCTTGCCTTGGCATGAATTCTTAGAAACGTAGAGACTGTAAATAGCTCGGGCAATTGTTTATGTCTACAGGTACACTTGAACTGGCAATTCTGGCTGTTGTTTACAACGCCGTTTCCAACAACAAGCCTTTGTTTACAATAAACGCAACGCATTCCAATGTGGCTACGGAAGTCACGATAAACAATTCATAATTTACTCACTCTCTACAAGTAAGAATTTTCGCTAACGGGCGACATACTCTTCACCGTGTTATATCCGAATCCGCAGTATATCGGACCACGCTATATCGGGCTTCTACTGTATATCACTACTGACTTGGAATACTTGTCAGTAGTGATATAATTATAATTAGTTAATCAATGGACATGTCATGGACAACAAAATCCAGATGTCTATTTCTTGATTGTATCTGATCCTCCACTCTCCATAACAACATACTGGTCTGAAGATTCTTCTAATAATTTTCTGTTCAAAAGTCCTCAGAGCCTTCTCATCAACTACTCTTAATGTCCAGGTTTCGGAATCATATGAATGAGTACACAAGTGGTCCAGTAAATAATGAAAGGAATCAGTCATGCTCACTATTTCTTATCAAATTCTACACTTGATGTATCAAACACATACCAGTTGGCTTTTGTATTGCGATACATTTCACTTGCCAATGCCTGTACCAATGAACACGTTATAAAATTGTTACACCAGGCAGCTGTCAAACTCTGAGACTTTGGAAGAGATGACTCTTAGCTTAGTCAGCTGTTTTGCTGTAGTAAAAGCCTGCAATTGAAGCTACTATTTTCTTGGATTTCGTTGTCCATGACGTGTCCATTACTTAACTAAATACAATCAATTCACTAACGACTCAGAACACAAAGGTAGTGTTCACTACATTTGTGTTCTGAGTCGATAGTGAATTGATTGTATTTACTATTTTCTTTTCATGTGTCCAAGCAATTAACAACTTTTTTCATCATCTACCTACAGATGCGATGTACTTAATGACTGTGTCCAAAAGCAATAAAGAAAAAGCCAAAACAAAAGCAGAACAACTAAACAACCATGCTAAAATCAATGGGTGACACAAGATGGTCTGCAAGGATTATAGAGATTCTGATTCTTATAGAGATATAAGATTCTGATTTCTGGTTATAGAGAAATTGAGCATACTCTTAAGGCTCTGATGAAAGCCATAAACCAAACACCTGACACCTGATGATAGCCCATGGGTTCCAAAAAAAGTTCAGTAATTTGGAGACAGCTCTGTTGGCAGTTATTTGGAATAATATTCCACAAAGAGTGGACATTACCAATGAAAGAAACTTTACAAAAAGGTCTTACTTGGTGCCACTAAGGAATTACAAACCTTAGTAATGTTTCTACAAAAAAAAAATTCCTTTGATGAGTATGAGAAAACAGGACTGAATCTTTCTAATCTGTCTGTAGCAAACTATAAAAGGATCAGAAAACTATGTTTTTAGAAAAGTAAAATTGGAGGAAATGGATCCAAGAGATAGATTTGGGACCAGAGTATTACTTCTTATCATCAACAATCTGATTGTTCAACTGAATAAAAGAAGTGATTGCTACGAGTCACTCAGTACCAGAAGACTCAGGGTTTTTATAATCTTCATGAGAAGGAATCACAAGATGTGATGACCCGGGCTAAAAGGTTGGCTCAAAGCTACCCAGAAGACATTGACAAAGATACTTTTGTACAGGAATGTCAGCACTTTAAAATATTCATGAAAATGGAAAACATAACATGCATAAAATAAAATACATACACGTAAGAAAACATAACACATAATTTTTTTAAAATTTAAGTTCAAATTTACTTTAAAATGCTCAGGCCTCATGAGAAGGCAGCCCACCAAGATGGATAGGGCTCACTTTTTTTGCCAAATACCAAAAGTTTTGTTTACACATATTTATATTGGCTGCTCAGATGGAAATGTGCTTCATCACTTATACTACATACATCTATGTTTATCTGAAGATGGTTGCTTCAAAAATATGCACCCAGATTTTAATGGAATGTGCTAATTGTACCATATCGTTGCACTGGATATTTTAGAAGCATCGAAACAACAATTGTACAGCCACAAAAATATCTCAATAACAGGCCTTAACAGTAAAAGCACACTCTTCACACGTTCGATGTTCTATAATAATTAAATGGTATAGATGGAAGCTTCGATTGTTACCAAATGCAACCAAATATACCCTAGCATTGTAAGACAACCTCTGACATTTTATTTACTTACCTTTAAGTGTAAATTAATTTTCTATTTCCACATTAACATGACACAATATGTGTTTGATTTTGAACAGCTTCCACTAATCTTATTCAATTAACTTCGGATAACTGGAAACATTTTTCTGTACATATTACATATCTACTCTCAACTCTCAGTAAATAGTATCTACTATCATCTGCATTTTGTAATGTATTTGTTTACTTTTAATAGTGTTTTCACTTTTATGTAACTGTAATTACTTTGAACTTGTGGAGTCAAAGTATCAACACTTTTTATTACTAATGTTGTGGTTTTGTTTACTATGTACTAATTTGAAACTAATAATATATACTTGGATTTCGTTGTTCATGACGTATCCGTTACATAACTAAATATAATTATTTCACTACCAACTCGGAACACAAAGTTTTTTATGGGTAAAAATGTAAAAGTTTTACCTTATAGCCTGAACTCGTTTTTCACTTTTAAAATCAGACAACACACACAACTAGACAACAACGTTGCAGTAAAAAACAACACAGACCTAGTAACAAAAATAAAAGACATACACATCCCCCACAATGCCACATTAGCCTCTTTGACATTAAAAACCTGTACACAAACATCCCCATCTCCGAAACAATCACCATCCTACAAAACAAAGTTCAAACAGAACCAAACCACACCAGACGAACTTATCAACAAAATAACAGAAACTCTGAACATTATCACAAAACAAAACTACTTCACATATAACAATAAATTTTACACACAAAATGACGGTCTATCCATGGGCTCACCCATATCCAGCATTCTAGCAGAAGTCTTCCTCCAAAACGTAGAAAAAACAAGAATCCTCACATACAATGACATACACTCATATTAAATACTATATTGGCGCAGATACGTTGATGACATACAGGGGAAACAAAAGACAATGTGAACAGTTACTAATGCACATAAACAAAATACACAAAAACATAGCCTTTATTGCTGAATACGAACACAACAATAGCATGAACTTCTTAGACCTCTCCATCACAAAACTTGAACACAGGCACAAATTCAATATATACAGAAAACCGACTACAACCGACACACTAATACACAACTCCTCCAATCACCCAATACAACACAAACTAGCTGCCTTCAGAACTATGATACATAGACTTAACAACATCCCCTAGATGAAAAAGACTGCAAAGAGGAACTAAACATGATAAAATATCTAGCAGAATCCAACGGATATGACTGAACAATAGTCAATAAACTCCTACACAAAACACAAAACAAACAACAGAAAAAGACAGAAAACAACAAATTCATAACACTAACATACATCAACAACCAAACTGAAAAAATAGCCCACAAATTCAAAAAAGCAGGATACAGAATCACATACAAAACTACAAACAAAACAGAACACACAAAGCACAAAACAAATTCGATCTACCTGGTGTTTACAAACTAAATTGCTCAGATTGCTCTACATAGGCCAGACAGGACGTAGCTTCAAACAAAGATACATTGAACACACAAAGACACTACACTCCACTACAGAATCCACCTTTGCAAACCACCTCATTGAAGCAAACCACACATACAAAAACATCAACAATAACATGGACATTCTACACGTACACACAAAAGGCTGAAAACTAGACACTCTAGAACAATTGGAAATATACAAACACATGAAAACACATAAAAACGACATCCTAAATGAACAGACGCAATTCAAATCACACGCATTATTCGAACATATCACACTCCACACACACAATATCGATCTTTCAAAAGTCGATACTGTCGCCAACAACAAGACAGACAGTGCTCCCAGCGGCAGCCTCTGAAGAAGCTTTTTAAAAGCGAAAACCGGTTCAGGCTATAAGGTAAAACTTTTACGTTTTTACCCATAAAAAACTTTGTGTTCCGAGTCGATAGTGAAATAATTATATTTAATAATATATAGTTATTACAACTTGGACACATCATGGTCAACAAAATCCAAGAATTTAAAACACAATAAAACTTACTCATTGATCAATACAGGAATCTCATTGTTCAGAATCCGTCTGCTGTATTCGCAGTTTGACCTGATGGTTTCATATTTACTGTCTAACTTGTGCAGCTGTGTGTTGGAGCACTGCTGAGAACTACGCAGATACTCGACAAATGAGTTGGACGCCACTTGGTACTCCTTGTGTTTGTCCCTGTATTCCTCCATCAGTTGGTATAACTGTTCAGGTATATCAAAAAATGGTGTTGCCACCTTTTTAATGGCTTCTAATTTTTTGAACATTTCTGTTGGGTCTTTTATAGATTTCTGAAAATGAGAATGTCGAGAGCAAACTCAGCAGTTACTCCAATTATTATTTTTTTTTTAATTTGTTATGGATTTACATTACCTCTAATCCTTCTAAATGTTTTTTAACAATACGAGAGTCTGTCACAAAGTTAGTTGCACTAGGATAAAAAAAACACACACTTATGCACTAGCATAAGATCGATTTTTTCTACAAAACACCAATTTTATTAATTGTTTTTGTAGCATGAGTCACGTTTTCAGTGCCATTATGGAAAATTTTCTGTCCAACATCTAAAAACCATTCCTTTGCTGCCTTTTGGATACTTCATCAGTGTGATATCATCGCTTCATAAGGGCCTCTTTTATAGGACTGGACACATGGAAATCACATGGCACATGATGCTTCTTAAGTGTTCCTGTACTTCATTGTCCAACAGGCTTGTACTGCCAAACTTCCTTAGGCAATCTGCCATCTGGCATCCTATTCAGATGAGCAGTCCATCACTCTTTGATAGAGCCTAGCCCTTCATGTGCAACCTTTAATAGATCACAAGAACTTTATCTCTGATGTCTGTATTCTACTCAGATGATTTTTTCCTGGAACCCAAGTTTCAGAATCATACAATAACACTGGCACAGCCGTTACCTTGTAAAATTTTAGTTGAGTCTCTTTCCTTGCTTTTTTTTGACAGTACTTGACAAATTGTGCCACATATTGACTGAAACTTAGCCAAGATGTGATCAACATCATAATCCACATTATAAGTGATGACACAGCCAAGACAGCAGAAACGTGACACTTGCTCTATACTTCTATTATCCAATACAATCTTAGTCCGTAAGGGGTATTTGCCTATAAATACCATAGTTTTTTTTCTCCTGCTCAGAAATTTTCATGTTATAAGTTGAACAGACTTGCAGTAACTGGAACATTGATCTCTGGAGCTCGCATTTGCTGTTTTGAATTATTACTTGATGATTATTTTATTTTATTCCTGGATCCACTTGTAATTTCCATTCCCTTACTATATCATTAATACATGTATTAAATGGTGTTAGAGACATGCTACAGCCTTGGCGCATTTCCTGATTAATGTAAATCTCTTCAGTTAAATCCTCTTCTATAGGACTGTCTGGTGGTTAAAGGAGGGCTCAAATTTTTTTCTAGTTTTAAAGGTTGTTATCTTAGGAGAGATGTAGTCTTTTAATATTTATTCAGGCTACAGTATGTCCAGTTTGATTTATGATATTTATAAAGCAGTAATTTATTCCACAACAACTTAACGCTTGCTATACAGAAAACAACAAAGTATAGTACTTGATACTTAAACCTTATACAAGTGTGCCTAATTGTATATGGTTTTTCGGCCTCTATTTAATAATTGTTTTTTTTTTTTTAATTCAGTGCTTTATTACCATTAAAAATAACAGCAACTAAAATCTTAAAACATATTCGTTATTCCATGCATACGTAAACCTAAAACTGAATATGGCATTTGGAATACCATTTACGAGATCTCCATTGCCTTTAATGGTGAACTAATTTGTATGTTAACTTCAAAAACTGTTTGACCAACCACTTACTCGTATTTGTACACTCTGTAGCACGATTTTTTTTAAGTGCTTTTATGAAAATCTGTGATTTGTTTCTGTGGCGTAATGAGAGACCTATTTAATTCCATTCACTGCAAATATTTACAGAATTGTACTCACTAAGGAAAAGTTCTAAAAATTTTGTGCAAAACATTGTCAGCATCTGCAAAAGATGGGAGAAAATTTGTTTCAGTTTTTCTGGAGTCATTCATTTTATTTATGGTGTACTGTAAGATGTCATCTTTATTGTTTCATGGCTGTGTTGAATTTTAGATATCTATGAACATAACCCTTATGTTTCCACACTTATCATGTTTGATTATGACAAAATGACAAATAATTAGATCTTTTTCTTTTAATTTTTTTAGTATTATTCACAAAAATTAAACCCTATCTAAAAAATCTGCCAGTACATTATAAGTATACAATGACTTTGTATGCTTGTATGTTGTGTATGTCGGCATACATTTAGTGAGGAATACAAAAATACTAAAACATAAAGTTAAATTTTTCATGAAATTTAACATTACCCTATATATATTACAACGATACAATGTTATTAAATGTAAGCGTGTCGTGCCACACGTTGACGGGCGACAAAATTATAACAATACAAATAATGTGTATGTGTAATTGGGGTTCAGGTGTAATTATAATTAGAGTATTAGATGTATGAGTATTTAAAAATTCATATTTATTGTTTACTCAATCTTATAAATAATAAACATCATTAATAATCTTCGGTCACGATATTACTCATTATTAAATGTTTATCTCTTATACTATACGGTGTTACACACATTTAAAACCCTCTTACATCTAGACATGTTAATAATCTTAATCTAGACATGTTAATAATTTGATTTACTAATAAAAAAAAAATTAAAATTAAAATGTAATTTGTATTGAATTCTTTTAATTCCGATCTGACCTCAACTCGCTCAGTCTATACCAATGTAAAAAAAAATAAATTTAAAATTATATTAATTACTTTTAGACTGGCATTTGTTTTATATTCAAATTTAAATTATTCTTTTCTATATTGCAAATATCAAATCAATTTAACTATTTACTTTGATAAACAAAATCTACTCTCTCAACTTTAAATTCTTTTTTTTTCTTATTTCTTTATATGCGATCGCTCATTCTTACGACTAAACATTTATCTACATTTCTAAAATATTATTTCTACTTATAATTTTTTCTTTGTTTTAATTTATTGTCTTTTGATATAGTCTTTATGAGCTCTTTTTAAAATCATTTATAAATGCATTATGCATGTCACCTCGAGTTTTGATGATCTTACGACTTATTGACGGGGTCCAGCGTTGTCCAGAGTTGGTTTTCCATTCCTCCTGGCCTGGTGTGGTCCTGGATATGTTCAGAGTACAGCGTCGTTCTCCAGCAGTGTGTGGTCCGCCTCAGAGAATTGCTATCTGCTGCAAGGTAGATCTTAAACGTCGGTTAGGCATCCAAAAAACATCGTCTAACGTCCAGCATCCCTCGTCGCTCTGGTAGCTTCTCCGTAGATACTCTTTGTAGACTTAAATGGTCCCGGTACTTTACGCTTTCCGAAATATTGTCAACCTAATTGTTGAACGTCTTATTAGTTCATTAATGAGACTTGTAATTAAAATAAAACTGTTCTGCCGACGGACAGCATGTCCGACTGCAACTGTGTCTTGAAATGAAGAGAAGGGTTTTCAGTCGAACCCTTAATTTATACCCTCTCGAGATTCCGCACCAGTTGGCTCCGAAATCGTCCTGTCGGTACCTGCAGATCACATGATAGCCCCCACTCCCGGACCTTTTCATATATTTGCAATTATTAGCAAATAGCAATGTTTTGCACGGAATCGAAATAGCACAACTCATAGCTAATTTTATTAAGCACTCACTATATTAATTTGAGAGTCTCATTTCACTTTGCGTATTTTTGGCATGTTTATTTCGCACTGACTTCGCGTCATGTATCCTATTAACGTCATTTTCTCACTGGGGATAACTATAAAATTTACACACACTTTGGTGCCTTTTGTTTGTTTTTAAACTAATTAGTTTTTACATAGTGGAATTAAATAATTATTTTATTAATTACTTGGGGCGGGTAGCTGAGATTCCTGTCTGTACATGCATCACTAACACACACAAGATACACGCGTAACACACATACAATTGAGCAGGTGTTCCTTGCTTGTCGAAACAGGTTAATTTCTCTCCTAATCTAACAATGAAATATTTTTACAATCTCAGACCTGTCCATTTATCCTTAACTTATAATAATTCTACAAATTTTATATTTATTCAGATCAATGCCTAATACAGCATATGGCTGTATCGTTGCAATATATTATACTGAATATATGATTCTATTACGTTTGCAGCATTGATGAGGGAGTCAGATCCCTTGAGATCTTTTAACGAGAAACACGAGGCCAAATGATAGAACTGCAAACTTGTCCTTTCCTTCAGGTCCAAGCACTGCGCCAGGTGGACTTGAGTTTCCAGAAGAGACAGCGTCCGTTGTAAACGGTGATTCATTGAAGTCAGTTTTTCCGCAAATGCTGCTTCTTCCAATTCATTGTTGTAAACTTTGGACTCCAGCTAAAATGTGTAATAACAAATAAACGAGACTTCAGTTTTATAGGTTGACTAATGTTTTTACATTGAACAATAATGTCAGTTGGACTCTGGTGGCTCCACCCTGTTAAGTTACAGGGGCCAAATTATTTTTTCCTGTACGCTTGACCTACTTTGGTCATAAACTCTGTTAGTATTTTAAGAATTTACTGTAACTTATATGAGTGAGTTTTTTTTTTGTAGTAATATAATATAAATGAGAATAAAGTGGGCAATTATTATACATTTTTATTATTTTAAGACTGGTTGATAGGTAAACACTAAGTTGTTTATTAGTTGTTAAGATAAAAATTAAATTTTACCAATAAAATATTACAATGCAGATGCCACGATAGATTAAATGCTAAATTGATTTCAGTGTTGGTTTTAACCAATGCAATTTTCATACGAATACAGACATAATATTCCATATTGATTAAATAATTTGTATAGCAAATACCTTAGTGGAGGGAAATATAATTTTATTAGTGTTAAATAAATTTTATTTTATAAATCATCAATGAAGTAACCATAATGTGTCTTTGCAGGTATTATTAACAATTTTAACAGAATGAATGTTACATGTAGTAGAGTTGTGATTATCTGAGTCCCGATTTTTCAAGTTCCAGATTATCCGAGGTACTTTTCCTTTATCTCACTTTTGTTAATACACATATATTCATAGCACACTTTATAATTACATTTTTTTTTTTGAATATGCGTGCTTTGAAAAGTGTTGGATACTACATATTAAATAAAAATTCCAACGTCCACCTATTTTCTGTAGGATTTGGCTATGTTAAAGTGGTGGGCAACAGGCAATAAATATCTATGCTTTGTCAGAAGAGTTAGGTCAGACAGTAACCATCGTTAGAATTTATTGTCTGACCTAACCCTTCTGATAATGTTTATGTACCAGTGAAAGTTAGATTTAAAGGTCATCTACGTATTTCACAGAAATTACAAGAATTAAATGTATTTGTGTAGGAATTGGCTCTGTGATAAAAGCAGAGATGACAAATGTCATGGCGTGTTGGCCTCGGATGGTAAGATTCCCAGAAAACATTGTCACTCCAGTTTTGCTTTCCACCCACCAACTCTTAAGGTTATATTTCATGTGGTTTTAATGCAAAACAATCCTTATCTGATAACAATCTCCTTATACCCCTCCTTATTACACTTCTCATCTCACTTATACAAATTCTCATGGATTCAACACTGTGTTGAAACTTTCTTATTGTGTGTGTGCGTGTGTGTGTAGTATACATGTAAGTTGAATGTTATTGCTGGAGAAAAGAAAGCAGTCAGTAGTTTCATTAGAAACAAAACTGGCATCATTAGAAAGACTCGACAATGATTTCTACCATTATTACTTAACATTTTTTTATTACCATTACTTTTTTATTTGCTTAATATTTTATTACTTGTATACAATTTAGCTTTTAGTTTTACAAAAGAGAAAATCCTATTAAACGTTAAATAGTTAAAATATTTTTTGTACAGTTTGTTCTTGTTGCAGCCTATGCTGCTAACACCTCGAGACTTAATGTGAACATCTTTGTTTTCTTGCATTCTTCCCAGGAACTCCCCCATCCTTCTGTAACTCTTATTTATTAACTCCTTTCCCTCATCTTTTGGCTGTACCCTCCACTTGTCATTTAACTATTGACTGGTAGTTAGGAATGTAAGAAGAGATAAGTGTTGTGCATCCAAGATTTTCATACATGTAAAACTAAAGTTGCCAACACACATACATGTGTTCCTATCAAAAATTCATTGAATGTTCTCGCTGATGGAAGATTCCAGGTTATTATTATTTTTCCTACTAATGTTACATTCAATAGTTTAGCAGATCAAGTGTAGCAGCACATGTGTTTGGTTTTCAATTACAGTCACTTGACAGTTTCTTTGTCTGGAATTTTCTCTCACAGTTTAGTGCTACCAATTTACAGCTAAGTATAGTGCAGTATCTAATGAGCAACCACCATCATTGATCTCTACAATAATATTTAAAAAAGAAACATACATACAATATCCAAAACCAGGGAGCAGCAGCCATACCAGTATGTTATTGTAGTGTTATATATAAGTTGTTTGTTCACACATTACTTATTGTGATATAAGTATTATATGTATATAAATGATATATTATTATGATATAAATATTAAATGATATGTATTAGAAGTTTACTGGGCTGTTTGGCTGTGGTCCATGGTTTAAAGACAAACCAAACGTACTGACAGCACCACTGGCTACCATCATCAGTGGAATTCAAAGAATTCGAGACTTCCTGAACGAGGGTTGTTCTCGTCAGCCTTTATCACAGTACTGTGGGCCTGACAAGAACAACCCACGTTCAGGAGGTCTCGAATTCTTTGAATGGCACTGATGATGGCAACCAGTGGTGCTGTCGAAACGTTTGGTTTGTCTTTAAACCATGGACCACGGCCAAACAGCCAGGTAAACTCTTCTAATACAACTGACACCGGCCATGAAAGCCTTAGAATAATTTTATTAAATGATATGATAAAAATAATAATAACATTTTAAGCACAGTTGTAATATGCATTCACTTGTTTTTTGCAAATTTCACTGAAATAACTTGCAAATATTTTTAATTTTTATAAATTCGTGTTACAACAGACTTATGACTTCTATGCCCACATGATGATGTCTTGGTCTCGTGTGGCTGCTATTAATCTTATTCACATTACCTTCAAGCAATTAGAGTCATTTTGCTTTATATACATCTTCTCTTAGCTGTTGGTGAATGGAACACAGTTTGTCAATGAATGTTTAGAAGGATGGCCCATAATATGTAGGTTGATCAGATTAGTTCGTGAAATTTTAGTTTATTTGAAAAACTAAATTTTAGTTTATTCATCTATATTTACATTTTCTCCTAGAAAGTGATGTCAGTAGATACAGTATAACATACCAACACTTTTCAGTTGTTAAGACATTTCTGAAATGAACTTATTGGTACAGCATTGAGACTGCTGGGATGCTAAAAGATTTTTGCTTTATATCTTTAACAATCATGAAACATTGTACTTTCATGTTTCTTTTTTTTTATTCTTGTGCATGTACTTAAACATATTTTTATGTATATTGTGTTTCATTATGTATTTAATTGCAGACACTGTAAATTAGTTTATGTAAGAGGTACTTCAAGCTCTTTTATTACTAGTAAGCTGCAGTACTCGCTCAGACTTTTTCGAATTTTTGAAAATTATGACTCCAATTTTTGGCTTGTGGTACCCCTAAAAACAAACATATTCAAAGCATACACTACATACAATTTTGGGTTAACATCATTCCCTTCCATGACGTTTGGCATGAATTTTTACAATTTTTTCAAAATTTTAATACTTTTTTGTAGGCTCTGTTGTTCATTTTTTTTAAGCCTGAACACTATATTCAGAGTGTGGTTATTAAAACCCTGTTTAATTTGAACCCTCGCATGGATTTGTGTAATTTTTTCCAAACCTTTGGTACGTTTTTTGCTTCTTGGTGACCCAAAATTTTCAAAAGCTGGACATTATGTTCAGATTGGTACTGAAATTCTCTTTAATTTGATATCCGATATTATCATGTTGCGATTTTTTCAAAATTTTACCCCTATTTTGCCCCTGCCACCGTGTTTTTGATTTGGTCATATCTTTGATTTGATTTGTTTTTGAAGGTATGGTCAAGCATGTCAAGTTTTATGAAAACCGGTTGATGTGTCCAAAATTTATCATGAGACAGACATCCCTAAATAGACCGTTAGACATATACACAGATAGACCAACAGAAAAATGCCACATGGTCGAGTTAAAACTTAGAACTTACTTTGCTTGTTCAATAAATTTTGCCTACATTTTTGTCAAAAATCATCAATGATTGGTTTGTTTTTATACTAAACCTATTAAGTTATTAAATTTTAGCATTTTTTTTAGTTTTATAAGAGACTACTGTGGTGTGTTGCCAGTGTTTCTATTTTCCTGAGCTCAGTTATGCTCAGTTAAGAGAGTCCCTACTATATGCCAAAATACTATATAGGTCTTGAACTGAGGAACCTGTGATTAAGTGTACACACACTCAGTTACATTATAACAATTACTGGTATTTATGTCATATGTAGAACTTATCACCTGTAATTTGTAATTGCTATCAGTGTGGCCCTTCTTTCCACTCTGGTGCTTCTCCCTTTCGTAGACACTGTAAATTTTTGGTTGATTTTTATCCTTTGCCTGAAATAAAAATGTGCACATCATTATTATTTCTAATATAATGTTATACTTTATGCCTAGTATTTATTTAAGAGCATCTGCTTGTGAGCAATAGCTGCCAAGCAACGGCTTGCTGACAAATGCTTGTCACAAACAGCTTCTCTTGCCACATGCATCTGATACATGTCTACACTTTGACATGCATTTGGTTGCTAGAGACTGCTGTCTGACATCACATTCCCACCATTTCATACTATTTTATAGTCAGTGAAATGGTAATGTCCTAACAGAGTTTAATCTGGACTGTTTTGTTTTGCAATTTTGTCAATAGTGAACTCTCTCTTAATATTAGAATCTTTAATAATTTGCAGTAGCACAGGTTTAATGGGAAGTTGGTCAATGATCTTTAAACTATAGTCTTTCATAGATGTTATAATGTTGTGTTTTATTGTGTTTGGTGTTCTGTATTTTAACCTAGAATGATAACTAACATTATCCAAAATGATGGCATATTTTTGGTTTGGCAAGAGTTTCTTAACAATGTATTTTCGAACCACTTCTCAAAAATGTCAGAGTTCATTTCATCATGGAACTTGGCTTTAGTGTCACCAATATTTTTGAAAAGAGACACAGACAATTAGGAAATCAGCCCTCACAACTTCTTGTGTGCAGCACCATTATTCGTAGAGCACAGGACATGGGTGCTTTTAAACAAAAACAACAACTTCCAACATCCCATCCCTTCTTAACATCGTGCACATCAAACCATGTCTTGTCTAAAAATAATATATCATATCCTTCAGCTTTCAAACAATTTACCCTGTTCAGGTCATGACGTCTCCATGCTACTACATGACTCCATTATCACATGTCTCTTTTTAAGAATGTGAAAACAGAATCCCAAGTTCTTGCATATGCCTTGTTTATAAAAATTGTACATATCTCAATAAATTACCATACATCACATGTAAATTTGTAATATTTTTCCAAAATTAACCCATGTTTTGGCATTATTCTCAACAGATATCTTATACTATGGCCACAACACTACTAGCCAAATTGTAGGAGCATGGGAATTACCCTGCTCACACTAATACAGACACCATACAGACACACAGTTGTATACTCACTTGCATCCTCATGCATGCACACACAATTATATATACATATATATTCTGTCACATCTTCTGTTTTTCACTTTACTGAATACAGAAGTAACTGCTAATGTAAACTATAAACACAGACAATGTAATGCTTGCTTTTATTAAATCATGCAGTGAAACTATTATGCACTGACAATGACAGATGGTACAGCTTCAACATAAGTGACAAGTTGCAGTTGTTGCGGTAACAAAGCTATGAGTCCATGTGTACTGAAAGTGAGTCATTTTACTACCATGACAATCTGAGTGATGCAGACAGGCAACACTGCTGCAGTTCTAATAACATATTAATTCATTAGAACTGCTTTCCAAATGCTAAGCTTTTCACTTAGTTATACACGTCAAAACTCTGCAACAGGCTAAACAAGATGCACTAGTGTATAAGAGATTCTTGGGAAAATTCAGTCCCATTTACACTTTTGGACCAGCACTGATTTTGACCAGCACATCCCCTGTCTCATCACTATAACTTGGCTAGCTCTAGTGGAAGATATTTTGTGGTACTTATACTTTCATGGCTGATTGGATGTTGAGGCGTGAGGATCTGTTTTACCTTTTCATGAGTCACTTTATTGACAATACTAACTTATGGAATCCTCAAAATTCAATATTCCTGAGTATACAAATCAATTGGCAAATTGTAAATGCAGTCATTTACCATCTTTGCTAACACCACCACCACCAAACACATCCACTACATTTGACTACTAAAATTTTAACATGCTTTAACTCAAAGTATATCTTGGATTCCATTGTCCATGACATGTCCGTTACTTAACTAAATACAACTATTTCTTAAAAATATAAATTAGACATGGTAAAATAGCTAAACTAATCAAAAAAGAAAAGTGATTTGACTGGCCAAATAATAACCATCCAGCAAAGATTTTGATACCTTAGAAACATGTGTAAATAGAAGTGCCTCAACAGGTTAGGATAGTTTTTTTTCATAGTCCTATGTGGGCATTGAAAGCTTATGTTCTTTTTTTTTCTTTTTTAGTTGTATCGGCCATCTAAGGACCACATGTCAATTTCAATTTTTTATTCTTTGTTCTTTTCTTTTTCTCCAATATTCTTTTATCTTTCACTGTGTCTCTTCTTCCTGTCTTCAGTCCACTTTGAACCTGCATTTTTCTCTCTCCTACCCTAGACTCCTTCCATTTTTAACACTTCTCCTTCCAAAAAATTTCTCTTTCAACTGCTACTTCTGCATGTACATTATTTTTTCATAAATCCTTTTCGACTGCTTTAATTCAACTTGATGTTGACTTCTTCCCCCACAGGTATTTGAAGATTTGCTTTGTCAACCTATTGTTGTCCATTCTATATAAATGTCCAAAAAATAATAGTCTTCTTTTTCTTATTGTTTGTTGTATTTTCTAACTTTGATATATTTCATCATTACTTCTTAATTTCCAACCTTCTGAAGTGGCCCTAATATTTCATGGCCCTAATATTTTCCTAATAATTCGTCTTTCCAATATTTCTAGTTTGTCTAGATTATAATTCATTGCTAGACATTCACTTGCATATAGGCATATATAGGCATTCTGGCTTCACTACTGTACTGTAATGCCTTATTTTCGTATTTTTAGATATGCACTTTTTATTATAAATATCTTTAGTTATACCATATGCCCTTTCTATCTTATGAATCCTTTCTTCTATAGCAGATTTTTCTAAACCATTCTCTTGAATTATTTCTCCTAGATACTTAAATTTTCAAACCCTCTCTATTCGATCAATATCTGTTACCAGGAATTTTGGCGCATTTTAATGATCGTGAGAAATGTGTTTTTTTTCTGCAGAAATTCTTAAGCCTGTTCTACTGGCTATGTTCTCTACAAAATTAACTTGTGTTACTGCAGATGTCAGATGTTTAGAAAGTATAGTAAAGTCATCTGCGAATGCCAAACAGTTTATTTCAATATGTTCTTATATGCCTTTATTTTTTTAAATGTTTGATTTTCCTGATTTTTTCTGTTGTAACTATCACTTCAAATTACACAGAATGCATTCAGTACAGAGTCAACAGTCACATACTAACATCAGCTGTTTTTATTCCTGGATTATCATTTAAGAATCACATTGTACTTGGCTGATTTGATTAACCTCCTACTCAACTGACAACCCCAATAAATTGTATTTTGATTAGTGTGATGTTGCTATTTCCATATTGTGCCAAAATGTTTGCAACTACTATTCCGAGTAATCACAAGTTAACAGAAGTATATTGCAGATGTCAAACATTCTGAGGTTATAAAATCCTGCTCCTTATTGCCAACTTGATTTATAATTATGATGTTTTAACGATTAATGATTTATTCTTGGATTTCGTTGTCCACGACGTGTCCGTTACTTAACTAAATACAACTATTACATTAATGACTCGGAACACAAAGTTTTTTATAAGTAAAAACATAAAGTTTTACCTTACAACCTGAACCGGTTTTCACCTTTAAAAGGCTTCTTCAGAATCTTCTTCACTCCACTCCACTACAGAATCCACCTTTGCAAACCACCTCATTGAAGGAAACCACACATACAAAAACATCGACAATAACATGAACATTCTACACGTACACACAAAAGGCCGAAAACTAGACACTCTAGAACAATTGGAAATATACAAACACAAGAAAACAAATAAAAACGATATCCTAAACGAACAGACACATTTCAAATCGCAAGCATTATTCGAACATATCTCACCCCACACACACAACATCGATCTTTCGAAATTCGATTCCGTCACCCACAACAGGACGGACAGCGCTACCAGCGGCAACCTCTGAAGAAGCTTTTTAAAGGTGAAAACCGGTTCAGGTTGTAAGGTAAAACTTTATGTTTTTACTTATAAAAAACTTTATGTTCCAAGTCGTTAATTTAATAGTTGTATTTAGTCATGATTTATATATTATAAACACACACAAAGACATATTAAAATAGTAGGCCTATATGTGATTACTCCCTTGTCTACCCTAAGATATATAAGCCACTAAAATTTAGGGCTGTACAGAAATTTACTCCTTGCTCTGTTATGTTGCCTCCCTCCATTTTATATCATTTTAAAATCTGTTATTTTGATATTCCGTGTTTACTTTGGTTTTCACTTGGTCTTGGTCTAAAGTTCAATTTTGACATTGTGTTGTGCCATGGATGTTGTTTATCAGTTATAGAAGTTGTTTATGTTTTGCTACATCCTGTTTTGTACATTTTCAGGTATTAAAAATTTAACTCGGCAGCAAAATATGTTAAATTGTGAACACAAAGATGCTTTATCTGAGGAGTTTACAACCAAAGTGAGTGAAGTCCATATCATGATTTTGAGAAAACAGATTTTTTTAAAAAGTTTTTCTCTTCAAATCAATGCATTTACCACATGAAAATGAAACATTCTCTGATAATAGTTACTGTATCTAATTGAGATGATTCGGTGCGACAGTGAATAATATCTTACTGAAGAATATTTGTTAGTATGTCTACTTTCTCAGGAATAATATTTTTTAATGTAAGGCACACGGGGCAACAGCTAAGCGATTCAATAGCAATTCGATATCTCCTTCCCGTCACTTCCTATGTAAAGAAGTGGGGACCCACCAATGGAGCAATGTGAAAGCAATCCGTAGGTGATCTAGTCGATGTATGTGATCTGAGCAACTCTGTCAACCTGCAGTGTAGGTCGCTAGCGCATCACGTTGCCCATATTGCCAGGTAAAATGGAGGTCTTTCAATGTTAAGTTCGTGGGTGCAGTGGAGGGGTAATAATTTCAGAAAGTACAGTGTATGATTTCTCTGACATTCTATAGAATGCGAGAAATTTGGCGTCATTTTCTTGCAGTTCTTTGGCTGCAACGAACAGCCTGCAGTATAAATTCTTCTCAAAGTAGGGATGAACCCAATATGTCCTACGGTTTCTTCTTTGTCGGGACCTTATGTATCAGTATAGGTGCAAAAGTTCTTCGTCACTTGACATACTGAAAAATGATGTAGGACCTCTTCAAAAACTTCGGGGAAAAAACTTAAGATAGGTATTGTCTCGTTGGAAGGCACGATTTGACTAATTCCTATCGCTCCGTGAGTGGATGCCCTATTGCTCAGATCACTCACATCGCCTTTATCACTATAGCTCGACCAGAGACAAAAAATAGTTGGAGTGGGGACTGCCGCCACAACAGCATACAACGAAGTGGGAACGTTACCCCTTCCAATGTCGTCAGTCACACTTATTACTGCAGTATTTTACACGTGTTATTTATATACTGGCAACAACTTGTTCTTCATTTGCAAAAACGTATGCATGGTATTAATTTGTAACAGACTATTCGAAGTAACAAATCATAAAATAATCATGCACGTTTCTACAAAATTCACAATTAAAAAATTCTAAAATCCTTAAATTTGTATAGACTCTACTTAATTTGAGTAGAACAGAACTCTACTTAATTTGAAAATAATATTTGCAGAACCTAACCCCAACATTTGTGAAAGGCATGGTTTAAAAACAATTCTTATGCTACATAAAACAACCGCCTGTGTAAATCGAGGTGCCTACTGCTGCAGTAAAAATTAATGTTATTAAACATTTTTAACAATAAATAAGCTATGGTAGTCTCCAGATGTTGACGAAGACTTAAATATTAACAGAGTATTGTTAACAAAACCAGCCTCTCCCCCACCGTGAACTATAATAAGTCTATTACCTTTCCCAATTTTCGTTGTTATCCCGACCTCCTCAGAAGGTTGCCTACATGAAAATACTAAATGTGATGCCTGAACATATGTTTCGTCAATCTAAAGAATATTTTTACCCTCTCGTCTACATTTGTTTACGTCACTTAGATAGCGAATTCTCCAAGCAATGATATCACTTCTTTCTATCAGAAGCCTTCTATTGGATTGACAATGAGTCCATTTAAATCCTAACTTTTTGAGTCATTGCCTCAAATATTCTCATTCACATTGAATGACATCATCTTCCTTTCGAGATTCCAGTAAGCTCTTTATTGAGGGTGAGACTTTTTTCACTGCAAAAAATTCGTGCACCTTTCTCCTTATTGCACATTGCACTATCTGTGAAGGAGTCCACTTCAATTTCTTTTTATGAGCCTGCGATTTTCCTTTTGGCATAGAAACAGATTTTTTTCACAACCAGAAATTGACAATTTCTTGCCTTCTTTTAAAATTTTGTACACAGTAGCCTGAGAGATTGTACTGGCGGCAATATTATAACCTAAGTTGTATTCCTTTTTTTGTTCTCTTAAATATTCTGCCACGTTGAAAATAATTTCTCTGGCTTGACTTGTTAGAGGTCTCCCAGAAGCTAGCTTACTATTCGATGACGATGCCATTTATAAAAAAAAAAAATAACACGCTACGGTAACAATGCGACAACAAATGGTAATTCATTGGTAATTAGTCAACATAAAATAAAATACACAACACACTGTTAGTTCTAATGATTATAATAAAATACTAATCGAAAATTAAATATAAATCATATATATACAATTATATTAAACGAAAACGTAAAGAAATCGTATAAAGGAAAACAAATTGCAATTTCTACTAGTAGCCTAATTTTGTACAAACCACTATGTTGTCTTTGTTATTGATGAGCACTTTCGGCAGTCAAGCCATCTTCAGGTCATTTACCAATGACTGCCGAAAGCGCTCGTCAATACCAAAGACAACATAGTGGTTTGTACAAAATTAGGCTACTAGTAGAAATATTTGAGACCATTAACACTCCAATACAACAATAAATCGCAATTTATTCATAAATACGCATACGCATCTAACTAAATAACACACTGCCCGCTTGGACAGCTTACACAGCCATCAACGTTGTTGACGGTCATGGTGGGGGTGACAGCCTTCTCCACCGAGCCAGTGCATGCGCACTGGAACTATTTTTTGTCTGTGGTACCCCTATAATATTGCCTGCATTGCCATCATCACTTTTATCGCTTACCTGTTGCCCCATGTGCGGATGACCTAACTGTTCACTTGTCAGGACAAGTACTGAGACTGATTATCACTAGCATATAATAGTGCCTGGCATTCCGTGCTATTAAATTCATAAAATCAGATGTAACCAATACAAATATTCTGGCACCTTGGTTTTATGTCTGTAAGGTAGTGCTAAGTATTCATACATTAGCCTAAACCCTTCAACAATGTGACACATTATTTATGAAGCAAAGAACCGTTTTTGTGTACAGTTTTAACTAGTTTATGTAAAATGATTGAAGAACATTTGCCAGACTTACATGAATTAGTTCTGTAAACATTACTACTCTGTAATATAATATATGAGCAGCAATGCCAGCTGAAATCTAAACGACCAACAGTGACTTGTTGTCAATTAAAAAACTAGGAATAAATGAACTAGAACATAAACAAGATTTCTTGGGCTGACAGAATGTGGTAAAAGATGTTTTGCTATGTATGTATTCCTGTATCAACTCAAATTTGACATTCCCATTACAAAATCTACACCACACCACTGCATTCTGATCATGTGGGACAATAATTGCTCTACTGTACACAATGAAGTGTAAAAGTCCCCCCCATACTTACATTTTGTAGTTTTGAATATGAACAACAATTACAATGTTTCAACCGTGCTGACGGAGATGTATACGTTTCTGACAGCAATGGTGCAGGCGAATCCCCATCGGTCGAATCACTGTTTGAATTGCCACCGACAAGGTCATGACGTCTGTTCAGCACAGATTTAGCCCATACAGATGATGCCTGTGCTGCATTACATAAACTTCGTCTATCATTAATGGACATGATGATTTTAGAGTTAGATTCCAATTAAATAAAGCCTGTGTTACTATAGTTACTGTATTCACTATATTAGTTATAATAATAATAATGATTATTATTGTTATTATTGAAAATGTATGGAACTAATATAATTTATTCAGCAAGTCAACTGTTTAAACAGTCACATAACTCAAGATATATTAAGCCAATATATTGACTTTGTTTCCAGTTTTGTTAGTTTTATTACCTTCTTCAAGACCTGGTGGAGACACCGAAAGGCCTCATAAAGAACGAAGTATTTAGCAGTGTGGCAATAAGTAGTGACAAAGTTGGTATTGCCTTTGTATTCAATGTTTTGAACAGAAAGTCTCTTTCACATGTCTTTCAAGTTTTTAACACTTTTCATCCCATTCACTGAGACCTGAGAATACTCACACAGAAAAATACCACAACTGAGCAGCATTCATAAAATTTCAAGTATGTTAATATAGTGTTACATATAATTTTTGTCAATGATTCACAGGCACTATTTCAATGTGGAACACTAGTAGTTTAGATAACAATTTAAAAAACGTTTACCTTATTGCCTGACCCAGCTTTCCATCAGAGGCTGCCGCTAGGAATGCTGTCAGTTATGTTTTTGCAGATAGTGGCTTTGTTTTAAAGATTATTTTGTAAATATCACTATAGTTAAGTAACGGACACGTCATGGACAACGAAATCCAAGAATTATTTTGTATGTGTGTGTTATTATTTTGTATATATTGTTTGTTTGTATATTTCCAGTTGCTCGAGTGCGTCTACTTTACTGTGTTTTGTGTTTATGTGTAGTATTTCCATAAAAAGCAACATGGAATCCTAAAAGTAAAACAATTGAAAATTCATATGGAGATAATTTTTATAGAAGAAAGCTATCAAGCCAAATATGACTACAAAGAAGGTTGGTAATTGTTGAGCTAGTCAGTCCTTAGCATGATGGAAACGAATAGACTGGAGTAGAATGAGGACAAGGACGGAAAAGCCAAAGTATGGCCTACATACTAAGTGGACACAATAACTTTTCATAATCAGACAAATAGTTGACATTTCTATGGTGAAAACAGAACGTGAGTGTCATTTTGTTGCTCACTCAGGAACGTTCGACTGAAGGATAATCAGTTGACACTGACAGACCAGGAGAAAACAAACAACAACTAGCCATCACTTCAACAACCATCTTCCAGCCTACCGACATCTCTTTTCTCTTCGGGTCTATTAATTTATTGCTTCCTTTACTAAACACAGAAGAGCTGCACTTTTATGCAGAATATTAGCAGTACCATTGAGAGACTATGTAAGGAGTTATGTTATTTGACAAACTTTAAGACCATCGCTATAATAGCAACACAATAAACAGAAACGTTTTGACATATGCACAGATGTGTTTCATGACATTCATCTCATTGTTGTTATAAACTGGTCCTGATGTTTACTGTGTTCCTAGTTCTGATGGTGGGAGTCCTTTCAACACAGTTATGTATATTAATCCTTTCTTAATGCAGTAGTGTTATAATGATGTTTGTTGTGTAGCGTGTTTGATTGGAAATGTGTCTGACAATTTAAAACTACATAAAATTCAAATTCTGATACAAAAAAATTCAAAATATATAAACATTGTATGATACAACCCCATATAATTTAAAGCGATCAACCACTTTTCCAGTCAAACATAATACTCATCAGTTTTCTGCCCAAGGGCAGGTCTTATAAGGAATACCCCCTCCACGGCTCCCTATCTTGGGCTAGACACTTTGTTTCTTGATATGGCATTCATAGATTGTCCGTCATCTGGTTTCTCCTGTGTCCTTTATTCCACTTTCCATTTACCAACTGTTCAAGTGCTTCCACCATCACATTACATTGTGTTTAAAGCATACAGTGTCCCAACCAACCAACCAGTGTACCAACCCTGATGGTATCCAACACTCTCCTTTTCTCTCCTGCTCTTCCAAGCATCTCCATCTCCTCATTTGCAATTCTATCCTTCCAAGAATTCCTTTCCATCCATCTCTAAACAAAACACTTCACCATCTTAGCTTTATGTCTAGTGGCTCACCCTTTTCTTGTTATTAAGGGCTTCCTTAGCAAAGGTAATTCTGCATTTCATCTTTTGACTACAATGTATTTCCTCTCTAATCAAGCATGCCAGATATATAAAAAATATCACTTGTTAAATTTTCTGACTAACTATTTTAATCTATGCAGTTCTGGTCATTTTGCAATCTTGACACACTACACACTACACTATTTGAATACTAAAAAAAAAAATACATCATTATCCCCACCACCTGCGCTAAGAGTGCAGCAGATATGAGGAGTAGTTTATTCCTGATAATGTAATGAATGTCATGAAACATGCCTGTGTTTCTAAGTTACAATGTTACTACTTGTCACGTTAGTGACAGTGATAAAATGTGGAATCAAGGTATAACAACAATGCCTAATTTCAAAATTTAGGGTGGATAAAATATAAAGTATTCTCGCTACAATAGTACGATACAGAAACGTATGAAGGGAGGGATAACATGGGTAAAACGTGTTCTGAAAGGATTCCAAGGATTACCTGGGGCATTAAACCAGGTGGGAAAAATGACTAGGTCAGCCAAGGAAGGGACACACAAGTAACCAGCTACTGTAATGACTACAGTCTAATCCATGTAATTTGTGAAGCTGATGAAGACTAACCTGTCATTATTTGTTTGTTTTTTATGTGTTGTTTCAATTTCTGTCAGCTTTGAGATATCATATGGCTAAACGTAATATGTGGGAGGGCAGAAATAATTTCTCAAGTGAGCAATTAGGGTGCAATGAAATTAAACCTGTAATGGGGCAAAAAAGGGGTATTTTATTTATTTAAATTTATTTCATCTCAATTGCAAGCCCAACACATAAAATTGTCATCACACAAAGGAACAGTGAAGCGAGGTTGGAACGTAATCTGGGCGTTGGAATGCAGTGTGTTACCAGAGAACGCAATTGAATTCTAAGAACGGTAGTGCTGTGTGATGTACAAAGACGTGCAACATGAACACGGGCGCATAGACGACGCAGATCGGACTCTAAACGACGCCACAAAAAATGGCGAAACAACGAAAGTCTTGTACCATGCGGTCTTGTGACGGCGGATGTAGCTGAGAGACCACGCCTTCCACAGCCTCAATATTTTCGCCAGTTAGCATTGTCAAAACGTGGGCACCATGCAAGCCCATGTTACCGAGACAGTGACAAAAAACTTCGTAATCCAAAAGGCAGTGTGGGTTACAGGAAGCAGACAGAGAAGGTGGGGATTTGGTTAGCCGTTGGTTAGTCAGTCGTTTTCACCTATAGGCCGCATGCGGTCCTTTTAATTTTCGACTCGAACACCTTAAAGGTCGGCCGACCATTCCAGTATATATAAAAATGTGTAGAGCAGTTTGAAATATATAAAAAAACCAGTGAACTAAGTGAGAATTGCAAAAAACAAATGGAATAATAACAGTTTCTAATAACAACACAGCGAGCTTTGTGAGTGACGCGCCATGCAGTCAACAGGGACTCCGCTACTACACGTTTCCGTACCAATTTCATTACATTCTTGTTTTATATAAAAAAAGGGGGTTTTTGTATGTGAGCAGTGTGCGAGCAAACTGGGTTGCAATCATTAAAATAATGATTTTATGTTAAGATGTAAACTAATATTAGGAAATTAATCATGTTGAAATAATGTTTTTATATTTCCCAAGAAAAGGTTAATAGTTTTAGTTGACCATATTTAGTTATATTTTTTCAAAGAAAATTAATAAGAAAGGAGTTTGTAGACAAAAAAAAATGAACATTGGGTAAAATCAGAAGACGCAATAAAAAATGTTGAGCTTGAATAATAAACAGGCTCAACTTATATAGACCAGTAGATTCAAACTAGAAGTAAAAAAGAAAAAATGTCATGCTAAAGAAAATAAACCAACATTTTATTTGAGTTTACAAAAATATGTTTTTGTTAATTTGCATTCACCTGTGATTTTACTCTGCCAGAGTACACCAGACATCACCCTGGTAAATAACTCGAATTTACTTAGTAAAGGTAAGTGATTGGAATTTCATAATTTTAAACAATAATAAACATGTACAGCCTCAGTTGGTGCCCTAAAAATGGGACAAAATTCAATATTTCAATAATTTAATTAACTCGTAATGTTTTAAACCTAAGAAGAGCATTTTACAACATTCTGTGCACCAGACACTTCTGTCCCTACATTCATCACTGTATGAGAACTTGTAGTTCTGAACTGTTAAAAACATAATAGTTCACTATTCACACATTCAAATACCAATATGTAATTCAGCAGTTGACTAACACACACACACACACACACACACACACACACACACACACACACACACACACACACACACACACACACACACACACACACACACACACACACACACACACACACACACACACACACACACACACACACACACACACACACACACACACACACACACACACACACACACACACACACACACACACACACACACACACACACACACACACACACACACACACACACACACACACACACACACACACACACACACACACACACACACACACACACACACACACACACACACACACACACACACACACACACACACACACAAGTAAAAAACAAGTGTACACATAATTTTGTGTGTGTGCATGTTTCACATGTGCACGTCCCACAGACTAATCGTGTGTGTATGAGTGTGAGCATGTGTAAACAGTATTCATACTTTTAGATAAACCCTCTACTCAAACTGCCTCCACCGGAATATTTTTTCACTTGACGTTTTGATCCTTATAATCTGGGATCATCCTCAGAAGCAGACTGGCAGTTGAAAGACAGCTGCCACTCACAGATTCTGAGGATGATCTCACATTCTATGGATCAAAATGTTACATGAAAAAGTATTATGATGTATGCAGTCCAAGTAGAGAATTTACTTGACAACAAATCACCCATCACTTTAGAGTTTTAAAGGATTGTATTCATATGAGGGTCGATCAAATATAAACGAGACTTTTGAAATTGGCACGAGATATTTTAACGCTCATTGATGTTGGCAACAGTAAGCATTGGTAGCAGTGCCTAGACATGCGCACCACTATACGGTTGTGTGAAAAGTCGTTTGTTTCATTGTTGTCACAATAAGTGAATAGGAGGTGCATGTGTCCGTTGAGCAGCATGTAATAATTAAGTTTTTAGTGTGTGAAGGTGTTAAACCAGCTGTAAGTTTGTGCAGATTGTGTGCACAGTTCGGCAATGATACACGTTCGAAGGCTCCACTATACTCCTGAAACCAAGAGGTCGAGTATGGAGTGGCGTGAAAAAGGTGAAGCAACTCCAGTGAAGGCGGAAACACGTTTGTCTGCTGGCAAGGTTCTCATGATCGTCTTTTGGGATGCTAAAGGCGTTGTGTATGTCGATTTTCTACTTGAGCGAAGAACAATAAATGCTGCATACTACTCTGAACTCTTGGGTAAGGTTAGAGAGGACTATAGGTCCAAAAGGCGCAAGATTCCGATCCACAGTGTCTTGATTCTTCACGATAACGCCAGGCCCCACACTGCTGCTGCTACCCAAGCAAAATTGGAAGAACTGCACTGGACAGCTTTGGATCATCCCCCCTACAGTCCAGACTTGTCGCCATGTAACTATCATTTGTTCGGATCCCTCAAAAAATACTTGGGCTTCAAACATTTTTCCAGCAAAAAAGAGGTGCAAGACTTCGTGCGCGTTTTACTACTAACACGTCCAACAAGTTTTTATGAAGAAGGAATAAAAAAAACTGCCAGTGCGATGAAAAAAATGTGTAGACAATAGTGGAAGCTATGTAGAAAAATAGTTTTGTATTTGTTTTCACATATATTAATCCAATAAAAAGTTTCTCAAAAGGTCTCGTTTATATTTGATCAACCTAGTTGTTGTAAGAGCATGTTTCACAATTTCTTCAACTTGACAGTAGTCAGACATAGATGCATGTGCGTATGTATGATCTGAACAGTTAGTATATTCAGACTCATTGGCTCAGTACATAAGAAACTACAAGGGTCATCTCAAAAGTAAGTTTCCCTATTTTTTTTTCAAAGGCAAATTGCACAAGCAAGCTGACAAAATTGTGCAATACTGCCAAAACCTCATCCGTTGATTAGCAATGTGACAACAACATGAAATTTAAAATCATGGACGTTCCATTTACCAGCGTGTCTGATTGCGAAGTGCATAGTGTGACTCAGTTTTTTGCTGCAAAAAATGAATCAGTGGCTGAAATTCATCGTCACGTAGTTTCTGTGTACGGATCTGAGTGCATAAGCATTGAAATGGTCCGCAGTTGCCACACATCATTCTTGAAAGGGAGAATGAATGTGTACATTGAACTGTGCAGTGGGAGACCCTCAACATGAACTGAGAATGCAGCTCCTGTTGGCACTGTTATGTTGATTATGTTGGAGGACAGACGTGTCATCCTTGATGAAAATCAGAAAGGTGTTGTGAGACTCTAAAAAACTGTGATAAGCGATAAAGCGGAAACCGCCTGGTCTGTTGAGCAACAAAGTTCTGCTCCATGACAACACATGTCCTCATTCCTCGCAAGTCATGAAAATTTGTTGGAGTCCTTTTGATGGGAGATTTTTTATCATCCCTCATACTCACCCGATTTGGCTCCAAGTGATTACCATCTGGTCCCCTACCTCAAAGAACACCTGGGAGGACAACATATCAACGGATATGGAAGTGAAACAAGCGGTTGACGTCTGGCTTTGAAATCTGGGCACACAGTGATTCAAAGAAGGAATTAAAACTGATTTTACGCTACAAAAAGAGTATTGACAAAGCTGAAGATTATACTGAAAAATAAATATATGTTTTTGAATGAAAGTATAGTTTCTTTTTAATTTTTAGATGTGTTTTATATTTTTGTCTGCAACACAGAAACGTACTTTTGAGATGACCCTTGTATATGTTATATCCCGACTATGACAAGTGTCGGGAAATACTTGCATGCACACAAACAGCTGCAAAACTGTTTCCTAAAACCTTTTTGATGATTAGTTTTTAGTAGCCCTATTGTTCACTCAAGGAATACTTTCTGCCCCCCCCCATGTATCACTTTTAGCCAATCATATTGTACAGTAGCGCGGTAATTTTTGCATTTATAGGTTGGCTAATCTGCACTTTAATTTGCTCAATTCATGTCCGTACATCTGGACAGTTCGTTACTTACGTTCGCTAGCGGCGGTCGGCCTTGCGCCCACTGCTATCCTGTCACATTTTTCTTCTTTGTCACGACAATTAATGTAGGCCTTAGGCCCAAGACTTTATATATGGCCTTCTAGCCCTTTTCATTAAATTAATTATTCAATGTAACATTACGACTTGTATTTACGATGCGCTCATTAGCCAATCTTATATTCAAAGGTGACACCTAACCATTTCAATTCTGTATGTGAATAATTTTCAATAAATGTATTAACTACAGTCCACTCTCTCTTCATCATTTCTGCATCCTGGCGAATTAATTACAACAGTAAATCGACAATTCACGAACACTTCATACTTAACACATATTGTTCACACTATATATCTCCAACTTGGTATAATTCAATTCCTTAGAATTTTATTGGGTTCTGCTATCCGTGATGAGTCTGAGTATCATTACTGATGCGCATGTAATATTCTGATGTGGATAAACAGTATTTTAGATGAAAATTTTAATTTCTTGCCTGCGCTCATTGTGAGCTTCATCAGAGGCCACCATTTTATTAATTATAAGTAAACACTACTGACTGGGAAGTGTCATACTTATAATTAGTTAATCAACGGACACGTCATGGACAACAAAATCCAAGAACCATTCTATTACTATTATGATGAATTTATTGTTATGAATTTATTACTGTTCTCATAAACGCTGTTATTAAAAATTTAATTTCACTTGTCTGTATTCACTGAACATCTTGCTTCCACAATGTTCATTTCTCGCTCCACTGTTTTTGCCAATTTTTCATATGATTTCTGTGTTGTTTCTCTCATTGTTTTGTTAATAACGTTCAGTACATGGTGCCATAGTTGATGAATATTGAGTTTGTTGGTGATGTCATTCTCACCTCATATCTAATACTAAATCCTAGAAAGTAAGACACGTCTCCACTGACAACCATCTTGTAAAAGACTGGCCGCTTCTTTTAAGAGCCATGGTGTTGTTTTCTTCTTGGATATTTTAAATTTTAATCCTTCCATATGTTTGTTCAAGCAATGCAAATTGCTGCCAATTGTAGGTCATCCCCTATTTTTTGTAACATCATCTGCAAACAACATTATGTTTACACATTTCTGTGTTGTAGTTATTCAAGACTTAACAACATTCTTCAATTGTTGCATGTTATCAGTATGTAGATATGCTTAGCCAAGGCTTGCAAAGTGAATATCTGTTGTAGCAGGTTTTTGTGTACATCCATGTATGAACATTTCAAAATGCCGATGTTTTGTTCCATAATCCAAGAAAATTTTCAAAGCATATTGTTTGTGATTTGAAATGACTACACTAAATTAGTGACAGCTTGGAAATGTCTGACAGTTCTCAGAACAACAGTCAACGAGATGCCCTAACACACTCCCATTCTTGAAGCCTTCAGCGGCAACATCTCAAGGAAAGTTTTTATCTTGCCTTCCATAATGCACTCTGTAGCCAAATCAAGAACAGTACTGCCTTGAAAAATGGGATTAGAGACTATGGATTATAGAATAAGATTATAGACTGAAATGTCCCATATATAGGGCTCGGACTTATAAGTAAAATCAAACATTAAAATAAGCATGCAAATATGCATAAAAATGGAAGTATATGAACAAAAATAAGCAAAAAATAGAATACATAATTAGTTTCATAGAAATCCTACCTAATTCATGGCTGTTACCATATTGATAAGGAAGGTCATCCTGAGATTTTCTTGACTGAAGCTCCTGCGTCTGTCTCTAAAGAATGATTTGTTCTTTCAACATCGCATGACATCACAGGTGCATGTGAAAAGTAACACAGTTCTTCTTCAGTGAATTCTTCTTCAGTATCTATTTCTTCACCAGAAAGCTTTTTAGAAATTTGACAGTCTTTTGTAACCAGAATTTTTTAGTAACACTCAACTGAGCTTGTTGAACACTATTTTAGCCACACCATCAGCTTCCGAAGTTAATGTTACTGAAATTTCCTCTCTCAGAGAAAGTGAACATTGTAAGGAATTATCCAACTGTGTTATTACACCAGGTAATTTGGAGAAACGGTTATGGATGTACTGTATCTTTTCTTGAATGCCATTTTCAGCAAAACATTCTTGGGATGTGGCTATGCTTGTTGCATCTTCTGCATTTAAGGAGTACAAAATCCTTCAGTGATTTCAGTTCACTGAACTGTTCCGTGTAGTTTCACACAGACTCTAACCATGAACCCCACCAAGTTAAAACTGACGAGGAGGTAAAGGCAAAGTTGGAAACAGTTCATGAAATTTTTGAATCCTAACCAGTGCCTTTACAAACACTTTCTTCATGCTGGAGACAAGAAAATCCATGTCTTTCTACTGGCTTCTAACAATGTCAGTGACATGATGTAAACCGTGAGCATGGCATGTCAGGTGAACTAATTTAGGGTAAAGAACTTTTAATCCAGCTGCCGCTTTAACAATATATGGAGCAGCATCACTGAGAAATAACAATACATTGTCATACCATACGCCATCTGCCCAGAAGAAAGTTAACGAGTCTTTGCAAAAATTTTGCAACGTAGAATGATTTACTTGGTCAAGTATTTGTATATTAAGAAGAAATGATACAACTTTCGTAGCACCAACAACAGCACTACACATGCACTGTCCTGAAAATTGTGTCTTGAAAACACTGTGGAACATAGTTTCTGCATAATGTTGTAGGTTCATCTGGCATCCTTCTGTTTGTGTATTAAAAAAAAAAAAAAAAAAAAAAACTGCACATTATTTCTACAATGGAATATTGGAACTCACTAATGCTAAACACAATGTAATGGGGCGAAAATGGGGGATTTTATTGTTTATTAAATGTATTTGAATGTGTATGGGATCAACGCAGAAAGTCCCACATAAAACGGTTTCATTCAAACAATGAACAGTGATATAGCTTTGCGAGCGGGTGTGGTAAGGACGCAATATTATTCTGAGAAATCAAGTGTTGTGCTACGAACTAGTACGCGCGAACACCAGCATGGGCGCGGATGCGACGCTTACAGCATCGACTCACGCCAAGTAAAATGGCTAAGCTGTAAAATTTTCTTGACATGTGGTTTTGAGATGGCGGAAGTCCAGTGAATGCTCCACCTACAAAAGCCTCCTGTATCGTCTCCGTAGAATAACAGTAGCCACGTCGTCTATAGAGAATCCACACAATATGAGTGAATACGAAAATTTGTCGTCGGAAGGCAGGGACTTCCGTCCCATGAACAAGGCAGTCGACTTACAGCCGCGGCGGCGGCCAGACACACGCTAAGACTCGTGGGCCCCCAAATAAATTATTTCTAATGTAAAAGTGTAAACATTCATAAAAAATAGTGCACAATATGTCAAAATGAAGCAAGTGATGTGAATAAAGCAAAACTAGCAATATGGTGAATTAAAAGGAAAACATTCGGACATAAACTCAGTGCGGCACGAGACGACCAGGATCACCAATGGTTAAGTAATACACAACCAATTTCATTTTAAAAACCAATTTCATTTTAAAAGGCGCTAAACAAAATAAATGGGGGTTTCTTTAAAAAAGTATGAATGAGTGATTGTAGCAAGCTGGGTCGTCCCTATTAAAATAAGTATTAGAATAAGTATCACGTCGAAGTAAATGTTGTGTTTTATTCATATAAGAGAAAAGAGAAAGTAATGTGATTGGAATAATAAATGGAAAACAAATAAATTCAAAAGTGGTATAAAGAAAAATGAAATAAAATTAGAGTTGTTCTACATAAATGCGAGTCGAGTGTGTTATTGAAACAACCTTGAAACCCTGCTTGTATTACGCCGTTCGTGTGACGAACTCTGGAGTTGGAAGGTGAGTTGTCCTGGGTAAATATTAATAGAAATATGAATTTGAATGTTATAAGTTTTTTAATAATTAGAGTAAGTACAAATGACGCCCAAGAACAGGGACTCGATTTCAATATTTTAGAAAATTAATAATTTGACTAAGCACAAATGGGGCATCCGAACAAGGGACAAGTTTTATAAATTAAATTTATATAAAAACCCCACCTACGGTAAAATACAAGTATGGTTTGAAGGTTAAGAAAAATACGTACAAATTACGTAACAGACGTAAAATAGTATGTCATTGTTAGGGTAAGTGTCAGATGTTTTGTATGTAAGTAAATTGGTATAAATTTATAATCTTAAAATGGCAGGTAGTAATAACAAAAACGATATAAATGAAATGACCAATTTTGATGAATCAGCTATTATGAGCAGTCTTGAAGTCCATTCGACTCCAAATGTGGGTCAGGACAATAAAAGAGACAAACTAAATGTTACAGATGAAATAAATATTACAGATGATTCGGGGATTCAAATAACCCCAATATCAACTAACAAAAGTAATCAATCTGACAATAGTGAGATGATGAGTGTGATGCAGTTGCTGTTAAAGATAGATAGTAAGTGTGACAAACAAAATGAAAATTTGAATAATAAATTTGATAAATTGAGCAGTGGCGTTAGCGAAGTCAAGAGTAGTTTTGATGTATAGGATAGCAAATTTGATGTTATAAATAGTCGTTTCGACGTTCAAAATAGTAATTTCAATGATAAATTTAATGAATTAAAAAAGCAAAATAACGAATTGAAAAACGATATTAACGAAATTAATAAGCGTTGTGAAAATACCAATGAAATATTTGAAAATAACTTTAAAAAATTAGAACAGAACATTGAGAGAATGGGAGTGTGGGGAATAAATATAGGTAAGAACAACACAAACGAAAGCGGCGGAAATATATGCATTAATGGTAGTGGTAGTAGTTTAGATACAAAACAGGTGGCGGTAGACAAGGTGAGTAATAATGATAATTATAATAATGGGTTAACGAGTGATAACAGTGGTGAAATTAAAAAGCACAAAGTACAAATGACGCCCAAGAACAGGGACTCGATTTCAATATTTTAGAAAATTGATAATTTGACTAAGCACAATAAGTCTTTGGAAAATGTACCACTTGAACTCAATTATTCACCTACATTGCTTGTAATCAGTTGTTGATTTAACTCAGATTTATTCTTAACCATGTTTTATACCGTGTTGTATTGATATGCTGCACGCCATACTGTTTCTTTGCTGAAACACTTTTTTCACACACTAAACAAAATAACACTTTGCTGTCCTCAATAAAAATATTACTTCCAAAATCGTTTACGTATTTATGTAACAATACCCATTGAGACACTTTTGTGGGAGGCATTGTTCAACTAAACTACAGCACCAATCACATTCAGCTTATTGTAACAACATGCGAGAAGACATGACTGACGCATTGCAACTGGGAGAGTTAGTTGATTCTGGTGGGGAATCCCAAGACTTTCTTCTAATTTTAACTGCGCAGAGTTATTTCACAATATCTTGGGACTTCCCCTTTTTGCATTCAAATTCTAGCTTTGTTTCTTTATGCATCTGAGTGAAGCTATTATTTTATTAACCAATAAAAAAGAGGAATCAGTGCTAATTACAGTTAGAAATGAAATATGCACTTTTAATATGACAATGCAAAATATTGTTATGACATCACAGAACACTCTACGTGTTTATCGAATGTTCCAGAGTGATCTGGAATGTAACGTGTGTGGTGTACGTGCTTGTTGACACATTTTCTAGATTGTGCCAGACTTCGTGTGGGCGCACGGACTATGTCAAGGCCGCAGTTAATTACGTAGTACACTGGCGCTAAGACACAATTAGGAATCTTCTCGTCTGTGAGCATGGGTATAAATACATGCCGGCAGCGGCTTTAGTTGTCAGTTATAGTCGCGATACATTACTGTGTGCGTTCAAGTGGTTATTAGTGAAGTGTTGTGTTTTATAATCAGGCGGTATATTGTAATACAATTGTGTTTAATATTAGTGGGCACTTTATTGCACATGAACAATTTTTATTTGATTTGTTATAAGAGACTGTGTTGTTAATTACGAACTGTTAACTGTAAAAATTAAAGCTGATGATTAGTGATTTAATTGGTGTCTTGTATTTATTTTGTTTTCCACTATACCTACGAAGATCGAATAGACCATTGTAACAGTGGTGTCAGAACTGGGATAGAATGGTTAACAGTGGACGCTTTGTACAAGACGAGTGTAGTTAGTAATTAATAAATAAAATGGATGCCAGTCAGATAATAGAAGCATTCCGAGCAATGCTACAGCAAAGTCAGGAACAAGAAAAAGAAGAACGAAGACAGGAAAGAGAAGAGGCAGAAAAACGACAAGACAAAAAACGTAAGCGTAAAAATGAAATACCAGAGGGACGAAAAAAGACGAATTTAGCTGTCAAGCAGACGACATTAAGACGTTTGTACAAGAGGATACCACTGCACAATTCCACAATTCGTCCAGTTACAAGGTGAGCTGAACAAACAAGGTGACAGAATATCTTAAATAGAAAAATCTGTGAAAACAAATATTTCAAGTTTAGAAGATTCTATTGCAAATTTAATAAAACAAATTAAAAAGGAAGTCGAACATTTAGTAAAAGAAATAGTTGATAATGAAAGACCATTAATAAAAGCTGAAGAAGATTCAAAATATCAGAGAAATCTAACTCTAGTAGGGCCAGTTTACGCAAAGGCCCCAACATTTGATGGAAGCACTCATTGGGAAAATTATATTCGCCAATTTGAAGCTGCCGCTCACTTAAATAAATGGACGGAAGAAGAGAAAGGACTTTCACTAATTCTTGCTTTAAAAGGGCCTACCACAGAACTAATACAGAAAGTGCCACCTGAAAATCAGAACATCTATGCCGAATTAACAAAAGTTCTGGAATTACGGTATGGTGACAAGCATTTGTGCGAAGTGTACCGTAAACAACTTAAAGCGAGGCGACAGCGTTCCGGGGGAACCCTCCAGGAGTTTGAAGCAAACGTCGATCGACTGACGAGATTGACTTATCCTGAACAATCGGAGGACTTCCCGAAGTGGATTTCTCTTATTATGTTTATTGACAGTATCAGAGATAGTCAGTTACAACAAGTGTTAAGAATGGCTTGGCATGATAATAAATCAGACGCTCTTGTTCATGCTCTCCATTTTGAAGCTGCCAAGTCGGCGACCTACATTAATCAAAGTATGCTATCATGTTGTAGCCAAACGGATCCAACATCACAGTATCATCATAACGGACAGAATAAAGAGACAATTCAAGAACAACAGTTTAAGAAGTCAGCAGCGCCACAACGATCTTTCGAACCAAAGGATAAAGACAGAAGACCAAAGTGTTACAACTGTGGGAAACGTGGTCATCTACAGGTAGACTGTTTGAAGAAGAAAATATCGAGAGAAGGGAGTGATCGCACCAATTGGAGAAGTAAAGCCCCAGAACAGCACACAGTTTCCACGCCACATAAGATTAGTGGAAACCTGATCGTTAATGGATTTGCGGAAGGTAAACTAAGATCATTTACAGTTGACATAGGCGCTACAGTGTCTATTGTGTGCCCTGACTTAATTAGAAACCGACGGCCTCAAATTAGCTCTTGTACAATACAGACTGTGACTGGAAACCCCGTCAATGTGTTAGGAAAGATAGACGTACGTGTGCGCCTGGGTCTTCTCGAGTTTAGCCACCAAATGCTCGTTGCAGACATTGTCGATGAAGTGATTCTTGGCACGGACATTATGAATGCCTACAGATTTATTGTGGACTTAAGAGAGAACGTCGTGAAGGTTGGCCAAGAGAAGATAAAGCTTTGCATGGCTAAAATGACAAGGTCTACCAACCATTCGATTAAGCAAATGGCATTGGCTGAAGAAGAAGTCAATAGGTCTGGCCAAGAGGAACCTATCCTACTCTAGGAGGAAGTGGAAGAGGAAATATCAGAGGAAGTACAAATACGGGAAACAGCAAAAGAAGTGACTGGGAAGCCAACTATGGGTGTCGAGGAAAACCCCTTCGTTGCTCGTGAGTTAATATAAGCACCCGGGGGAAAAGTTGCTGAAGATGAAGTTATGCAAGAGGTTGTTGACGAGAACCAAACAGACTTGGATCAACCAGTGGTTTTTAGGTCATCAGTACATGACGCAATGGGAGTGATTCCAGCAAAACTAGCGGTTGAGCGGAAGACTCATATTCCTAGGAACTTGACGTTCAGATCATACGAGACTGAATTCGAAGAAGCGGAGAATTATCTTTTGCAAGGATGTCCACCTAGATCACCTGGCCAAGTATTACTTCAGAGACGGTTTGCCAGTTCAGGACAAACAGGCTTAAGGAGGGGGCAGTGTTACGACATCACAGAACAATCTACATGTTTATCGAATGTTCCAGAGTGATCCGGAATGTAACGTGTGTGGCGTACGTGCTTGTTGACGCATTTTCTAGATTGTACCAGACTTCGCACGGGCGCATGGACTGTGTCAAGGCCGCAGTTAATTACGTAGTACACTGGCGCTAAGACGCAATTAGGAATGTTCTCGTCTGTGAGGGTGGGTATATATACATGGAGCCAGCGGCTTTAGTTGTCAGTTATAGTGACGATATATTACTGTGTGCGTTCAAGTGGTTATTAGTGAAGTGTTGTGTTTTATAATCAGGCGGTATATTGTAATACAATTGTGTTTAATATTAGTGGGCACTTTATTGCACATGAACAATTTTTATTTGATTTGTTATATGAGACTGTGTTGTTAATTACGAACTGTTAACTGTGAAAATTAAAGCTGGTGATTAGTGACTTAATTGGTGTCTTGTACTTATTTTGTTTTCCACTGTACCTACGACGATCGAGTATACCATCATAACAATATGCAATTTTAATTCAAAATTGTAAAATACGCAAGCAAAATCTTTTCCTCCAGAATAAGGATTTATAAATACCACCACACATAGTTAAAATTGCTTGTCAGGATGTGCATTACAAAATATAAATTTCTGTTTATGTATAGAAGCATTGAGGAAAATAAGCATTTTGATAGAAATCTGGGCTCTATGTACAGTATATTACTTAATATATAATGGTATTTTATATTCAAGGTGTTTTTCCTTACTTTCTACATGTTTCGGGAATCAAGTAGTCTGCCCATCCTCAGCCATCTTTGTTTTTTGTATTGTTTAATACTTGTGTACTGATTGGTTGTTGCTATGGGTTAGCTTTTGGTTGTTTATAATGATGTTACTGTGTAGTATCATGGTATATGGTTTGTTTTTTTGAGAGTTTCTAATGTTTAATGTTTTAAAAATAGTTTCATGTTTTCTGTCGATTTGCATTTGTTCTGGTATTAGTTTGTCTTGTGCTTTATATTTATATATTCATACGTTTTTCCATATATTCATTATAGTGCCTTTGCGTGGTATGTGTTTTATTAGTGTTATGTTGTTGATGTCTGGGAATTCATGTCTTGTATTTATTGCATGTGTAGCTAAATCGGATACATAAATATTTGGTTTATTTAAGTGTTCAAAATAAAGTTTTTTCACTTGTATTTTTCAACTGGCTTATTTAATGTCTGTTACGTCTTTGCATTTGATTCCGTACATTTCACTGTTTATTGTATAATCTTTGTCCTATGGGTTATTTAGTTTTTGTATATTGTTTTTGTTTGTTTTGTATGGTACTTTAATATCTACATTTTTAAATAGTTTTGTGAATTCTGTGATCCTATTGTTATGTATGAAAATTTGGCCAAATGTTTAGTGTTGTTATTATTCTTTATGTATGATTCATTTTGTTTAAATTTTACATTTTATTTTATTTTCTATTTTATGTACAGTGTTTTTTACTGTACACAGTTTCTTCAGCAATTTAGTAAATTATACTTCTTTCTTTGGATGTCTGAGGGTATTTTATGCAGTTTATTAAATAATGAGAAGAAAGCTGCCAGTTTTTGTTGCGGTAGGTGGTTAGAATTGTTAGGAATGGTGCAGGTGGTTTTCTGTATATTGCATATTGTAGTTGGGTATTGTTTTTTATAATAGTCATGTATAAATAATTTATTTTGTTATGCTTTTTTCTTCTGTAAATTGTTTGTTTGAGTGTATGTTGTTGAGGTGTTAAAATATTTCATATGCATTTATGTTTTTGTTGTCAGATACATATAAACATCATCCACATATCTTATTCATATTCCATTTGGATCAAATGGTTTTATAATTTTATGTATTTTGGTGTCAATGTGTTGTAAGAATATTTCTGTTATTATACGTGATAAAGGTGATCTCTTTGACAATCCTTCATGTCGCTGGTAAATTTTATTAATAAATTCAAAATAATTTTGGTTTAGTATTAGACCAGAATGAATACAGATCAAGACAAAAAAAAAACAAAATTTTTAAAATTCTAAACACTGGAAACACTCAACAAACAACATACCGCATGTTTAAACTTTGTACTGGTTTATCAGCTGTAAGCGGTCTGCTACCGTTACACGGCACGCACGGATGACGTCACGCGTTTATCAAACTCCGCAGCTGGCAATCACCGCCGGCTGCAAGCAAGTTTAGTTCAGTTTATAACAAGACTCCGAGCGCAACTCTCGTAAAACACTTCTCTTCCAGCCGCGGCTTCTGGCTATTTTTTAGCATGCATTTATAATATTTCATTTCATTCAACTACCTGCGTCCATCTACAATGAACCACGATTTTATTCAAAATTAATTTCGGGCGTTATTGCCTCAAATGCATCCGCACGTGCCGATCGTAATTAACAATCAGATTTTTTCAATAAACGAATGTTCAACATCTTTAATACAGTCCACTTCTTTCTAACAAACAATCCAGCCTTCCTCATTAGCGTCTTTGGAATAACTCACGATTATTCAAGAGCTTCCAAACCGCATCTATACAGAATAACACCAATGTAAACATCCAAAAGCCAACAGGCATTCATAGCAACAGCCAACCAGGACACAAGTACTCAGCAAAAAAAAAAAAACAATGATGGCTGAGGCCACTCGACAATCAACAATGAGACTACTTGATGCCTGAAAGGTGTAGCAAATAAGGAAAAACATCTTGAACGTAATATAGCATTATAAGTTAATTTAATTTTCAAAAAAAAAGGACAGTAGCAATAAGTGTTTGAATATATATATTCAAACAATAAAGTTGCATTGTTTGTCTTGTTTCATTTTTTTGGTGTTGAAAACTATTTCCCAGTTTAATATCACCCTTTTATGCCCTATTAGATGCTTTGTATAACCTTGCTGTTGCATAATGCTTCATAAAATATCTTTGTTCACGTGATCTACAGCTTTTACAATGTATTACCTGTAGCTTACATCTCTGTTTGGTGTTGACAATTACTTAACATACTAGTTTAATGCAAACTACTTAAACAGAATGTCCAGCGTAAGAACGGATAAAAAACTTAAAACCATACAGAATCATGAATAAAACAAGAAATGAAGCCACACCTTGTTTACCACAAGTAAATTTTTATTACATTTCATGATGATAATGTCCACATTGTAAATAACTAACAAATATTAAAATTAAAAATACATTAATTAATTACATCTTACATCCCCTGTAAAAGTCGTCAACTCACTTTGTTATGTAAGTTCTGTTAATAATAAAAATTTTAATAATTAATTTACTTTTGTTTTAATAACTAAAACGTAAATATATATAATGTTGTTTTATGAAACTCATCACATGTTGATTAAAAATAAATAAAATACTTTTTTATATTGTTAACAAAACAGACGGTTAATTCAAAGTAAAAATAAAACTAAAACAATGATTGAATGTTTCACATACCTAAACATATTATTAATACTAAAAAATTTTAATTATTTATAAAAAATATAAATAATTTTGTATACAGTCACAACTAGAGTATTGTATTACAATTGGAACACTTATTCAAATTAAAATATTGTAAAAAAATAACAGGTAAATAATATTGTTTATTAACACACTTTTGAAAATAAAGCACAGTAATTTGTTTTTTAGACATTTAAAAACGTCATCATCTCGACTCATTCAATTTGAGCAGTGATGCTGCACAGATCAATATGTGCAACACACACACACACACACACACACACACACACACACACACACACACACACACACACACACACACACAAAGAGCAGTGCCTATGTTTCTACGAATTCAGACTACACTGTATTTAATAAATATACTGTTTCTCAACTGGGATTAAAACAGATCATTGATTCAAAACACTGACACCTTGCAAAAACAGAAATGATATATTTTTTTAACATAAATTACTTGATATTTTATTCCTCCTCTGTAAGTTACCAGAACTGATTACATAATGAAGACTTAAAATTTTTCAAAACATTTAAAATTTATTATATACATTGGTTCATTTTAATAACTTTTCTGTATTAGCATAAACAATATCAAGTATGTACAGAATATTTAAAATAAAAATACTTTCCTCTCTCTTTCTCACATGTTCCTCATTAAACACATACGAATGAATACTGTATTTTTTATTTTTTAAATACACTTTGTTACACAATTATTGTCATACTATATATATTTCTTGTTATTTTTTACAATAACACAATATTAAACTGTACACTTTTTAATGATACTTCATATACATATCTTAACTGAAATATACTTTATTTTTTAAATACATTAAACAAATATTAATGGCACTTATCAATACACAATTAACAGTGTAAAAATTGTTTAATGAAATACAAAATAAATGTTCTAAAATATACACAGAAATTGTTTATACCATATATACAATATACAGTTCAGCATCTCTAGTCTACACGTACTGATTGACCATACACCAACTTCTATTGTGTAAGTTACTGCATCTGTGTGTGTAAATTGACCGATTTCTCCCAAGACCACGAGATATGAAGCGGCCACAATGACAGCCCTTTGTAAGTGCAGAGTTGTACCATTGTACAGTAAGTAGTCTGGAAAGAAACCACTGGGCAGGTAGTTGGCCAAATGTGTGTACACACACACACACACACACACAGAAACTAATTAACACATAACTGATTTTCTATGGAAAGCCATGATGTAACCAAGGGGTCAAAACAACTATCCCCATTCATTTCAATTTTCAATAAAAAGGCAAAAGTAGACCTTTGTAAAAAAATAAATAAATTGGTAGGACTTGAAATAAATTACAAATTTTTATTATATATACAGAGGATTTATTATGTATTGTTTGATATAAAGAGGAATATGTATGAAAAATATTAAGCTGTTTAATGAGCTACTTAATTTAAAATTTGAGACTGAACTAAATTTTTATTATAAAGTTTTGTTCCCAAACCTACAATGGGGAATGGTATCAGACAATGATTGTTTTGTTTCAGAGTTCACTTTTAGACAGTTAAAAAAGACTAATTCGTTGGCTGGTTTGATCCAATTCGATTTTACTATTAAAGAGCATTTAATTCACTTAAAAATTGTGTAATTAACTTAATTTTGCTAAAAAGTGGAGACAGGCCATTTGATCCAATACACCTAAATTTAAATTTAACATGTTATGTCGGTGATTTTTTCCTGATGCACTGATAAGGATTTTGGACACGGTTCTTCCAAAATTTTAGAACTGTTCATTCCTAAATGCTTTTGAACAAAACTCAATACACAGTTGAATTTTTGAATCTGGGGCCCATGCATTAGAAGTGAAGTTACCTCAGACACTACACAAGTATTCAAGCCCAGAGAGCATGCAGAATGATGATGTGCAAGTATTATTAGAGTACATAACTCACTCGTTATTACAAACAACAGCAGTTTTCACTTTAATATGCGTTTTATTGGATAACACCAAATATTTCTCCCACTGTAGGTTGAAGCATCCTCACTAGTAAAACTGAGATTAAGACAGCTTGTCACTATTAGACAGCGCGCTCCTGTATGTCATTCACACGCTGAAGTTAACACAAGAGTATGCAGTTTATGGAAGAGGAAATTCCGGTTACAATGGTGAAGTTCAGAATTGATAATTACACTTAGATCTGATGAGGTAGTCAGTTGTTTCCAACATGCTTCACTTGTGGTCCTTAAATGTGTTGGTTGGTCTTTAGAATGACTACTGCATTTGTTTTTGCTCAGTACTTTTGTGGCACTTGAAACGTATTGTGGTTTTTTGATACCATCACCACAATCCTCATCAGACTTACAACCATGTACTTCTAATGACAGTTTCAGGAAGATGCACGAAAATAAAGACAATTAAATTTAACATTTTAATAAATCTTGAAGTATTAATGGGATCGAGACTTTTTCTTTGAAAAGTAATCACATTTTAAGAACTCTCGATGTGTTATAAATGTTGACAAGTGCTTTTCAAATGTCACACTATCTTCTGGTCATAAATTAACAGAGAAATATTTAACTAATTCATGCGTTTTGGCATCTCCAACAATTCTTCACCAATCTTTTCCTGTCAATTCTGTACACATGTCCTGGCTATCTAATTATCTGCAACATGATAAACTATTCAATGTGTGCATTGTTATTTAGTCCATGGAGCTCAAGATCAGTTACTCATTTGTATTTGTTTTCCTTAACTTTTATGTCAGAGCAGTTTTAAGCCTTTTTTATCCTTCTTACACATTCTGTATATTACTACAAACTTTCTTAGGCTCTTACAGATTCATAGTTTTTAATCATAACACAATATATATATTGGCTTAATATAATGCTGGCTAATTGCTGAATGTAGCATTTAATGTATAAATGAGGGAAGCACACTGAGCATTCAGAGAACTAACTTCATTATATTTTCTTCTCTTTAAAGTACATTCTTCTTCTCTTTAAAATATGTATTTGTGTTCTAATTACATAATCATTTTATCAAAAGTGTACAGATGAATAACACCGAATTTTCATGACATTTATTAGTATTTCCCCCTTTTACTTAAAACTTCTACAGAAAATAAAACTACTATAGAAAATCACGTTTAATTTACAGAGAGATTGTTATCTGTAATAATAATAATGGCTCCTATGTGTACCACCGAAGTAGCTTAGGAGTTAGGCTGCCTTATGTGAGCTGTACGACATACAAGGAATGCAGTGTGGCCAGTACTATGTTTCAGCCACCCATTGTTATCTATAACACTGAAAATATTGTGTGTTGTTCCCCTTTGTGAGAAGAATCTACTTCTTTAATCTGATTCAGATCTCTTGAGTTGATCAAGAGGAATCCGCTAGGAACTTTATAACTGCTTTAACAGTAACTGGCAAAAAAAATCAACCACTGATGTTCTGGTTTTGAATTGTACATTATGATTCACAGGAAATGCATTGATTCATGAAGTGCTTACAAAGTACCTTGAACCATTTCAAATTATAAATTGTTTGTTTCAATTAGTCTGGAATTTCAATAAACACTTATTGTTATCCCTGAGAATGTAACAAAATATTTACACAATGTGCAAATTTCTTTTTGTATTACCAAATATAGGAGAAACCAGACAGGCTACATATATGATCTGCACATATATAAGGTACACAGTGTGACCAACACATTTCATTACCTTACATATAATTCCTTTTGTTTCTAGGTAAATTACTGCTGAGTATGATACTGCTTGAAGATCACTTTTTGGTTTTTAGATTCAAATATATTTGGCAGATCTTTGTTCATTTTACAACAAAAATGTTCTTTTTCATGTTTTTAGTTTTTTTCATTGTGTAAAATTTAAGTATGTAACATCATTACCTTTAAACTCAAAACTAAAAAACTGAGTTAGTATTGACAACTACTGAAACAGTATTTAATGCACTTGTGGACAGTCCCCATTGAATACAATGTGGGCCTACATTTTAATTAATCTATGTAAAAACATTGTAAAAAATATTCTGGGGTCCAAATTACCCAACTATTTATCTTAATGTATGTGAGGTGCCCTTGGCAGATCAGCTGTATTTTAAATTCTGGCTAAAGGAATGAAACTGTACAGAAGCAAGTTAACTTTCTTGTACAGGAATATAGTTGCGTGAATTTTTGATACCAGTTTCACAATGTTGGTAATCACTAACCATTAATTATTAATGGTTATCATTAATTCAAGTAATCACTAGACATTCCGTCTCACACCGCTGACGAAGGCGCACATCACGCCGAAACGCGTACGGGAAAAATCAAAGTAAGTTCACAAGTGAAAGTTAACAATCAATATTAATTAATTATTTGCTTGACATTTCATCTTCTACACTTACATGTTAGGCCTTAGTCTGTTCCGACTGTTTATGGTAACATAAGAATTTTTTGAGAATTTTCAGTAACAACCCTTAAACCAACCATTTTCCACAAATCTTTTTCTAACAGATGTTGAGGAAGAGACTGAAGGGAAAAATGGATGGTACCAATAATGAAGTATCTAGAATAAAGATGTGTTACAGTAAGGACCTAATGAAGTCAACAAGAAGTGGTGTAACAGTATGGGAATCAGCTATACATCTGTAAAGTATCCAGTCATTTTGAATGTTTTGATAATGACCACGTGATTTTCACAAAACTGTATAGGAAATCATGAAATCATAGGAGAATAGGGAATACATGGTCAGTCAGGCTGTCACAGAATCCCTCATTTGGCAGTTAGGTGCCATTAAGTAATCTTGTGTTTGTGTGACCATCATATTCATCATGTCTAAGCGAGCTGATCACATCCACATAAAGCTTTTCCTCAAATTTGGCGGAAACTATTAGAAAGATTAATAGGGCCTTCAGAGGGAATTTCACAAGTGACGTTCAATTAAAATGTGGCAATTATGCTTTCAAGATGCCAGAAATTGGAACACAAAACTTTCCATGTTCTGAAAGCAATGTCAAGGCCAGTTGAGATTTTTCAACCATGAAGGTGTGGCCCATCATGAGTCCATGTACTGTTTTCCAGGTCAAACAGTAACTAATGAGTGTTACACAGAAATTCTTCAAAGGCTGAGTGATCCAGTGAGAAGAAAATGGAAGAAGCTGCTAGCAAGTGATGACTGGCACCTTCCCCATGATGTGGCATCACATCGCACAGGTTGCTCGGCTACCCTACAGTCCTGATTTGTCTTTCTCCAATTTCTGGCTTTTCTAATGGTATAATCACCATTGAAAGGGACGAGATTTCAGATGGTAGACAAGATTCGTAAGAATGCGAAGGCGCAGCTGATCGTGGTTCTGGACGAGGATTCTGTAGACTGTTTAGAAAAGAGGAAGAGACCTGGGATAAGTGTGTAAAGTTCCAAGAGGAATACTCTGAAGAGGACTAAGGCCCCACTGTGGTAAATAAGGATTTTTCTTAAAACATTAGATGGATGAATACTTTCCAGACAGATTTTATATAGTGTAAAAATATTGGTAACTGCATTGTTCACTCATTTTACACATACTGAACATCATAAAGCTCTCTCCATATTGTTGTTAGATTGACGTACAATTAGTGTTCAAAATTTTCTATGTTAACTAATTGCAGGCAGTTTCATGACATCATCTATGGCATCCTTGTCTCCTATGTTAGAGACTGTGGGTTCAAATCTCATGAGATATTTGAATGGTGTACATTCAACTGAGAATTCGAAAATTCAACACCTCTTGCCAGAGAATGTCAAAATTATGGCTGACAAGTAAGCAGTGGCCATTTGGCCAACCAATGCCACCTAGAGACTGTCTGTCAGGCTAGAGAAGGTTGTAGCCAGGTTTACATGAAAAAATATTTTCTATCATAAAACACTTCATTTTGTTGTAGTTGGGAATTAAACCTAGATTGTATATGTATTAGATTTTTGTAACAGCTAATAACTATTGGATTATTTCAGTATCTATCTATCATTGATATAAAGTACCCTCTATGTCTGAAATAAGATGTTTTTACTAATGATATATGTAAATTATCATTTTAATGAATTTTATACTTGTAAATTATGTATGTAGTTATTTATTGCACAAGGCTACATTTGTAATTTGAAATAATATTTGTCAGAAATATTATAGGATTCAAACCTATAACATCAATGAGTAGGCTGCAGCCAGAATGTAGGCTCTTTTGACTGCATGTTTGTCCAAACACTGTTTACAATGACGAGATCATCTTCATGTAGTGTCTTAATCTCAGTTAAATAACTGAGGTTACAGTATGGTAGAATAGGACTAAACTAAAAACCTCAAAATGCCTACAATTCAAATCATGTAAGCTTTGAACACAGGCTGTCAAATAAGTCATCCACACTTGAAAGTTTTACTTGAAAGTTTTTGTGAGTTTCATTTGAACTGACATAATGTTCATAAATTCAATGATCCAACATTAAAATTCTGGTAAATTGTGGCACTCAGTGATGCTGCATTGTTTCTTGTTATTGTTTACTACATGTATTTTACTAAGCTCTGCACAATCCTGCACTAGAATATAACAATATAACATACAGAGGGATACAGCAGTTAGTACTTTTTGAACTTTCATGCATTTTTTGTTAACATCTGCTTTGAAGATACTGTTCTTCTGATCTGTTATGAAAGACAAGAACAGCTCCAACAGTGATCAGTCAGACAAATACACAAATTCACATAAAAACATGACTCACTTAGATACATAAATGTTATTACACACAATGAATTACACATGGTAATTACATATGGTTTGTCATTAAACCATAGACCACGGCCAAACAGCCCGGAAAACTCGTCTTATACAATATGAATTACACATTTCTAGAAAGATGTGAGTCTTTTTTAAAATTTTTTGTTAACTGTTCTGTTATTCACCTTTATAATAAACCAATCTTATGTGTCTTTATTATCATTAAAAAAACGTTTTGAATAAAGTATTGTTGAAAATAGGATAGATGTATTTTGTTATAGCACTAATTTTTTATTTATTTATTATTATTTGATAATTTAATTTTATGTGTATGAGAATAAATTTTATATGTATAACTGTGGTAATGAGGTTGAAACCCTAAGAGTATATTATGCTCTTCTGCCTAATTATTTTAGCTGATATTTAACTTATTTCAATATTTAAAAATAATTTATTAACATCACCATTACCAAGGGTTTACATCCTTCATGGAATTATAGCCACTCTTTTGAACTCTTCTGATTTCTCAACCTCAGCAGTCGACTTCTCGACCAAGTCACTTCACATCCAGACATCACAGTTTTCCATTCTTCTTGGCCTCTTCCACCAGTGGAGGGGTCTCATTTCTGTTCTTCATCTTACCCCTCCACTCTGACCAGGTGCCAATTATCTTGATGTCCTAAGACCTGAACCTATGGTCTCCTTTCTGTACGCTTTTTAAAAGTTGTTTTGTCTTCTTACGTGTACACCTCATTTTCTGTTTTTAATTATCCTCATATTATCTTTTCCCTTTAATTTCTCTTCAACTTCATTATTTGTAATCTTCTATATACTCCATCTTCCATTTTCTTCAGTCCCAATATCCATCTTGTCTCAAATAACCTAAAAAGAGATTATAATTAGCCTTTTAACACTAATTCTACCTTCAGTTTTACATACATGTTTTATTTTGTCTCAGCACCAAACATTTTTAAGTACAATGAGTAAGTCTCTGAGACTTAAACTGATCTTACACTTACAGCTAATTTATAACTACTTCAACATCATTAAATCTGGTGTGGATTACAGTGTTTTTCCCGAGGCCTCCGAACATTCAACACACTTCATACGTGGGCCTGACAGTTTGTTATACAAATTAATGTTTCATCACAAGCTAGAGAACTGTTATAGTTTTGAATGTACGTTTTCATTTCTAATTTCACTTGGTACCCTTAACTTTACCATTATACATGCCAGACTCTTACATTTTGACTTTTCAACTACCCAAGTTGAAGTCTGTTTTGTATTACATTTGCTCATCGTGCCGTGGTGTGGATCAAATCATTCAAATCCTGTCTGCCTACTGTTGGGGCAACACAGCAGGGAGTAACAAGACAACATCCACACATAAAGTCTCACAACAACTCCTTCCTACATACAACGTGACTCACCACTGCTCGTTGTTAATGCAAACTGACTTCTCTCTGGTAGGTCACACATAACTATCTAGGCTATATAGAAATTCTGAAGCTGTCGTCATCCTAAAATTGGGTTAAAGCACCATGAATTGCATCAAAATGGGACATATCCTGTCCACATAACATTTTGAAGTAATCTGACCAGACTTACGATATGTCTAACATATGGTGACAAAATATCACAGAATTAGTAATTAATACTAGAATATCATCTGCTCAATCAGCAGAAAAACGGTAGGCCCTAAAGAACTTGGAGACAGGATGTGGAGGATGATATGAGGAGCAGGAATTTACAGGAGACTGACTGGGAAAACAGAGATTAGTGGTAGTTGAGATTGAGATGCACGATGCGACAAATGTTGTAAGCTCCCCGCAACATATATGAATTGAACAGCAAGGTGGCCAGCACTAAGTTCCAGCTGCCTATTACTGCCCTAGACAGTTGTTTCCACAGACTGAGTCAACCTGAGAACTGAAACACAGTTGGATTTTTATAGTGCTGTCTGGGAATCCAGTACCAGTACCTCGTTGATTATCAGACAAATCCCATACTGACTGGTCAACTAACTCCCCATGGTTTTACTACAATCTTTAAAATTATCAGTTAAATAAAGAGCATAGATGATAAAAATATTTTTAAAAACTGTCTATGACAAAAGGTAGTATTCTCATAATGATCAACGTTTTGGAAAACATTGGAGAGATGCTGACTGTCACAAAATTTGATGGGAAAATCAAGTAACATTTGTATACACAATAATAATAATAATAATAGTGAAAACAGACAATGAAGAATAATTATCTAATTATACAAGTGTAAAATATCTAAATATATAAAAAACAGTTGTTTCTATTATTGTAATTTGGTACTTCTCTGACAGGGAGCAGCCCTACTAACATTCCTACAATAAAATTAAATTCAAACAAAAAACTATAATAAAATAACAACAACAACAATAATAATAACTGTAATTTTTCAGCTACAAAAACACACACACACACACACACACACAAATAAAATATTTATTATTATCATTTACCTTACACTTACAGTATATATGTATACTAAATTTACATTCTACAAATAAATGTTTTTTTCACTTTTAAAAAAAGTGTAATAAATAGCAAATATTTATTAGACTATTACATAAAACAACTTTTTTAAACCAATGATCAATATCATTACTTTAAAAACATTTGTATAATGACTGAACATTAATTTTATCTATCATATTTAGTTTATCTATTTAAAATAACAGGTTATTATATATAAAAAAAAATTAACAAGGTTTTCTCTTAATGTAAAGTTCTTAGTAACAAATAATAATAACAAAATGTTGAGAATGATTATGATGGTGATGGAAGTGATGACAATAATAATGACAATGAAAACAATGACAATAATTGACAAATTTAATGATTTCTTTTGCTCACAATTTATTAATATGAATTATGGAGGCTCTATAAAGTACAACAATGGCATTATATATATATTATGAAAAATAACATGCGTATGTATATCAATGTATTAATCAATTACAAATATATATATAATTTTTTTTTAAAGTCTGGACACAAAAATTACAAGTATCAAATTTATAAATGTATATGAAATAAAACTTAAATTAATACAATATTATACTACAAAATACTGTTTTGTAAAATATTCAATCTTATCTTTGAGTTCAAAAGCATTGCATATAATAATAATTTATTTTGTCTGTTAATAACATTACATACAAAAAATATATACTTTCTACGATGACTGGATTTGATTAATAAGAATACTACACGTTTATTTTCACCATTTAACTGGCAACTGAAAGTATTGCATAAACTAAGATACAGAGTAACAATTAACCGAAGCACCAAACTTCTAGCATGGGAAGAGTTTTTCTTTAACACTATTTTATCATACAAATAAATAAAGATAATTTTGGGCGGAATTTTTGAAACTTTACATCCTTTAGTTTAGTCAATCAAATATAACAAAATATCAGTGGTTTAACGCAGTGGTGAACTTATAGCTACAATGCTTTTTTGTTTAATTTCAAATCCATTTAAAGTCTTATTAATTTTCTCAATCTTTCTCACTGTTTAAGTGTTGCCTTTGCAAGCATAGAAGACCAAGGACTTCTCTTCAGAATTAACACTGTTTGTATTCTGTTTGTGCAAACGTATAAATTATCCGATACTTGGTCTTGTCATATGAAAGATGGTCGAACTGGACACTCACAGATGTTTGGGGGCTCGACACTTGTTTCGCATTTGGTAACACACAAAAAAATTATGAGAGTCCTCAGTTGTGTCTTGGGAGTGGGGATGGCTGTCACAGAATGGGTGAAATGTTTGGTGACTGTATAAAAGCATAAAAAGTGTTGTAATGGGCGCGGTCCTTGACACGACATTGCACACATCATCTTGCTGTTACTGTCTCTGGCCCCACCCTGCATTGTTTCATGGGTTTACAGAGGATTCTACACAGTTGCCAATATCAGTTGGCCCAGATGTAACAATAAAACTGTGCGAGTTTACAAGCTGTTGCTTACAATGTTGCCAGACTGTAGCACGCACACGCGCACGCGCGCGCGCGCACACACACACACACACACACAATGTTTTATCTATTAGCTGCCCAAAATATCATCCATTAATCATCATTTAAAACACTTCTACAAATAACATTCAATTATGTTAAACTTATTAAAATTTATGTACACACACTAACTGGGAAGACTTCAGACAAAGTTACATGCTGGTGTGTAATGAAATAATGTACAATGTGTGAAAAAATCAATACAATAGACACTTAATACATTTTTGTCCAAATCTTTCCAGAATATCATAATTGTAAGCTTAAAAAACACAATAAAAAAGTAACAATAAATAAAAATGAGTTAGAAAATTGATAACAATAACAATGTATAATTTAGGCTCAACAATACTGTAGTAAACATACTGTGTATTTGCACTGTTTCTATAAAATAAATAAATATAAGTAGATTTCTATTATTATTATTACTACTACTACTACTACTATTATTATTCATAGTATTTAGTAGAAATGTAATTTTTATGTCCATTTACATTCATTATATTATATATATCTTACAAATATATTATATTTTCAAAATACTACAACATTTCAATGAGCACTATTAACTTTTCATTCATTTATTCGATTTTTTTATTTAAAATTTATTTATTTAGGCACTTCTCATGTCTCTGAGGCCAACAACAATCAGAAATAATAATCATCATAATAAAAAACAATAATAATCATAACAACACAACACCCACAGATGTAGACATCAAAATTTATAGAAAAGAATACAATTCAAATGCACATAAATAACTACTTATTGTATATATTTTTATTGAAACCGTTTTTCTCTTAAATAAGCATAAAAAATTCATCGATCACTGTATATAAAAAAGTGTGAATGGCTAAACAGACAATACAAATGCGTACAATCCATTATCTGTTTCAATGAGCTCAACACAATGTTTCAATGCAAATTTTCTTGAAAATCTGGACAGTCGTGAATATCAATTTAAAAAAATGTTTATCGTGTGACACAATCTGGGAAGGTGTGGGTGCCGCTGTTATCGGGGAAGTTGATGGTAACACCGCTACGGTCGTCTCTGCGCCACTCGCTGCTCACAAAGGCCGCGTAAAGTTGGCTGGAAACATTCCCTTCTCTCCAGTGGTCTCTTTGAGTCCCATTAGCCAACCTTCCTCCTGAAAACAACATAACAGTTATTAAGACTAGTTAATGTTTACCTCCATTATAATGACATAAGAGTAAGCTGCAGCCCAACTTTGGGGGAGGGGGTGCAAAGCAGTGAGACCTCACCTGTATAACAAAATGTATTGTATCATGTAACCCTCTATTCGGATTCCCATCACAATATTTTTCACTCGGTGTTTCAATGCTTAGAATCTGGAATCATAACGTCGAGTAAAAAATATTAGATGGAGGCAGTCCAAGTAAAGGATTCACTTGATAGAAATCATCCATTGCTTAGTAGTTAAAAAAAAGGGGGATTCTGTACAAAAATTCAGTTTTCTCAATCAGAAAAAGAGGGTAGTCAGTGTTTTCTTTAACATTTTGATGCCGGGCCCTTAACATAGTGGTCCTTGCCTTCGTCCATGCCTGGCCATTTTTGCATGTACTTAAAATGTTGTATCTTCTAAACTATATGGAAAAAAAATATGCTACCTATGTTTTTATGAAGGTCTAAGTGTCTTCTTTAAAATGGTGTATACTGTATGTTATTGTATTGGTTATTTTCCCTGAAATTTCTTTTCAAAAAAGTGATGTTTTTGGAAGAAAAAAGAATTGGCCAAAACACATGTTGTTACTACAAACTCGCAATTTTATTTTTAGTTGTTTGAAATTGATTAAACAATACATTACATAATGTTTATAATATATATTGGTTTATAAAGGTGTACTTTTGTAATTTTTTTAACAAGAAACGCTTGTCTGACATTTTGACATGTTAAGTGGTGTTTAGCAACTAACAGTTTGCTGCACGCTGTTTCATGTCAACTGTACCTACGAAAGTGAATGCATATACGATCTAGCGGACGATTTGGGTACTAGAAGCCCTGACATCATTTCACAACAGCTCCAAGGACATCTTTATACATATGGAATCACACAAAACACACTGAAACTTCAGGACGTCAATTGACGTCCATCGGCATTCTCAGAAGTTTTCAAAGGACGTCAATTGACGTCCATCGGGATCAAAGTGTTAACAAAATGATAATCTCAAAATATTTTATTCAAACACGTCAAATCGCTTAGCTTACAACTTTATTTTTCAGAAAAAATAATAATACAGCAGCACCTTGATAACTAAATCTCAGGGGAAATGGGAAAAATCTGAGATATGAAGACTAGGATTACTAAAATTCGAGTTATAGACATTTGCATATAATGGCTTATACTGTACAGTGTCCCTGCCAGTTTGATGGCATGCAAATAACTGCATTCTTCTAACTATGGCACTGAACAATATGTGTTGTTTTCGTTGGTACATACAAATCATGTAATACGGACAAGGGATTTTATTATAAAAGAAACTGAACACACGTATTTTACGATATTAATTGATGACTCGTTGGGCACTTGGTGAAACATATTAATACAAAGGTTTTGTAAAATATACAAAAACACTTGGTAAGTTTCACAAATTTTTTAATTAACTCTGACAGCTGTTTCGACTAACTAAGCCATTGTCAAAGAGGGAGTGAATGAAATTACTGAACACAGGATGTTAGTGGAGTGTAGGTGGTGAACATCTGTTTAGGGCGTATCTGGAACATCTGTGTTGTGATGGCGAGGGGGGGAGTGTGTGTATGAGACAAGGGAAGGTCAGGTGTCTTTAAAAACTAAATACAATCATGAATGCAAAATATAAAATTAACTGAACTAAATATAAACTGAATGCAAAATTTAAAATAATGATGAACATTCAAAATAATATAAAATAAACTAAACTAAATAACAGATTTTAATAAAGGAGATACACAAAATTCAGTCTGTTCATTGGTTAAATTTTTGTTATTTTTTATTGCTTTTTTAATTTCTAAAATTTCTAACAAATCCATTTTTTTACCTTTTTGTATGTTGTGGAGTAGTGTTATGTTTTTTGTATATATGAAGTGATTGTGTTGTAAGCAATGATCTGCAAAACCTGTATTAGAGTTATTGGTTAAAATCACCTTCTCATGTTCAGAAATGCGATGTTTCAGAGCACGGCCACATTGTCCGATATAAATAGCATCGCATTCTGCACAGTGTATTTCATAAGCTCTGAAATTTTGCATTAAGTTTATATTTAGTTCAGTTAATTTTATATTTTGCATTCATGATTGTATTTAGTTTTTAAAGACACCTGACCTTCCCTTGTCTCATGCACACACTCCCCCCCCTCGCAATCACAACACAGATGTTCCAGATACGCCCTAAACAGATGTTTACCACCTACACTCCACTAACATCCTGTGTTCAGTAATTTCATTCACTCCCTCTTTGACAATGGCTTAGTTAGTCGAAACAGCTGTCAGAGTTAATTAAAAAATTTGTGAAACTTACCAAGTGTTTTTATATATTGTAACGTATCAAAATAACGGTTACATAAAAAATATATAATACGTCAAATGAAAGAGTACCATAAGCATATTTCATCAAGCATGGAAGAAGGAACAGAAGTATGAAAATCAAAAGTGTATCTATAAATGAATAGTATTAAAACAACCCAACGAAGAAGAAAGAAGAATTCTTGGATTTCGTTGTCCATGACGTGTCCGTTACTTAACTAAATATCACTATAATATTGACGACTCGGAACACAAGTTTTTTATAAGTAAAAACGTAAAGTTTTACCTTACAGCCTAAACCGGCTTTCACCTATAGAAGGCTTCATCAGAGGCTGTCGTTAGTAGCGCTGCTCGTCTTGTTGTTGGCGACGAGAAAGTGTTTCGAAAGATTGAAGCTGTGTGTGTGTGGTGAGATGTGTTCGAATAATGCGTGCGATTTGAATTGTGTCTGTTCGTTTAGGATGTCGTTTTTATTTGTTTTTGTGTGTTTGTATATTTCTAATTGTTCTAGAGTGTATAGTTTTCGGCCTTTTGTGTGTATGTGTAGTATGTTCATGTTATTGTCGATGTTTTTATATGTGTGGTTTGCTTCAATGAGGTGGTTTGCGAAGGTAGATTCTGTAGTGGTGTGGAGTGCTTTTGTGTGTTCAATGTATCTCTGTTTGAAGCTACGTCCTGTCTGGCCTATGTAGAATTTACTGCAATTTGAACAATTTAGTTTATATACACCGGGTAGATCGAATTTGTTTTGTGCTTTGGGCATGCGTTTTGATAGTGTGTGTTCTGTTTTGTTAGTAGTTTTGTAAGCGATTCTGTATCCTGCTTTTTTGAATTTGTGGGCAATTTTTTCTGTTTGTTTGTTGATGTATGTTAGTGTTATGAATTTGTTGTTTTCTGTCTTTGTCTGTTGTTTGTTTTGTGTTTTGTGTAGGAGTTTACTGACTATTGTTCTGTCATAGCCGTTAGATTCTGCTAGATATTTTATCGTGTTTAGTTCGTCTTTGTAGTCTATTTCATCTAAGGGGATGTTGTTAAGTCTATGTATCATGGTTCTAAAAGCAGCTAGTTTGTGTTGTATTGGGTGATTGGAGGTGTTGTGTATTAGTGTGTCAGTTGTAGTTGGTTTTCTGTATATACTGAATTTGTGCCTGTGTTCTAGTTTTGTGATGGAGAGGTCTAAGAAGTTTATGGTATTGTTGTGTTCGTATTCGGCAGTGAAGGTTATGTTTTTATGTATTTTGTTTATGTGCGTTAGTAACTGTTCACATTGTCTTTTGTTTCCCCTGTATAGTATTAGAATGTCATCAACGTATCTGTGCCAATATAGTATTTTATGTGAGTGTCTGTCATTGTTTGTGAGTATTTTTGTTTTTTCTAAGTGTTGGAGGAAGACTTCTGCTAGAATGCTGGATATGGGGGAGCCCATGGGTAGGCCATCGTTCTGTGTGTAGTATTTATTGTTATAAGTAAAGTAGTTTTGTTTTGTGATAATGTTCAGAGTTTGTGTTATTTCATTGATAAGTTCGTCTGGTGTGTTGTTCTGTTTGAGTTTGTTTTGTAGGATGGTGATTGTTTCAGAGATGGGGATGTTTGTGTACAGGTTTTTAATGTCAAAGGAGGCTAATGTGGCGTTATGGGGGATGTGTATGTCTTTTATTTTTGTTACTAGGTCAGTGTTGTTTTTTACTGCAATGTTGTTGTCTATTTGTGTGTGTTGTCTAATAATTTTGTCTAGATATTTTGCCAGTTTGTGTGCAGGGGCATTACGGTAGTTGATAATGGGGCGGATCGGAATGTCTTCTTTATGGATTTTGGGAAGCGCTTGGAGTGTAGGTGCTGATGGTCGGATTTGTTTCATGTAGGGCTTTTGTTTATGTGTCATAATGTGTTTGGCTTTGTTGACTATTTGTTTTACCGAGTTTTGGTATCTGCCGGTGGGGTCGTGTTTTAGTTCTGTGATGTTGTTCTGTTCTATGAAGTCTTGTACTTTTTTGTGTAGGTTGTCTGTGGGGATCCCACCGACAGATACCAAAACTCAGTAAAACAAATAGTCAACAAAGCCAAACACATTATGACACATAAACAAAAGCCCTACATGAAACAAATCCGACCATCAGCACCTACACTCCAAGCGCTTCCCAAAATCCATAAAGAAGACATTCCGATCCGCCCCATTATCAACTACCGTAATGCCCCTGCACACAAACTGGCAAAATATCTAGACAAAATTATTAGACAACACACACAAATAGACAACAACATTGCAGTAAAAAACAACACTGACCTAGTAACAAAAATAAAAGACATACACATCCCCCATAACGCCACATTAGCCTCCTTTGACATTAAAAACCTGTACACAAACATCCCCATCTCTGAAACAATCACCATCCTACAAAACAAACTCAAACAGAACAACACACCAGACGAACTTATCAATGAAATAACAGAAACTCTGAACATTATCACAAAACAAAACTACTTTACTTATAACAATAAATACTACACACAGAACGATGGCCTACCCATGGGCTCCCCCATATCCAGCATTCTAGCAGAAGTCTTCCTCCAACACTTAGAAAAAACAAAAATACTCACAAACAATGACAGACACTCACATAAAATACTATATTGGCACAGATACGTTGATGACATTCTAATACTATACAGGGGAAACAAAAGACAATGTGAACAGTTACTAACGCACATAAACAAAATACATAAAAACATAACCTTCACTGCCGAATACGAACACAACAATACCATAAACTTCTTAGACCTCTCCATCACAAAACTAGAACACAGGCACAAATTCAGTATATACAGAAAACCAACTACAACTGACACACTAATACACAACACCTCCAATCACCCAATACAACACAAACTAGCTGCTTTTAGAACCATGATACATAGACTTAACAACATCCCCTTAGATGAAATAGACTACAAAGACGAACTAAACACGATAAAATATCTAGCAGAATCTAATGGCTATGACAGAACAATAGTCAGTAAACTCCTACACAAAACACAAAAACAAACAACAGACAAAGACAGAAAACAACAAATTCATAACACTAACATACATCAACAAACAAACAGAAAAAATTGCCCACAAATTCAAAAAAGCAGGATACAGAATCGCTTACAAAACTACTAACAAAACAGAACACACACTATCAAAACGCATGCCCAAAGCACAAAACAAATTCGATCTACCCGGTGTATATAAACTAAATTGTTCAAATTGCAGTAAATTCTACATAGGCCAGACAGGACGTAGCTTCAAACAGAGATACATTGAACACACAAAAGCACTCCACACCACTACAGAATCTACCTTCGCAAACCACCTCACTGAAGCAAACCACACATATAAAAACATCGACAATAACATGAACATACTACACGTACACACAAAAGGCCGAAAACTAGACACTCTAGAACAATTAGAAATATACAAACACACAAAAACAAATAAAAACGACATCCTAAACGAACAGACACAATTCAAATCGCACGCATTATTCGAACACATCTCACCACACACACACAGCTTCAATCTTTCGAAACACTTTCTCGTCGCCAACAACAAGACGAGCAGCGCTACTAACGACAGCCTCTGATGAAGCCTTCTATAGGTGAAAGCCGGTTTAGGCTGTAAGGTAAAACTTTACGTTTTTACTTATAAAAAACTTGTGTTCCGAGTCGTCAATATTATAGTGATATTTAGTTAAGTAACGGACACGTCATGACAATGAAATCCAAGAATTTAACTCAGCAAGACGAGCCAACGTCCAAGCGTACAAGTTCACAACTTTGAAGGTTAGAAAGATTGTAGCTCACATAAATTTCAACAAAACATGCATAAACAATTCACTAACACCTAAATATGCCCAAAAAAAAAAAAAAAAAAAAAATTTAAACATAACAACCAGGCCGCCCGAATAACACAAAACATCGCACAAAGAACATACATAAAAGAATCAATTAAACAACTATATAAGAAAAAAGACGCTCTTAACCGCAAAGCATTAACACTACACCTACATATCGCCAACACATACGGACACAATTACATGACTGAACTAATACATCACACAAATGAATGGACAAAAAACAAATACATATCATACAGACAAAACACGACAGAAAAGTAAAAAACCTGACACCAATCAAAACAGATATAATTCCCTTGCACAAATTCTACCCACGTACAGTAAACCTCACGAACGTCACACTCACAAAAAACGAACAAACACTCCTTGATAAAGGCCTAAAACATAACATACATTACAAACATAACAACCAAACACTAACAAAGCTCATAATTGACACAGAAACAAATATACAAAACACAGCACCAGAACATCAAGACACATTAAGACATAATATAAACAACACAATAGGAGTACATAAGACACCAGACAACAACAACCACAACTCAGAAATACACACAGCCATCAAACTGAGGGAAAAGGCACACAAACACAACATCACATTTGTAAAAACTGACAAAGGCAACACGACTGTAATTATCCCCACAGACAACCTACACAAAAAAGTACAAGACTTCATAGAACAGAACAACATCACAGAACTAAAACACGACCCCACCGACAGATACCAAAACTCAGTAAAACAAATAGTCAACAAAGCCAAACACATTATGACACATAAACAAAAGCCCTACATGAAACAAATCCGACCATCAGCACCTACACTCCAAGCGCTTCCCAAAATCCATAAAGAAGACATTCCGATCCGCCCCATTATCAACTACCGTAAGCCCCTGCACACAAACTGGCAAAATATCTAGACAAAATTATTAGACAACACACACAAATAGACAACAACATTGCAGTAAAAAACAACACTGACCTAGTAACAAAAATAAAAGACATACACATCCCCCATAACGCCACATTAGCCTCCTTTGACATTAAAAACCTGTACACAAACATCCCCATCTCTGAAACAATCACCATCCTACAAAACAAACTCAAACAGAACAACACACCAGACGAACTTATCAATGAAATAACACAAACTCTGAACATTATCACAAAACAAAACTACTTTACTTATAACAATAAATACTACACACAGAACGATGGCCTACCCATGGGCTCCCCCATATCCAGCATTCTAGCAGAAGTCTTCCTCCAACACTTAGAAAAAACAAAAATACTCACAAACAATGACAGACACTCACATAAAATACTATATTGGCACAGATACGTTGATGACATTCTAATACTATACAGGGGAAACAAAAAACAATGTGAACAGTTACTAACGCACATAAACAAAATACATAAAAACATAACCTTCACTGCCGAATACGAACACAACAATACCATAAACTTCTTAGACCTCTCCATCACAAAACTAGAACACAGGCACAAATTCAGTATATACAGAAAACCAACTACAACTGACACACTAATACACAACACCTCCAATCACCCAATACAACACAAACTAGCTGCTTTTAGAACCATGATACATAGACTTAACAACATCCCCTTAGATGAAATAGACTACAAAGACGAACTAAACACGATAAAATATCTAGCAGAATCTAACGGCTATGACAGAACAATAGTCAGTAAACTCCTACACAAAACACAAAACAAACAACAGACAAAGACAGAAAACAACAAATTCATAACACTAACATACATCAACAAACAAACAGAAAAAATTGCCCACAAATTCAAAAAAGCAGGATACAGAATCGCTTACAAAACTACTAACAAAACAGAACACACACTATCAAAACGCATGCCCAAAGCACAAAACAAATTCGATCTACCCGGTGTATATAAACTAAATTGTTCAAATTGCAGTAAATTCTACATAGGCCAGACAGGACGTAGCTTCAAACAGAGATACATTGAACACACAAAAGCACTCACACCACTACAGAATCTACCTTCGCAAACCACCTCATTGAAGCAAACCACACATATAAAAACATCGACAATAACATGAACATACTACACGTACACACAAAAGGCCGAAAACTAGACACTCTAGAACAATTAGAAATATACAAACACACAAAAACAAATAAAAACGACATCCTAAACGAACAGACACAATTCAAATCGCACGCATTATTCGAACACATCTCACCACACACACACAGCTTCAATCTTTCGAAACACTTTCTCGTCGCCAACAACAAGACGA